>BLBF01000065.1:7505438-7540590 GCA_015471245.1 Laticauda colubrina | reverse complement strand
CCTTCCTTCCTTCCTTCCTTCCTTCCTTCCTTCCTTCCTTCCTTCCTGTTAAGGTAACTAGTTACCTGATATTCTAGAACTTATTTTATACATACACTATAATTCAGTTCATACTATAATTCAGTCAACATCTAGTAACTTCATGAGAAATTTCCTGAACTGAATATCCAGTTTTATACAGCTTTTCCCAAGTCAGTATACATTCAGCCTCTCCATTAATTCAGGAGAACCCACTCCTGCTGTTTTATGGGACTCAGCAAACTCCCCACACTTAAAAGAAGCTTGGCTGAGAACATTCAAAAGCTTCACCTGTTCCTTTGTTTCTTCTTTAAAATGTAGCAGCAGAAGAGAACTGCAAGGAGGATGGCCGTGGCTACTGAGACTAGTACCACAGTTACAACAATGATGATTATATCTAAAAGATAAAGAGAAAAGGCTATGAGTAGATTTGATTAAATCACAGTGGAAACATAGAGACAATCCTTTGAAAATTATATTGCTCCGAGCCCTGGCATTTCTCACCCATGCAATAAGAATTTTTTAAAAGCCACAGTTGAGAATTGTCTAGAATGTATTTATTTATTCAATTATTTTAATTTAAGTGCTACCCAACTATGAACCAACTCTGGGCATCAAATGTAACCTAAGAAAAAAAGTAATATGCAATAAACCCAATTTCATGAATGACTTTAAATCATCCTTTAAAATTAATCTAACTCAACTCTATGACCTTTAGATACATTGGGATTACAGTTTCCTTATTGATTAATAATTCTGGTTCAAAGAAGATCTAACTGACCTCCCAAGACAGCCTTGTAAATGGATGTAGCAGCATAATTAAGAAAGCAAACTATCATCTATTAAATCTGTACTTGGATTTTCACTATTAGGTACGGTAGTTTAAGATTAATCACAATCTTGCTATCCTTGTTAAATGAATTACAGAAAGGCTTAAACTTATTTTTCCCTTCTTCTTTTCATTTCATGTGCACAATGAGATTAAAAATAGAACTTCCAATTAAAGTATAGTTTGCTAATAGTTAACAATATTCAGTTGCTAGATAATAATACAAGGAGATATCAAACCCTATTTCTAATAAGGATTGTTTAACTTGTCTAAAAGTCAAATAAATCCCCATTTCCAAGCAATAATTTAGTCCAAAATTCATGTGGATGTTTTCTAATCTATGAACTGAGGCTAAAACATTTTAGAGATAATTCTTTATTACTTACAATATGGAACTAACGAACATTACTTAAGTGGTAACTATCAAAAATCAGAAAAAGGAATACAAGGGAATTGCTTTAGGTAAAGAAATGACAAATACAATTATTTTTATAATAAAATGGAATAACTCATAGAAATTTATCATTTATGGAAAGGTCATAATGGCATTTAACAGATTTAATAGATTAACAGAGTTGGGAGGGACCTTGTAGGTCATCTAGTCCAAACCCACTGTCCAAGCAGGAGACCCTACACCATTTCTGACAGATGGCAGTCCAGTCTCTTCTTGAAAGCCTCCAGTGATGAAGGTCCCACAGCTTCTGAAGGCAAGCTGTTCCATTGTTGATTATTTTCACTATATAAAATTCCTCTTTATTTTAGGTTGAATCTCTCCTTGGTCAGTTTCCATCCATTATTTCTTGTCTGGCCTTAAGGTGCTTTGAAAAACAGGTTGACCCCCTCCTCTCTGTGGCAGCCCCTCAAATATTGGAACACTGCTATCATGTCTCCCCTGGTCCTTCTTTTCACTAGACTAGCCATGCACGTTTCCTGTACGCATTCTTCACATGTTTTAATCTCCAGTCCCCTAACCATCTTTATTGCTCTTCTCTGCACTCTTTCTAGAGTCTCAACATCCTTTTTTACAGTGTGATGACTAAAACTGGAAGAATTATTTTAGGTGTGGTCTTACTAAGGCATATCACTAATCTTCATAAAAATAATAAATAGATCCTTAAAATGTAATGATCAGATGGATTTTCTCTCTATATATTTTATCCACAATAAAAAAATGTTCAGGAGATGAGAGAAGAGGGATATCCATTAGAGCAGAGGTACCCAACTTCCAGTCTGCAGACTAGTACTGGTCCATGACTCATTGGGAATTAGACCACACAAGTGGTAGGTAAACACACTAAGATGTACAAGCAGCAGGTCCTTCCGCAAAACTATCCCCTTACCCTCCCCCAATCTGTTGCCACTGCTGCCAGTCCACAGAGCCAGGAAGATTGAGGGATGCCCACAGGTGATAGTGAAAAATATAAATTGGTGGTTATGATGGTAAGATTGAAGTTCCGCCCACTTGTATCAATGTGATGGTGCCCATGAAAGGAGGCCAAGCTTCAATTCCACTCTTGCAGTTACCAATATGCCTGTTTTTAAAAACATATCCTACCTCTGACCTATTTATTGGTACCAGCTAAAAAGAGTTCCACCCATCATTTCCTGTTTTCTGATGAAGATGTCATACTGTGGAATATTTGCTATAAAATATACTGAGAAAAGAAAGACCTCCCAAACGTCCAGTATTAGCATTTGCAGGTGGAGTAGCAAATGTTATTAGGACAATCCACTCACCACAGGGATTATGTCTCCAGGACCTATCTAATCAGTTTTTTTTTTGGGGGGGGGAGAAAAGTGGCCCCCTGAATTAACTCACATTTATTTCCTGTGGTGTCACAGTGAGGTGGTGTTGATCCTTCTTTACACTGGCACTGCAGTTCATGGTCACATACCTAGGATAGCAAAGACCAGTTTTAATCTTTGAAACAAATACAAGGGGGAAAAAAGAAGTCAACATTTCTCTTGCATTTTTATGAAGGCCAAAGAAGGCAGAAAGTACTGAACCATAAACTGAACCATAAAACTGAACCAAATTAGGCAGACAAAAAGATGGAAATCCATTTAAATCCCATACAGAAAAATAAATTAAGGGTTTCTACCAAAGCTGTTGGGATTGTTTAAATAAGTACCAAAGGCCATCTAAATAGCTGGTCACTATTTTTTAATCTTGTGGTCCACTGAGTTATTAGACTAAATCTAACAACAGTACAGTGTGGACAAAGTGTTTCTTTTTTGATATTGTGAGAGTTGTGGTCAAAGCATTTCTACAGCAGGATGAAAAGGACTAAATCAAGCTTTGAGATTTATTGTGGTGGACAAAGATATCAGGAAAATATTAATTTAGAGCAAATAGTTTTCAATCTCCCTCTCCCTCTCTCTCTTCCTCCCTCCCTTCTTTCCATCCGTCCATCCATCCATCCATCAAGATCCATCCATCAAGTTTGTTTACTGCCCCATTCTAGTCAGACTCTATCAAAGTGCACCAAAATTAAAATAGCACATTGATGTTAATTCAAAAATGACAAGGAAGAACAATGTAATTCAATACAAAATTTTAATTTTGGGATTGGTTGACTCCACCTTTAGTCCTCAAAAACTGGAAGTGCCAGATCTTCATGATTTCTTATAGGCCATGGGAGAGGGGGCATTCTCATTTGATTTATTAGTATTTGACTATTCTAACATGACACCAGGTTTGATCTCATTCCATTGCTACCTGTTAATTTTAAAGCTCAATTTAATGTAATTTAGACTTTAAAGCCATAAACTATTCTGGGCTTGGTAAATATAGAGGTTCGTGTCTTTCTAAGTTCTATTCACACTTAGAGAAAAAGACTGAAATATTTTTAACACCAAGGATTCTGGAAAGCACTTTTTGGGGTGTAGGTGGGTGGGCTTTATTTTTTTAATAAAATAGAACAAAGAAAAAGAGAACAATACCACAGAAAAAACAAAATAATAAAAGGGAAATTATGTAAATTATGCATGTATGAATACACATAAAGTTTTACCGAACCGTCAACTTGCTCTCTGTCCAACAAAACCATTTTTCATTTAGTTCCGTTTCTGCCTTCAATGAAAATTATTTTCATGATGGATTTTACTTTCAAAGTTACTATATAGATGTTAGTTGTAAAATTATAATCACAATAATACTCATTTTTTTTAGTGCAGCAAAACCTATTTCGATATGGATGTCAATATCATCATAAGAACATTTACAAACACACTCTAATGAATATTTTGCAGATACTTCAGATTTGCAGAGAAGACTGTGGGGAAAAATGTGAAATCCCCAAATATATGTGCTGAACACATTCCAGATAGTCCACAATTCAGCCCAACATTTCTGTTGTTAAGCGAAATGTTTGTTCAGTAAGTTTTGCCCCATTTCACAACTTTTCTTGTCACTGTTGTTAAGTGAATCACTGAAAGTGTTAAGTTAATAACACGGTTGTTAAGTGAATTGGCTTCCCCATTGACTTTGTCAGAAGGGTGCAGAAGATAGTCACATGACCCCAGGACACTGCAACGGTCATCAATATGAACCAATTGCCAAGCATCTGAATTTTAATCCCATGACCACAGGAGTGGTGTAACAGTCATAAGTGTGAACAACAGTCATAAGTCACTTTTTTCAATCCCGTTGTAGTTTTGAATAGTCACTAAATGAACTGTTGTAAATTGAGGGTTACCTGTAAGCTTTATACAGGCCAAGCCCAAAACAGAACAGTCTTAAAGCCCATTAAAGGGCATGGAGAATACTTTAACCAGAATATAGAATACAAAATGCTTACAGAGTGTCCAGTGCATTTGTGTGAACAGTTGGTCGATCTGTAGGCGGTTTCTATCTCAACACACTGCCCGTTGTTGCAGACCTAAAAGTCAAAGGAAGAGATTATGAATAGAATAAGACAACACAGCTACACAACTAAACTCTGTTATTCCCTAGAACAAAACCAGGATATTCAATAAATTTCTTCCAAGTTCTGTATTGTGTATATGTGTGGGGTGTGTGTGTGTGTGTGTGTGTGTGCAATTCCTGATCCTTTAAGATAAGCTTTAAGATTGCTTCAGCACTTCTAAATGGCTTCACTGAATTGATATCCTTTAGGTCACAACCAGTTCTACACCTGATTTTTTCAACTCTCTTCCACCTGTCCTTACGGGGATACCTACAAGTTAAGAGAAAGGACTGTCCCTTGATGTTCTGTCCAGAAATTGATGCCAGGGAGAAGCACAAGGCTCTGAAAAGGCCGGGCATTTTGTTCTTAGAAGAAAGAAACAGCCCTGGGCATTCACCTGAAAAACCTTGGTGGTGCAGTGATAAGAATGCAGTATTGCAAGCTAACTCCGCCTATAGCCTGGAGTTAGATCCTGATGGGACGCAAGTTTAACTCAATCTTCCATTCTTCCAAGGTCAGTAAAATGCAGACCCAGATTGTTGGGGGCAATATGCTGACATTCTAAACTACCCAGAAAGTGCTTCAAGCACTATGGGGCGATATATAAGTCTAAGTGCTATTTCTATTGCTGATTTGTTGTGGTTGTTGCTTGCATGAAAAACAAAACAATACAAACAAGAAGGCTAGATGGATTTTCTTCTACATAGATTAACTGTAGTATGCAAAATGTAAATCAGCTTTCACCAAGATCAATTGCTAAATTATTTCACTGATTACCCCTTACAGCATACAGTTTAGATGTAATCTTTTACTAACCATTCCTTCTCCACATTTTGTTCCAGGATGAACCATTCCAACATCTTCTGCATCTCTGGATGGAAAGCTGGTTCTACATGATAGAAATTCCAGCAGGTTTCCATTTGAGGGCATCTTTGAACCACCTGTGCAATATAGCCTGCCACATTTTACTGCACTGAAAAGGAAATAACCAATTCCTTTTAATGAACAAGAATGGATTAATGTCCCTTTGATCATTTGCAAACATAAATTGTTCTTGGATTAATGTAATTTTTAAGTGGAGCTGAGGTTTTGCTTAGCTGAGGCTCAAAATGAACTTGATTGCATTTAAAAGATAACTTCAAAAAAATCTCAAGAAGTGTTTCTAGGTTTGCTTGTTTGGGGGGAGGATAGAGAAACACAGTTTTTGTATCTCTAACTAGCTCCATGGTTTCCCTGTTTTTGAGGGAAAGGTAGTTTGAGTCACAATTCTTATCTTTAGAGCAGATAATGTACAGTATCTGTTATCCACCTCGAAAACTCCTAAAGCAAGCTTGATTTTTCCAGACCTCTAGCCTTTGTGAGTTGAAATCTAAAGATTGGGACAGCGGCATTAAATATCAGAGGGAGAAATTGCTCTGAAAAATGGCCATTATTTCATTTCAATTGAAGAAAAATAAGAAAAAGGGAAATTAGAGATTGAAATAAGGACTGCCCTTGTTTTAGTAAGAAAAAAATGGTATGGGGTCTAAACTGCCTAAAAAGCAGAATCTCACATCACTAAAAGATATTGTGGCTTATTGTTTGTTTTGGGTTCAACCTGTGGTGCAAATCTAGCCATTGTGGGTTTTTAAACTGTGTTTTTATACTAAGTGCAATTCAGAAACTCAGCCAACCAGGGCTTATTCAAAAACATTGCAAACAAGCTACTGCTGGGTGGTGTCAGCCAGAGAGAAAGGCTGATTGTTCGGTAGTCCTTGACGTAGGACCACAGCTGGGTCCAGAATTTCCATTGCTAAACAAAGCAGTTCTTAAGTGAGTTTCACCCAATTTTATAATCTATCTGCCATGGTTGCTAAATGAATTCACCATTGTTAAATAAATCCAATTTCCTCCATTGACTTTGATTGTTGGAAGATGGCTGAGAAGATGGGAAATGGTGGTTATGTGATCCTGGGACACTGCAACCATGGAAAATACATGCTGATTACCAAGCACCAGAATTTTGATCACATGACTATAGGGATGTTAGAAGCAGGGGTGGGATTCTACTGGTTCAGACCAGTTCAAGTGAACTGGTCGTTTAATTTGTATCTGGTTTGTTGAACCAGTTTATGAACTGACCAGCTGGCCCTGCCCCCCCCCCCCCCCGGAGTCTCCATGTGGCTCATTTTCAATTTTAAGTGCAGGATCTGTGTGGAGGCTCTGGAGGGAGAAAAATGGGCCTTCCGAAAGTACCAGAATTCATGAAATGAACCTGTTTCCAGCTTCCAGAGGGTCTCCATATCCCAAGGGAGGCTGTTTTCACCCTTCCAGAGGCCAGAGAGAAGCTTCTAGACCCTTGGGAAGGCAAAAAAAAAATGGCTCTCCCAGAAGTACCAGAAGTCATGAAATGGGCCTGTTTCCGGCTTCCGGAGGGCCTCCAGAGCCTGTGGGAGGCCGTTTTCATCCTCCCAGAGGCCTGAGGAAGGCCTCCGGTCCCTTGGGAAGGTGAAAAATAGCCCTACCAGAAGTACTGGTAGGCCATGCTCACCATGGCTATGCCTACCCAGCAACTGGACTTTACCCAGTTGGTTTGAATCCATTGTAAGTCACTTTCAGTGTTGTAACTGAATGGTTGCTGAATTGAAAACAAAAAACACTGTAAACATTACAAATCGATTTGACGGTGCTTATATACTAAATGTTGTTCTAATACATATTTCATGTTCCTGGTTATTTCTCATATATTAATCTCTTTAAACTATTTCTTCCTTATTTATTTACTTGCTTATTTCTATCATTTATCCATTTGTACCAATTTTCCCAGACTGTATAATACCTTGAGTCTTCCTTTTCTTTTAATTTTAGAGTAAGTTTATCCATTTCAGCGCAATCATAGATTTTTTTGGATTATTAAACTCTCTGTTGGCATGAGGTCTCTTTTCCAACATTGTGCGAGTGCTAGGCTCATTGCAATGATTATATGCAAAATTAAATATTTTATCTCTTTTGTGTAGTCTCCTTTTATTATCCCCAGTAAAAAAAAAATTCTTTTTTAAGTTCTATTTCAAAAGTGGTAATTTCTTTTATCCATGTTGGTATTTTTATCCAATATTTCTTAATTTTTGGGCAGAGTCACCAGACGTGGAAGTAGGTGCCCTGTGTCTGCTTGTATTTCCAGCAGATTGGGCTTAAATTGGGGTACATATTGGCTAATCTCAAAGGGGCCAGATACCACTGATAACACATTTTATATTGATTCTCTTTATATACCGCCAATTTCATTATCATACAAATCTTTTCCCATATTCTTTCCCAGTCCTCCAAATCAATGTTGTGTCCCACATTTCTTGCCCATGCTATCATCAAGCCCTTCCCGAATTCTTCTGCCATCTCAAACTCTAATTATATATTTTTGAAACTTATTTTGTATCCTCTAATAGTTTATCAAATTGATTTGGCTAAAGGGTACTTTAAAAGCTCTCATGGCCTCTTTTTATATCTCACTTTTGCTCCATCTTGTAACTCAAACAAAAAACAAAATTAGCCATTCAGAAATTGACTCACATATCTGTTGATTTTAGTGAGGTGATAGAATCATGTCCCCACAGATGAAAGTATTTCTTACATTACCCTTACATGATATATCATCATATTAGTAAATGAGGACCCAGATTGTTGGGGGCAATATGCTGCCTCTGTAAATCGCTTAGAGAGGGCTGTGAAGCATTGTGAAGCAGTATATAAGTCTAAGTGCTAGTGCTATAGAAGGAAATAATTTAGACTGCTTACTTTGGTTTACATGAAATGTTTGTACCATTTGCGTTTCTGCAGTGGCCGTAATAATTCCCTTGCTGGTTTTTCTTAAAACATGAATCTGCAGCCACTTTCCCACCTGTAAGAGAGAGTGAGGAAGAAACATAAATACTTGAGTGGGTAACATGCCAGGATGAAGAATGGCTTAAGACATCTCAGAGGAATTCCAAATAATTTAGCTAATGTCCACTTCTTTGTAACTGATTCTTTTGTAACCCATTACTTATCTCATCCTCATTATGAAGCATTCACTACCTCATAAAGTGTTACAATAAACTTGCTTATTCCATTTTATAAACACAACTCTTGTCCAACTTGCAGAAGACTACCTGGTAAATCAATGTTGAGAAATCTGAATCCAGATTCCTTCCACTATATCCCCAATTTTTTTAAAAAACTTCATCACTCTCATAGATATATTTCTATGCTGGAATGTAGTGAAGAGATGGAATTGCAGGAGGCAAGGGGGGGGTGAGTTCCAGAGGAGTAAGAGGGGGGTAGGCAACTCTGCCTGGATATCATGTGTGAGAGAAAGATGGTGGAGACACCTCCTCCCAAAGAGTATATTGTAGATTGAGTTAGTGAAGACCTCAATCTGACAGGATTTTGTCCATAATATGAAACACTAAAGAACTCAGCTTGTAAGAATCATCATGTATCATTCTTAGTTTGACACCTGTCAATCCCTGGGCATAAGCCTTTTTGAGTATGGCTAGATTACTTGCAAAATATTGAAATATTACCATTTTTTGGAACATTACATAATTTCATGCGATTTACTGACCAAAATAAAGATTTCTTTGTTTGAACTGAACGTTTCCATTTTGAAAGCAATGGAAATAAAAGAGTAAGGTTCCATTTATGGTCTAAATAAATGGACTGGACGAGTAAGACCACACTTGGAATACTAGGTCCAGTTTTCATCAACGTGGTAGAAAAAAAGCTGTTGAAACCATAGAGAAAGTGCAGAGAAGATCAGCAGAGATGATAAGAGGTCTGGAGGCTTAATTATACAATGAATGGTGGTGGAAACTAGGTATGAAGAATTAGGGGTGACATGATAGCAATCTTCCAATATTTGAGGGGCTGTCATAGACAAGATACCTGCAGGCAAGACAAGAAGTAATGGATGGAACCTTACCAAAGAGAGATCCAACCTTGAATTAAGGAGAAATTTCCTGACAGTGGGAAGAATTAACCACTGGAATAGCTTGCCTCCAAAAGTTTGTGGGTGCTCAATCACTGGAGGTTTTCAAGATGAGATCAGACAACTCTTTGTCCAGAATGATATAGCATCTTCTAATTGATCAGAAGGTTGGACTAGAAGACCTCCAAGGTCTCTTCCAATTCTGTTCTATGTTCTACAGGAGAGTGACAAGAATCAAATCCCTCAACACCTGTTTCTTTCATTATTATGCCAAAGGTAAAGAAAATTTCAGTCACCAGGTATAAATATTCTTAGCAGACAGTCCCATTTTCAATTTCCATTGTCTCTAATTCAGAACAATGAAAAGGGACGGGTCAATCAGTGACCCTAATTAAGTCTTTGAAGAACAAAGCTAGATGGATAAAATTCTAAGCATATGACAGTTGATATTATTGTTTGTGCTCCTCCAGTCATATTGGCTTGTTTCACAACACCCATTGATTTAAGGCAAAGAGTATTGCAGAATAGTTTTGAGCTGTTGCTACAATATACAAAAAATAACAATCTATTTATGGTGTGTGTGCGTGTGCGTGTGTGTGCGCACACGTGCGCACACACACAGACAGATCTTTCTTTTCAGATTTTTGGTCTATAGTTGCTATCATCTTCAATCATTCGGCCAGGTTCTCTGGTGACATTTGGAGGTTTAAAGCAAAAGATCTGGAGGGTTGAGCATTAAAACCTCCAAAGAAAGAATTTCATCTTGAAAGATTATGAACAAAACACAAATAGAACAGAAATGAAAAGCTTTGTTATGGATAGTAAGGAGAAAATGTCTTTGATCAACACAAATGATTGTTTTAGGATTTTTTGGTTGTTGTTGTTTTGCAATAGCACGATTCTGAAATCCTGAGGTTGACTTACCTGGCCCCCAAAGAGCAATACATTGGTCTGCCAAGGTTGGACACTTCCCCATGTAGCAGTAACCTTGGTTGTTTTGGCATGGGTGTCCATTAATGTGGAAGCGATCCATGGGACACTCAGCAGATTGGCCAGTGCATAGTTCAGGCAAGTCACAGTCATGCTTTACTACCCGGCATACTGATCCTGCTCTCATAAGCTGTGGGCAAGAATGAAAAATATTCCCAGCTATCACTCTTTAGCAGCAGAGATCAAAGAGCTAAACCAACACATTTCAAAGCCTCCTCTTCATCTGTCTTGAGGGTTACCAATCAAGGCATCCCTGCCATGTTACAAATGGCTTCCAGGTCTTAACATATTGTGTGTAGAGCCTCGAAGTCCCTGCCTAGAAGTCCTAGTTTCTCTTTAGAATTAGAATAGAATACCTTTATTGTCATTGCATTCCACGAATACAATGAAATTGGAAAGCTACTCCAACACAGTGCCCCAAATACCACATCACAATCACACTACTGAGTTTTAAAAATAATCATAATCATAATACTAAAACACAAGTGCACTGTTTGATTCAAGACAGTTACTGCCTTGGAAAAGAAAATGTTTCTCAATCTATTAGTCCTCATTTTAAGACACTTATAACGCCTCCCTGATGGTAACAGATCGAAATATGAATGTCCAGGATGAGAACAGTGTGTGGAGATTTTTAGTATTCTAGAAAGGAGTCTGGTCTTCGCAATCTCTCCCAAAGAAGAAAGAGAGCAACCAATGATATCTTTGTGCTGTGTTTATAACTCTCTGGAGCATCTTCTTATCTTCTTATCCACTGCAGAGCATCCAGTACACCACACCGTTTATACAGTATGCCAAAATGCTCTTGATGGTAGACTGGTAAAAAGTAGCCAGCAACTTCTCACCCAAACCACTCTTATTTGCTTATGAGAAAATAATTGCCATGAAGGCAGTGGTGGGATTCGTTTTTTTTTTTACTACCAGTTCTGTGGGCATGGCTTGGTGGGCATGGCATGGCATTGCATGGCTTGGTGGGTGTGGCTTGGTGGGCATGGCAGGAGAAGGATACTGTAAAATCTCCATTCTCTCCCCACCCCATTAACCTGCTTTCCAGCTCCATTCTCCTGTGGAAGGCAACAAAAGAAGACCCAGCCAACCAGCTGGGACTCGGGAGGCAGAAAATAGATAGGGGTGTGGCCATTCAGAAGTGGTATTTGTCGGTTCACTGAACTATTCAAAATTTCTACTACCAGTTCTCCAAAACTGGTCAGAACCTGCTGAATACCACCTCTGCATGAAAGGCTCAATTACCAAAACACAAGTTCTACATGTTGTCTGACCATGAAAGTCAATTTGACTCTCTTTAAAAAGCAGCAAAAAGTTAATTCCTGAACATTTGCATGGCATATTTTTATTTCCTTACATCAGTGACCTGAATATACTGTAGAGTTTTTTGACATTCATATTTTACTGTATTTTTAATTTAGGTGAAATATTAGTGTAGGTTGTAAGTTTGTGTATGTTATGCCATATGCGAAATAAATATTTTTTCCCATGTGATGAAAAAATGTGGCAACTTTCTGTTGCTGTGAATCTAGGCTTGTGATGGAAATATGAAATAAAATGTTTTGGGCCCCTCTGCTCAAAAAAGTCTATTACAGAATAAACTGAGATCCCATATTGAAGGAATGAGCAACTTGCTATGGTTCTGCAGCACCTCTAGAATGTGCCATCAAAATAACTGAATTTAGAGCTTTGAGGAGCAATTGCAGAACTTACTGGTGGGAAAGACAGAAAGAAGCTTCTGACTTTTAGAAGTTTCCTGATCCCTAAAAGTCTTGAAGGGGAAAAAAGTAAATGCCAAAAATGGTCCTTAGTAATGTCATAGCATTATCCAATGGCCATTTAGAATTTTCCAGAAAGCCAAGGAGCTGAGTTAGGGCATCAATCTAAAACATTGCCCACATTCATTCATTTATTCATTCATTCATTCATTCATTCATTCATTCATTCATTTTTCACACTTCTGAACTGCTCATCTCTGTCAAAAAAGGACCCTGAGCAATATACAACCCACACGCCTTCATGCTCCTTTGAGAATGGTGAGGACAGCCAAGAAGATTATTGGAAGCTTGCTTCCAGTTATTCAGGACACTGCCTATAAGAGCCGTGTGCTGAGAGCTCAAAGCATGATTAGAGACCCCACACACCCACCTCACAGTCTGTTCCTGTTGCTCCCTCTGGGGGGAGGTTTCAAAGTATTTCTAGAAGGACTACCAGATTTTGTAAAAGTTTTGTTCCCTATGCCACCTGCCTGGTAAACTCGCAGGATTCGTTTTTCTCACCATGTACATTACTGTGTTGTTTCTCAATGTCACATAATATACATGGGTATATGCATAATTTTGCATTTATTTATTTATTTAGACATATTTATGTAGTGTATATTGGAGGTGGAGATCCTTTGAAAACTGCATGCAATGAAATTTCATTTTCATGTGCATTCTGATTAGTGTACATTCAAAGTGACAAAGTTATTCTATCTATCTATCATCTATCATCTATCTATCATCTATTTATCTATCTATCTATCATCTATCTATCATCTATCTATCTATCATCTATCAATCATCTATCTATTATCTATCTATCTATCTATCTATCTATCTATCTATCTATCTATCTATCTATCTATCTATCTATCTATCTATCTATCTGTTATATCTTTGAGCTCCCCATGCAAGGCTGTAGTGCTGTATTTTAATCCTTTTTGGGGTGTTAAACTCTTTTAAACTGGGTGTCCATTTGGATACATTTGACTTTTACAGCAAGTGTGTTTCAGACTGAGACAGTGCAATGCTGAAATTTTTCTAAACTATCTTCCCTATGGATATGTTCATAAGAGTCCCATAAACTGGGATAGGAACAGGGTTAGAATGTTTTTGTTCACAGTAAGCTCACCAAGAGATATCACATTTTCATGAGGCTAGTAAGGAGCAAGGTAAAATCTCTCCTGGTATTAAAAAATAAACAAGACTTACCTGGCATTTCTCACAACACTCCCCATGTGCACACTTTGCCTCAGGTTTCAGTTTACAAGTGGCAGCTTCGCAGCACTCATTTTTACATTCCTGAAAACCAAACATATCAAATGACATCATCAGCTTTTCTTTCTGGTCTCTTTTAATCGGCCTATTTTGAAGAGGAGAACTGCCAAGGAAACTGATATTTCTGCCATGTGCTCCCTCTTATGGATTCAAGCTAGAAAGTGAATGTGACTAACAGTTACCTAAGTGTTTGTTATTGCAACCACCGGATGATGGCACATTTATGTGAAATATTATCTGATATTTCTTATGTGAAAAGAATAAAATAAATAAAAACATCCTCACCTCCTAATTGTAAAGCCCACATAACCTGCAGCCCAAATCTATTGCTTATTCTGAGGGGTTTTCTACTCATGATTTTCGACTCAACTACCCTTTGAGACAGTCTAGAGGAGCGGCAGCAACCATGAGTATTTAACACCACCTTTATTGTTTGCTTATAATAATTGAACCTTTCAAGCCCAAAAGTACATTTCTTTTCCCTGATCTTTATGGTCCAAGAAAGTGGGTGGGAGTTGTTCATCTTGAGATGTTTTTCATGCCCCATTACTTCTGCAGGTTAAGCTACCTCTTATCTGACTACTACCTTGTAGTTCATCCTCCTTCTGTTTCTCAAGAACATTCTCAAAGACCATTACACAATTGCATTGACTCCATTTAACAATTTAAGGAGAACATTTTATTAAATTACTGTTTGTGTCTAAAATTACTGGATCTTCTAGTCCAACCTGCTGCCCAAGCAGAGACCCTATACCATTCCAGAAAAATGACTGTTAATCTCATCTTAAAAACTGTCAGTGATGGTGCACCCACAACTTCTTAATTCAAGCCATTGCACTGATTAATTGTTCACGCCATCAGGTGGCTTGCTGATGTTGGTAGGAAAGTCAGTCCCATATTCCAGAGCTGCAGTAGTCACAAGACTGGCCCTTTGGTCATCCTGAATGATCAATCGGTAGGAAAACAAGGTGGAGAATTTTCCTGCAGACTATTTTTGGGATTTTCCCCGGGTTTCTGCAGAAAAAGCAGAAGCAGCAGAGACCCTGAGGAAAATCCCCCAAAAAGTCTGCAGGAAAATTCCCCACCCCATTTTCCTACAGATCGATCATTCTTTATTTGGGATCGTAGGATACCATCTCCAGCTCTGTTCTCATGGGGAGAGACAGAGAGAGAGAGAGACTTTTGACTTCATGCAGGGAAAGCAGCAGAAGCAGAAGTCTTTCTTTCTCTCCCCCAAACTCTTCCAGAAATGAATCTTTGTGAGATTTGTCATGCAGGCGCAGCCTCTTGGAGCAGGATGCCTTGCAGGGTCCCAAAGACTCATTTCTGACAGAGTGTGGGGGAGAGAAAGAAAGACTTTTGCTGCTTTCCTTGTGTACAGCCAAAAGCAGAAGAAGAAAGAAGCAGCCCAGTGACCAGGCATGAGGCATGGAGTGAGTGGGGCAAGCTCCCCCCCTCTGCCCTTTCCCCCCTCCCCTCACTATCTCGTTTTGTTCACAATACAAGCCTTGTGTTCCTGCACAGCCTGCATTAATTGCTTTGGGGGTGGCATTTCTCTGTGGACCACTAAAATTTTCTCATGGACCACCAGTGGTCCACAGACCACCAGTTGGCAACCACTGTTCTAAAGTGTTGGCAATTCCTGCCATATTGGTATCATCTGCAAGTTTGATGAGTTTATCTTCTATCCCCTCATCTAGATCATTTATAAAGTTGTTGAAGAGAACTGGGGCTAAGACAGAACATTGAGGTACTCCAGTGTACACTTCCCTTCATGTAGCTGTAGTTTCCATTGAGGACTACATGTTGAAAGCAGAGACTGAAGATCACAGGTTCTGGAGCAAGCAGCTCAAGAAAATAGTAGGGATAGATAATGTGGCCAATGTAAGAAAGTAATGGGACCATTTCAACAGAGGAGGTGTTTTCAATGGGGAAGGATTTTCTTGGAGTGATAAATCACCCATTTTTAAAAACATGTTGTTCTTCCAAAAATAGTAGGGAGGTATTAGTTCTCCATTCCTCTACAAGTGGTTTCTTAAATCCAGGTATCCTACATAATACATGTACATAAAGGGTACAAACTATGCTATTCACAAACTAACCTATTGGACGGCTCACATCAATTCAAAAAACAGATGATTTTGCAAGGATTCCTATTTTTGAGAAATTTCTTGGAACCATCCTTGTTCATTAAAAAAAAAAAAAGACATACCTTTGGAAGGCCACAGTCACATTCTTCTCCCTCCTCCACAAATTCATTCCCACACACTGGAGGTGAAATCACATCTTTGGTTGAGGGTCTGTTGATGATGCATTGTGGGGTTTCATTCATGATATAATTCTGATAAAACTGTAAACTGCAAGAACTGAACTCCTGGGGAGTTATATAGCTGTAAAGATGAACCAATATGAGATCATGACATCATTCATATGTGGATCAGGAATAGAGTTCATGGCAAAAACAGATAAGACAGAGAAAAAATGGCTAATGAACAAAGCAGTGTTGTTTTTCTTTAAAGCTAACAAAATAGCTATGAGAAATCTTTGTACCCTTTGATCTTATAATGCTCACTCAGTTTTAATTCCACTAACTTTTTTTCTTTTTTTTTAACACAATGAATTTGCAATGAGAACTCCATGTGGTGTTAGTGCTTAAGCTATTTCTTGTGTTTGAGTAGTCCGCCTTTTCTTTTCATTTTTAGTCAGTCTCTCTGTGGAAGGGGAGTCTGGAAATGATACAGTGACATTGTTGATGGGGTGAAGAAGAGGTGGCAATAATATAATTGAAGGGAAAATAGTGAAATCTTGACCTTCTTTTTCTTTTCTTCTTTTGGAGAAGAAAGGCTTGTACTTTTTATAGCAAATGAATGTTTTGAGGCAACAGGAGACTTGATACTCTTATTGGACTTCTTCTGCTGAAAAGGTCTTGCAACTTGCCATTGATCTCTGAAATTGCATATTTAAAAGGGATGCCAACATGCTGTCACCCAAGTCCACCCAAGACCCAAGTCCACCCAAGCCCCTTCCTAATGCTATTACAAATCATTAGGAATATAATTATTGGCCCTCAAATAAAGAGGGTGAAATTAAGAACCCAAAGATGATTGCTGGTGGCCACTAAAGAGATAACTTGGTCTTCTTTGAAGATCAAAATTGCACCAGACCCATTAGGTGGAGTTTATTGAGCAAACTGTTCTCCAAGCAAGGCCTTCTGTACAAAATACCACGAAGTGGTTTTGAAGTATTAAGTAACTGTGACGCACAAAAATCCTTCAGTAAGGACAGGAAGGGTTAGATAGCATTCTCAATACTTCCTGAAGTTTTATTGCCATTGCATAAAATATGAGGCAACAAAGTCCTAGAGCTCTGTCAGAAGAAAACAGAAATTTGACAACAGGTGCCATGTTCACTGAGGCTATAAAAATATTACACAAAAGATAATTGGGTGTTTTGCAATACATAATTCCTGACATCTTTCCTTTCCCTTCCTTTCCTTTCCCTTCCTTTCCCTTTCTTTCCCTTCCTTCCCTTCCCTCTGGTTTACAGAGTCATTTTAACCACCTCGGAAGGGTGGAATGCTGAGTCAACCTTGAGCTATTGAAAATCAAACTGCTGGCAGCTGGCAGCCAGCAGTCAGAAGAAGTAGCCGGCAGTACTGCACTCCAACCACTGTGCACAGCTCTTTAATGTCTAACTTCGTTTCCTCTTTTTTCCATCACAGATATTTCTTGGCCTATGTTGCCTAGGCTATTTCTTTACACTAGTGTTAACTGCAACTGTTTGAAAATCGCTTGATCTGAAAGTCATTAAAAGTTTTCCTGATCCCTTACCCTTGCTTGTCAGCCATAATGCACGGGCCAGTCTTGCAGGTACACAAATCTGTGTCATGATTCATGCCAAAATTATGACCCATCTCATGGGCCATTGTTGCCCCCATAGCTATTGGGTCTGTGTTGTGATCCTGAAAACAAGAAAACACTTTGTCTATTGTTAGTCTGCCAAGAAACCAAAAGTGAATTCAATTATTACTAGCGCTGAACTGAAACCTTTGCTCCAGGACCTTCTAATGAAAAAATCAAAGAGTTAGAAAAAGAGATTAATAATTTTCAGAGCTGAAATAGGGTTTCTTACAAAAAGTAGTTTGTTTCTTTAAAGTAACGAAGTGTACTAACAATTTTCAGTGGCTTAGAGTAGGGGTGGGATTCTACTGGTTTAGACTGGTTCAGATGAACTGGATGATAACTTTGCATCTGGTTTGCTGAACCAGTATTTCAACTGACCAGACCGCCCCACCCACCCTGCCCCACCCCGCCCCTCCCTGTAGTCTCTATGTGGCCAATTTTTGATGCAGTTAATTGCAGGGTCCACACGAAGGCTCTGGGAGGGGGAAAAACGGGCCTTCCGGAAGTTGCAAAACAGGCCAATTTCTGGCTTCCGGAGGGCCTCCTGAGCCCAGGGGAGGCCGTTTTCACCCTAGAGGCCCAAGGGAAGCCTCTAGACCCTTGAAAAGGCAAAAAAATAGCCCTCCTGGAAATTCCAGTAGGCCACACCCATGATGGCCATGTCCACCCAGCAACTGGGCAGCAAACTGGTTGCTGGGATTTTTGAATCCCACCCCGGCTTAGAGATGGTGCTTTCTCCACAATTATCTCACTGGAATGCTGTGATATTACAAAGAGGTCTTCTATTGTTTATTTATGATTATTTATGATTATTTTTATTAATTAAAAGTATTATTTATTTGTCTATGTAAAAAAAAGTGAGATGTAAATTGAAAACTAGCTTCAAAGGGAGTGGAAGGAGTAAGAACCTTTCTCCAGACCATGCTATTGTGTTTGCTTTTAATGTAGAAAAATACTAAGAAAGTATACTGTTTATGTGAAACCTGAAACTAAAGGATTACATCAATAGTCCTCAACTTTATAAACTTAATTGAACCTGTCAATTAGAGTTTGGAAATGTCAAATTGATAAATAAGGGTGGATGAAAATGATGTGGATCAAATATAAGAAGAGTCTTCTTGTATTTTCTATTTTGGAGTTTTCAATGACCATAAGCAAGTAACTGGTAGTTTTTCTACCTACCTGAATAATTGCTGTAGATGTCAAAGAATTGCACATGGTTCCAACGTAAGCCAATCCTACAGTACTTCCAGTTAAATCAATGTTCCTATAAGAAAGAAGAGGGGGATAAAATTTGTAGAAGATGGGAACACAATTTGTAGTCTTAGGGATATATAACCTCTTACGCCTTTCACAAATCCTATATCTTGTCTTCAGCTCCTGCCAGTTTTCAGGGTTAGAATTATATAATAATTCATTTTAGGCTCTGCTCACATAAGCCATTTAACTAAGCAGATCTGTTAAACATATTCAGGATGAATTTTCACTACAGGCTAAGCTTGGTTGGTGTCAGCCTTCATTAAGTGAAGGAAAAGGGTTAGCATGTTGTGTGAATCCAGCCTATTTAGGTTAATTTAAATTCCATGTACTGTGAACATTGAAATGCAGATTTATTTAATAATTAGATTTCTCCTATCAGTTTAGCCATGGTGTTATTAAAAACTAAGTGAGTTTGGAAAAAGTGACTAAGTGTGAGGGATCAAATCAACATCTGTAGGAAAAATAAAATGGATTTTTTTCTATGTTTTATATTCTCCTTTTTTACTTTGATCTGCATTCCATCTAGCTCCAATATATTTTATAAGATCCATTTGTTATGCACAGATTCTGTAGGATTGCTCACAGCAGAGTTATTACTTATCCAATATATTGTAGATATAATCCAGTAAATTTGGCAATTTCTCAGTCATAAAATTGTATGGCAATATATAGGCTGAATTCACATTGCATCTATAACCAGATCACATTAAGATCTAGTCTAGATGACAGATTTATACATCCTGTCAAACTCAAGATTAGCTATTTTTATTTTATTATATTATTGGTTGATCCATTGTGTAATGGAAGTATTCATTCAGTTGGGACAGAATAGAAACCAAAACTTCATTTAATCAAATTAAAAATGCATGTGTAAATACAACCAAAGCATAACAGGGTAATCAGTTCAGTTTCAATTTCAAATCCAGCTGAAATCAAATCAAGCTGCGTTTTTGACTGGCAATCATTCAAAGACTTCTTAAAACCAGCTCTCATATACAAAAAAAATAAAAAATTGTGTTGGCTTTGACCCAGAAATATAGTTCACACAAGCTTTAAAGCGTGCAGCATAGAATGGAAGTTCTGTGCAAGCACTAACTTTCCCATAATCCTCCACTCCTAGCCACCCCCACTCCCTTTCCCCACAAAGAGACATACGTGAGTAACTGAGCATTATCATTCCTTTTGCGCTTCAGCAGAACTGACTTTCTCCATGACGAAAAGTGGTCCAAAGTGACACCTGCTGTTTCACTGATCTCAATCTTATCTTCATCGGACCAAATTTCTAAGCCAATCAATGCTATATGAACCTTCAAAGGTTTGTAAACCTGTGTGGTGGATATGGCATCAATCAGAAACTCAAATACATATAAACCTTAAGAAACATTTCTAGACTAAAAGGCAACTGACATTAGTTTCTAAAGACAGGTGAAATGGAATAGATTTGGGACTCAATAGAAGAAAATCTGTAAAGATTTGAATTGGGGAGTCCTCAGTGCTCTCTGAGCCTAGTGGTTTGCTTATGGACATTTAGTCAGACTCAGGCAGCACCAAGGACTCGACATAGAGAAGGATTGTTTTAATCAGCAGAAATAAATGTTAAAAAAAGAAACAAGTGATTATTCCCTTTCATCAAGAAAGTGGAGGAGCGCTTTCAGGGACAGTTGACCCATCGGTCTTGCTGCCCTCTCCCTGATTCTAACTGATCATCAACAGTAAAGATGGTCAACAAGGTTTATAGATACAATATGTATAATCGTATAATGTATAATAGTACAATATGAGTGGATCTCCTTTTAAGTGCCACAATCCAATTCAAATTGGGTTCCTCTCTCCTGCTTTCTTTTAAGAGATCATGTTCTTAATCAGTTGGCTTTAAAATGGGCTTACTAAGATTATCTCTTTCTAATCCTCAAGCAAAGCAGATTAACCACAGTCCTAAAAGAATCAAGCTACTGAAATGTATTATTGATTGAATTATTGCAATAGCTTTGAACTTTGCATTCACATAAGAGGCTTATTAACCTAGTTACTGAACTCACCCATTTTCTGAAATGGCCTTGCATACTGGATCACAAGTTTACCAAATGACCCAGCTTTGCTGAACTCAAAACTGGAAAAGTTAACATTCTTGGAGAAGGGCATCTCCTAGGTCTCTTTACCTGGTTAAGTTTATTGTGTGAACACAGTGAAAATCCAAGAGGTTTAAATCCAAAAAGTGAAATAACTTTTGTCATGTCTTCTTACCACATTTATAAAGTTGACAATATCAAATACTCTCCTCCTTATAGTAGTGATGCTGCGGCTGTACTTCCTGAACTACAGAAAAGACAAAAGGGTTAAGAAGAGATAATAATTGTTTTGG
Source organism: Laticauda colubrina (assembly GCA_015471245.1). NCBI lineage: Eukaryota > Metazoa > Chordata > Lepidosauria > Squamata > Elapidae > Laticauda > Laticauda colubrina. The sequence goes on along the minus strand of BLBF01000065.1, from coordinate 7,519,332 downwards.
ATGGTGGGACTGGAGCAGAGAGAGAAAGAACATGTCAGGGAAAGGAAGAAACTTTTTTAAAAATCATGGAATTTGCTGATTCAGACAAAAATAACAATTCTATATCCAAGGACTCCAATGAATTATTTTGTGCTGGTTATTTAGTTCTTAGTTTACTTTATTGTCATTGCATCTTGTACAACGAAATCAAACACCATCTTCAGTGCACATCGTGACCATGAAAATAAACACAAACACACATCCTTCACACTCCACACATTGCATTGAAAACCCTGACCCCACACCAACACTGTACTACATAGTAGAATTCAATAGAGCTACTGTCCTGGGATAGAAGCTATTTTTCAGACTATTTGTCCTTGTATTTATTGTCCTGTACCGTCTGCCAAATGGTAATAGTTAAAAAAAAAAGGGTGCCCAGGTTGAGATGGATCTTTGAGAATGTTTTGAATTTTCTTCAGGCAGCGGGAGTGATAAAGCTCTTCCAAAGAGGGGAGATCCTCTGAGCAATGAGGTTAACCGTCTGGAGTGCTTTCCTATCTGCCCCTATGCAATTGGCAAACCACACACAGGTGCAAAAAAAAATGCTGTCTATGGTGCAGCGGTAGAAGGTCCCCAGCAGTTTTCCATTCAGTTGTTGTTTCCTGAGAAGTCTCAGCTAATATAATCTCTGCTGGGCCCTTTTGACCCTTTTTAACTCTACACTTGAATCTGCATTAATATATAAACATTATTATTGATTTTTCAGTATCACACATGGGTTTTCCTCCTGATTGGTGAAAATTTTGGTCAGCCTAATGAAAACCTTTTCCTTAACTGGACACTATATTTCCCTGTTCAGAGAAGTGTGAGAAAAGTATTCTTCACTACAAACTGGATTTAAATTCCACCAGCCCGAGACCAATTTCCCTGAAAAAAATTTGCATAAGACGTTCTCTTTTGCAATAGTATTAAAAGGGGAAGCTCAGACTGGTATCTGGAAATTCACTGAGTTCATGAACATAGTTAATTTTACTGGGGGGAAATGTGCACATATTCAGAGAGTTCAAATACCCCCAAGAGTTATTTTACTGCAAAAGCTATATTATTGCAAATGAGCTTGGCAAAGTCAAAATGTAGATCTTATTTCTCTATTAGCCAAAGGTCAGCTTCTATTTGAGTTAGTGGTGGTGGAGAAATATATTTAATCTGAATGATAGTATGAAAATTAACAGTACATAATTTTGACCTTTTGAACCAATTTATTAATTGAAATTCATACTTGCACAAACACACATAAGGAGAATATCAATTTCAAATCATAAAAAATATTCAATTCATATTCAATTTCAATTCATAAAAAATAAAAATATTTTTCCTGCTAGGGAAAGTTATTTTCAAAAATCAAGCAAAAGTGTAAAATAAAAAAACATATGCTGGGAAACATAGAAGCCAAAGTGTATTCATATTTTAATACAATTTAAAAAGCAACTTAAATGTAACGGTTCTGAAATAAATAAAAAAAAAGGGAAAGCAAAACAACCAGATATGCCCACCCACAAAAACAATTCAAAATTCTCTTCATGAATTTTGTTCTGGATTTTTGGAATGCTAGATTTCCCAGGTAGAAGAAATGGATGATGATTCTCTCTTTTACTCCTTTTTTTTCTGTTTCAAAATTTCATTTATGTTCTCTATCTGAACTTCAACTTCCTGATCTTGGCATTTCTGGATAAACAATCATTAAAATTTAGATAAAGTCCAGGATCAGCTTAGTACAAATCAGACAATAATTGAGTTTCAAATGTGCCTTAACTTTATAAATAGGGATCGGGTCCTAACAAAAATTATCAAAGTATATTTTAACACATATTTTAGGAAGAAATCTAGTTCAAATGTTGTATTTGGTAAAACACCCGCATTGAAAACAAAATTCTGTGCTCAATATAGAAAGAAAATTGGTATCCAGAATACTTACCATTCTGTTGTCTGCAACTACGTAAAACTCTACATATTTTTTGGCCTGCAAGTATTCCTTTTTCTAAACAGAACATTAAACAAAATATTGTTTAGACATGTTGCTTCCTGCAGTCAACAGAAATGTTGCATCCTCAGATAATCTTGTTATCCTCCCTGGACAAAGTACATGACCTTTCAGAAATATTGGCTTTTTGAAGAAGACATGTATTGTGAGAAAGATTGTTAAAACTTCAGCATTTTAGAATGTGCTGAGAAATTTCTAAGGTGGAGAACATTATGCAATGATTAACCAGCTTCACTTCATCAGTTTTGATTCAGTCTTTGCTTCAATCCAACTTGATGATTCAAATTAAATTGGAAAATTGATTCAAGATTATGTAATGGTCTCATTAGACATCACAAAGCACTTTGATTTCATATTTCATATTTCTCCCTCTTCCCCTATGCATGCATAATAAAAGAGGCCTCCAATTGATAATTCAATTAAACTTATTTCTAAACTGATTCAGAAAGTTGAGACGATTTGGAGATTCAGTTAAACCTATTTTGAACCATTTCCCTAAATTAAGTTTGCATGAACATAGAAAATGTTGTAAACTGGAATATGTATTTTCTGTTCATTGAGCTTCCATATGTTCTCGTAGAGCATGGGTGGAATAGAATTTTAGAAATGAGGGAACCTATCTTCTGAATCCTTTTTAGCAGTCCCAGAAATTTCTCTTTCACTTTACACTTTAGAAACAAGTAAATAAACCCCTGTTTTCAAACCATGTTATATGAACTTACTTCAATACTCATGCTCATCCGAGAGGTCTTTTTGAGGGAGTCATCTGATTTCCAAGTAGTGTTGGTTACTCCACAGGTCTTGAGCGTCTTGTCCTCTTTTTCCAGACTTTCATATTTGAAGAGTGCATGGGCTTCACTGTTGGAAAGCTTCAAAGGTTCAATAAGATACCTCTCACCATAATTCTTGAAATACCCTCTGAAAAGCAATTGTAAATTATTTTTGAAAATTAGGATTAGAGCTGGAAATCCCATAGAAAAGAATATTTGGAGCTCAGGGTTCAACTGTGGGGTTCTTGGTGCTCCCTAAACTTGATTGTTTTCCTGAAAACATTTTATTACTCAACTGGTAACATCATTAATGGACTAGATGTTACTTGGTTGGGTAATTAAACATCTGCAAAAAAAAACAATTAAGCTCAGAGAGTACAAAGGATTCCATGATGAATAACCAATTTTAACTAACAAAATCAACATAAATTTGTGAATCTCTCTTTAAAATAAACTGACTTTTATTTTCTTTCCCTAGCTTACATATCACTTTCTCCTGCTTCTCAAAGACACAGCTAAACTCACAAAAAATATAAGATATTGCACATTCTCAGTACAATGATGAATTAGCTATACAATTGTCAGATATACAATATTTGAATGGATGTAGTTTGTCATGGAATCCAATAATGTATAATTCCTAAATTATTGTTTGAAAAGTAGAGAATGTTTCTAGCTATGAAGATACAAGACTACACATGTTGGAAGATTCAGTTTTTGTGGTATAAACATGTATTTCATGAAATACTGTATATCTTATATATTTCCCTACTGTAGAGTCATTCAATCAAACCAATCTTTTGTTGCTCATGGATCAACACATAAAACATGAAAGTCACAATTAAGTAGGATGAAAGAGGAAAAAATATAATTGTTCTAAAATATCTAAGAGAAAATAGTGTGTACTGTACAAACTGCAGAATAGTACTTGGTTGTGCTCAAGGAAACGAAATAAGATTGATCTGATAATAACAACTTAAGATAAAAGTCAGAACTATCAGAATATTTAGTAAAGAGCTGACATAATAATACCCTCAATACAGAATTATCATTTATTTGTTTGTTTGTTTGTTTGTTTATATTGCTGCCTATTCACCCATGGCGACTCGAGGCAGCTAATAGAATGTCAAACCATATTTAAAATAAAAAACAATAAAAACGAATAAAAAGAATCAAATATATTAATAAAGTACAATAGAACAAAAGCTGGAAAAAAATAAAAAAAAAATCACCCTCAACTCCCACCCACTGCCCCAAGGACAGCAGATCACATAAGCCATTTGATGGGCTCCATCCCTCTCTGGGTTTCCCTGGCCCACTGGCGGAACCAGGTCTTCAGTGCCTTTCAGAAGAGTGCTAGAGTGGGGGTCCTTCTAATCTCTGGAGGAATGATGTTCCAGAGAGAGGGAGTCACCACAGAGAAGGCCCATCTTCTGGGTCCCACCAGGAGTATCTCCCTCAGGGGTTGGGACCTGCAGCATTCCCTGCCTCCCCACTCTGATGGGTCAGGTAGATGTGACTGTCAAGAGATGTTTCCTCAGATAACCTGGTCCCAAGCCATGAAGGGCTTTAAAGGTGACAACCAGCACCTTGAAGTGCACCCGGAAGCAAATTGGCAACCAATGCAGCTCCTGCATTGGTTGAAACAGGTGCACACAAGGTCTGCACAAAACCATGAAGGCTGCTGCATTTTGCATCAACTGGAGCTTCCAGTGTCTTCCTTCAGTAACAGCTGTCAGAAGGATATTGAATTAGCCTAATGATCATCTGACTCTTCTAATCTTTATACAGCTAAGATATCTTAGTTGGTTGGAGAAAGTGTGCAGAATGGCTCAAGAAAGTGTTCCAAGGAGAACCAAAAGTCTGCTTGCCTCTTCCTGTACACTTCCTAGCTACTTCCTATACTTCCTTCACAATCTGAAACCTACTTATCTTCTTTTCTTGTAACATCAACTCTTTTGTACAAAGATAACATGGTCTTTGCAGCTCCTTTAAACAGAGATTTATTTCCCTCCTGTCTCTGTTGACTGGCAGTCTTCTGGGTATCCAACCAAAATCTTTCTTAATTTTGCAGAAGTTTAGAAGTTACACAACTAATTTGCATATGCCACTTTTTAACTATGACAGCTTCAAGAACAGTAATAACATTTTCATTCTTATAAAATAAGGATTAAACAGTATCTTACTTCAAACCATGGCATGCATTAATGCTTGCAGTTGAGTCAGTATCATTCTGGATGTGACCGTTATAGTAACAGTGATCCTGTATGGAAGCAAGAAGACTACACTGGATTGGACTGTGATTTGTTAAGCAGGAATATGGTTCCCAACGTATAAGTGAAGTAATGTGTAAGACAGAAAACAATGCAGAATATTTTGATTTGTGGGGTACAAAATCTGTCTACTATTGATTGTTTCTTTTTTATTAGCTTACAATATAAAATACAAAAATCCAAAAGAAAATAGGAGAAAAGTAAGGGAAGGAGAATGTATAGGGAAACAGGGGAAAAGAAAAAAAAGGGATTGATTCCTTTTGGTGCAGTAAAATAAGATAATAGCATCAGACCTCAACTTTTTACTTTTACATAACAGTATAAACTATCAATTTCTAAAACAACAAAGCTGTCTAATCAGTAAAGCCCAAAATCAAAGTTTCACTTTTTTTCCACCTCAAGCACAAAGCCCAGAAGTGGTTTCCAAGTAGAAACAAAAGTAATGTGATACTTTTTTATCTTTAATCGAAGCAGTCAGTTTAGCCATCTCTGCTAACTCCATCAACTTTTGCAGCCATTTGGGAATCAGAGTGACTTCTTGTTTCAAAATGAGCCCAGTGGAAACACAAATCTCCCTAAAACCAAGTTGCACCTGCACATACGCGCTCTAGAATTATTGAACTTTTCAACACAGCTTACATGGGAAAACTTAACCTGAATCCAAGGATATCCATTGGATATTGCCAAAAAGGACATATTGCTGGCACCACTGCAATACAAACCAAAAACAGGCAGAGCTTTGATGGCACCTTTGTGGCTGTTATCTTCATTTTTGTAAGCTGCACAGAGTCATTGCTTGAGATGGGTAGCTATTGAAATTGAATGACTAACTAACTAAATCAATCGACTTTTTAAATTCATCATCAGAATGTTTCTCATTCTGTTCTACTACTATTGCAGAACTGGGGAATATGCGATCCTCCAAATTTCATAAATTCTGACGCCATCATTCCTAGATAGGGAAATGTTTTTTCTGGACTGAGGCCATTAAAAAAAAAAAATCTCAAAAATGTTCCCATACAAAGATGTTTAAAATGTTACCTAAAGATAGTTTGAAATTTACTAATGGGAAGGCTATAAATGGCTGTGTAAAATACTAGAGCATTCCAAATGACAGTTAGAGAGACAAATACATGAAAAACAACTAAAGGGAAATAATTTTTTAGATTGGCAGTCCTCAGTGTGCAATTTGTGTACAATTTGATGCACCAATGTGGCATTTTTCAAATCATCCAAATTGGTCATTAAGATCTCACTTTCCCTATTCAATAATTTCTCCCCAGCCAAAGAAGGTCTCCCAGATGCTCTTTCTCATGATTTGACTCAATATCAGTTCTGATTTTTTCCCTTTTATTTGGTGTATATGTTGGTAAAATCATTGGCTGACTTAGCATTTTGGACGGTGACTAAAAATAAAAAGCAGACTCTGAGCTTTTCTTGCTTAACTGACAGAAAAATAATTTTAAATAAAAGTCACTACTTAGTTATTTTCCTATCTGGCCCTATCGCCTGATGCAGGATTTTGTTGCTCAAAATTCTATGTTTATCTTCTTTTATCAGGCTTTTGTTGATAAGGGGGAAAGGGGGGAGGGTGTTAGAATATTTTTTTTCTTTTTCACTTTGCTAGAAAATGCTATAAAAAATTTTCCTTTAAATAATTCTATTCCAAAGAGCAAGACAAGCTCTTTGAGTCTCTACTTAGGAATGTGTTATGTATGTACCATATGCATAAATACACTGAGAAACAGCATTTATGTCCAAGCTCTCTCCAACAGCAAAACCCAAAGAAAGATATACCTTCACACTTCCAGATCCAAAACATCATTTGCAAATTGATAACTGACTATAGGAAGAGGCTTTCTGTACAAAATCACTATCTCTTGCAATATTTTGCAAGAGACAAAGAGTTACTCACTAGACTCTACCATACAAACAAAAGGGAAGACGTTTTTCTGGATAAGGACAATACCAGGTCAGCACCAGCAATGTACTATCAGCTATAGCAAAACAAATGCTTTTAGAAAGCCCTCATGTGTTCTGACTCAAACCTGGTTTCAAGGAAGCAAACACGAGACAAAGGTAACAGCACAACCTTTTAATGTTTCTTTACAAATCCCGTTCCTTCATGGATAAAAGGCTGATTCAAACCAATTAGCTCCGATAAGAAAGAGCCTTGCCAAGCTTTTGCAAGGCTGCCAAGAACACCAGATAAAGTTACAAAGCAATCATTCTAACACAAAGAGTCTCCAAACACCAACTCAGATATTCCGAGTGTCCACCAGGCTTGAGTGCAAAACTTATTTGCCTTCTGCAAATAACTGCACTTTCTCAGCTGGCTTTTATCTCCTCAGGGAGGGGCCATTACCTTGCACCTTACTCCCGAGTTGCCCAAGTCTTTCCTTCGAGCAGCCCTGCGCACATGTATGCTGGGCACGAGCTCCTCAGGGACCTCTTCATCGCTACTGCCAGCCTCCACCATCTCCAAAGGCAGCCCTCCACTCCCTGGTGGTCCTGGCCCCTTCCCTGCATCACACGCAGGCCCCTCATCTGAGTCCTTGCTCTCCGAGACCTCAGCCATCCACACCTGCTGCCGGCGAACCACAACATTGGGTGGAACTGGAGAAACCCTCCACCAGCAGGGTCTCTCTAGCATCAGCTGTTCAATTGCAGGTTATTTTGGATCATCGAGATCTAACTTGCCTTATCTTACAAGTAAATGACCATCAGCTAATCACTGCACCACCACGACATTTTTCCCATCATCGTTGAATTGATGCAATGCAATCTGGTATGATGTCTTAGGGGTTAAGATGCTGGGCATGTTAGCTGGAAAACAACAGCCCACATTCAAGATCCAAGTGCTGAGTTCCTGTCACTTGCCTCCTGCTCACCTAGCAGTTTGAAAGCATGCAAATACGAATAGACAAATAGATATTCTTTTGATGGAAAGGCAACTGCACTGTGTGTTTGCTGCATGCTTTGTGCTGTGGCATGATAGCTCATCTTCAGACAGTCTCAATGGTTTAAAGAAACAGATATAAGCACAACCCTGTAAAGTTGGCTACAGTTACTGGAATAAAACATACAGAGACTTTTCTTTAACTTTATCTTACACATAATTTAAATCAGATTTTTTTTTTAAAAAAAAAACCCCTCCATCTCCAGTTTAATCCGTGGAGCGTTTAGGACACCAAATATGTGTTTCTTCATTTTAAATTAAATCGGATTCTTTAACTTAGGTTGCAGCATTTTTTTATTCACATTTTGCTGCATAAGTACCAATCTTGTGCCATTTAAATGGCTTTTCCCATTTCCTTCGAAAGTTCTCTAGAAGACTTTAAGAGAAGTGCCTTGTTTGAAACAGATATCATCAGGAAGAAGGGATAAAAATAGAAAATTCTTTGAGTGTGTCAAAAAGGGGTGTGGGAAGAATTCCTTCAGGCAGAAACTTAGAAAAGAAAGGAACTTGGTACAGTTTTATTGTCTTTTTAGTTAAATTAAATTTGTCACAGATCTGGAATTGTCTGCAAAGCAATGACTTCTTCATATTGTTTTAATTAACATAGTCATAATCTGTATTATGGCCAAATGACTTTTTCTGTAGAAAATGTAAAAGGATGCTTGAGGCAATGCTGGCTCAGTTCTGGAATTGAAGTTCAACACTTCTCTTTAATTGATTAGTAACATTGAGATCTGTGTGTTTGGAGGGGGGAGAATCACCTGTAAGGTTTGGTTTGGAGTACAGACAGCAACACCTGTGTCCCTGTGATAAAGTTCCAAAGCTGAGATCTCTCAGCAAGCACAAAGCCACCCAGTCCCAAAAATAGATTAAATGTCCTCCCACAGAGTTTGAAATTAAGGTGTACCAAAACCTGTGCTGATTATAAGTGAGATATGACCTTACAAATACTGGTACTCAAATAGAACTGGCTTTGAACTGTTCTGAATTTAAGGAAGTGACTGTCTATAACAGAGAAAAATAATCACATGCAGTACACAAATGCCAAAAGACATTGAATTTCAAACAAATGCATTTTACAAATAATAAGTCTTGGTTATTTGGAAGTACAGAATATCACTGCAGGAGGAACCCCATGGATGAAAAAAGCTAGGAGCCTTTGGGCAGACAATCAACAAAGGAATATAAAATGTGTTCTTCAAGTTACAAGACCTATTCTTCACCAAGAAAAGGCCTTCTTGGAGGTCAACTCTACTACTGTACCACAGGATTTGCTGAATAAACTTTAAGACTTGCTCATTGTCCTATGTTTTGAAATCTTTTCATAATGTAGGGGGGAAACCCATATTTACTTATTATATCAATTACATGGTTATTTCCTTGAGTCCACATCATGAAAGCTTTGAGAAACACATCAGAGATATAAATACACAATATTAACACTATATTAAAAATTCCTATATGACCCCGAAGACTCTAACTGGTGTTGTATTTTTAATTCCTAGAATCTTCTGGAGCAGAATCCATATAGACATCAAATTATTAAAATAGATTTCTTTTACACATTAAGTAAGAACAATTTGTATGACCTTTGAAGATGCTAATTCAGGAGTAGATATTTTTTGGAGACAAAGGGTACATTTTTAGATGAATTTGGGAGGAGGAGGAAGGAAGGAACTTAGTGCTGTGATATTATAACAGGCTCTGGTCCATTTTAGTGTGAGGAACATAGAATGGGTTTCTATATTCTGTAGAAGCAAAGTGAATTATTCTTATTTTTGGTGTTCCAAATAAATGTTTTTGCATTTATCAGTGTAATCAGGTTTAAAAAGCAAAGTGGATCCTATAAACCTGATATTCTTTTAATCAACCTATTTGTGGGGCTCACTCCCCAAAATGTTTGCTTTTAATCAGTAGGAAATAATTGGTTGATTGAAATATGGCCCTATTAATTCAATCAGTAGAGTAGATTGGGTTTTAACAAGCCACACATTGTTACACAGAACATGCTCAATATAATGCATATGACAGCCCTTCTTGTTTGAATAGCCAGGTTTGGTATATGCTTGTTTTGAATATTGTGCACAAATAACCTTCTCCATTTATTTCATAAAAGTAAGATGCTCTGGATATTACCTCAACTGGAGGGCTTGTTGTAATTTCTCTGCCATCTGGGGAATAATAAGTCTCACTGTAATCTTTTGAAAAAAGTTCCCTGGAAAGAATACAAAGAAGACATTATTTAGTCTTGGGAACAAAGATAATTGCATAAGTATACAACTACTGAATACTGGCATTTTAAGGATCTTGTTTGGTATCAAAGGGAAGGAGCAGGTATTTCAATCTCATCAGGATTGCCATTTAAGAGGAGTGCAGAGCACCCTGAATTCACCTTAGCAAAGAGCTTTGCATTAAGAAAACTCTGTAAGTCTCTTCATCAAGGCTCAGAGGGGATATGATTTACCAGGATAAAACATTTTGTATTGCTTCTTCTTTGATTCTTCTGGCCAATGTAACAACCCGATGAAGCTGCTAAGGTCTGCAAAGGAGAACAATTTAGCTCCTTTTATTCCAGAGTAAAAGGGTTCAATATTGTTTCATGAAGCAACTTCAAGGGAATGAATACTTTGAACCTTCATTCAGAAGCATCTCTCTCACAGCCCTAAATCAACACAATGGAGTTAACTTTCTTCCCCTGCTGGTTATGCAGACACATTCATGCACTTTTCTTGGCATTGCCTTCCATTTTTCTAATATAGACATACACCAGGTATTTATTGCTAGCCTCCTACCTTTAGCCCTATTTTGCTCCAAGCTCAAACAAGGTAATCCAGATCAGGAGAAGTCCCATGGGATGCTTAGATCTGGCCCATGGGGCCACCCTGGAAATAGCAAAGGACTGGCCTGTGGGGCCTTTGCCAGCGAAAACAGAGCTAGGGAGAGCCACGTACAGCTCTCCTGAGCTATGTTTTTGCCTGCAGAGGGCTGCAGGAGGCTGTTACAGCCAAAAATGAAGGCTGGGAGGGCTACTCTGTTTTTGCTGGCAGAGGGCTGTAGGAGGCTTGGCCCTCCCGAGTTCCATTTTCGCTGACACAGGTGCCCCTGACATGAGTGACATTGAGCTGGCCATGCCTGCCCTGGCCACACACCCCAACCCCCCGAGGTCAAACACAACCCTGATGCAGCTCACAATGAAATCGAGTTTGATACCCTTGATCCAGATGCTACCCTGACGTTCTACGCACCCTGCATGTTTAGACAATAGGAAAAGGCAACATGATAATTTCTAAAACACATATCATCTAATTTAACATGAAATGTCTCAACAGTAAAAGATAAAGTGACACACACACGGGGCACATTTCTTTACCATTCATCCTTAATAATTAGATTAATATACATTTCGAGGGCACATATAATAATATAGTAGATAGAAAAATATATTCTAGGTCTCTTTTTGTTCCGCGCAGACAAGATGGCGGACACACAGATGGAGCGGGCCTACCAGAAGCAGCCCACCATCTTCCAGAACAAGAAGCGGGTCCTGCTGGGCAACACCAGCAAGGAGAAGCTGCCCCGCTACTACAAGAACATCAGCCTGGGCTTCAAGACTCCCAAGGAGGCCATCGAGGGCTCCTATATCGACAAGAAGTGCCCCTTCACCAGCAATGTTTCCATCCGGGGCCGCATCCTCTCCAGTGTGGTCACCAAGATGAAGATGCAGCACATCATCATCATCCATAGGGACTACCTGCACTACATCCACAAAAATAACCACTTCAAGAAGTGGCACAAGAACATGTCGGTACACCTGTCTCCCTGCTTCAGGGATGTGCAGATTGGGGATATCGTGATAATGGGAGAGTGCCACCCCCTCAGCAAGACTGTCCGGTTCAATGTCCTCAAGATGACCAAGGCTGCTGACACCAAAAAACAGTTCCAGAAGTTTTAAAGACTATTTGTACTTTTCTTTGTATCAATAAAGAAGCTGGTGTGATTTGAACATATATATACATATATGTATATATGTTTTTTTAAGTTTTCACAGGTACTTACATGAATGCAGTTCAGCTTCCTTCGGGTATTATCCCATGTCATTGTAGTGCTTTTAAAGTTGTAGCAACGTTTCAGCAGAATCTCATCTGCCATCATCAGGCTTCTGTATGGAGTTTGTATGTGGGTCAGGGTCTCACAGGGGTTGGTTTTAAATTTGAGGCTAGCCTATTGCTGTGCCAGGATGTTTTTTTTCTACATCCTGATTGGTTGGGAGTCTTGGTCTGTGTTTATTGGACTTGGAGTTTGTTTGATTGGTGTTTCTGGTTTCTTCTGTCTGTTTTGCGGCTTTGATTGGCTGGCAGCACTGTGTTCCTGTATTGGAGGCTTTCAGTGCATCTTGGCTTCACGTGAAAGGACAGCTATTATCTATTAGGAAGCTCGGTTTCATCTGGGGGCCTGGTGGGGGGGGGGTGTTTGAGCTGGAGGTATCAGAGGGAGTCTGTTTTTGCCCAGGTGTTTGCCTGACTTGTGATGTGGAGAGCTTTCTATTTGAGAGTGCAGGCTTCCAAATGATTGACAGTCTGGTGGAATCATCTCTTCTATTCATGCTGTCAGGTCTTTTTTCAATCTCTATGGCTTCTCTGATGATTCTGTGGCTGGGGTTTTCTATAGTGGCTAGGGTTTTGGTGACATTGAAGTTGATGTTATGACCTGTGGCTTTCATGTGCTGGACTAGTGAGGAGGTGTGTTCCAGCTTTTTTACTGCATTTTTGTGTTCATCCAGACAGGTACTTATTCTTCTATTTGTCTGTCCAATGTATGTGGCCGGGCATGATGCACAGGGAACTTCGTATATGCCTTCGTAAGATACTACACAGGCATCACATCAAGACTGCCTTCAAAACAGACAAAAAAATAGCAGCCATCCTTAGAAACCCCAAAGATAAAATTGACCTGGAAAACCAAGGCATATACGAAGTTCTCTGTGCATCATGCCCAGCCACATACATTGGACAGACCAAGAGAAGAATAAGTACCCGCCTAGAGGAACACAAAAATGCAGTAAAAAAGCTGGAACACACCTCCTCACTAGTCCAACACATGAAAACCACAGGTCACAACATCAACTTCAATGGCACTAAAACCCTGGCCACTATAGAAAATCCCAGCCACAGAATCATCAGAGAAGCCATAGAGATTGAAAAAAGACCTGACAGCATGAATAGAAGAGATGATTCCAGCAGACTGTCAATCATTTGGAAGCCTGCACTCTCAAATAGAAAGATCTCCATGCCACAAGCCAGGCAAACACCTGGGCAAAAACAGACTCCCTCTGATAGCTCCAACCTAACCCCCCCACCAGGCACCCAGGTGAAACCCAGCTTGCTAATGAAGAGCAGCCGTCCCTTCACACGGAGCCAAGCTGCACTGAAAGCCTCCAACACAAGAACAGAGTGTTGCCAGCCAATCAAAGCCGCAAAACAGACAGAAGAAACCAGAAACACCAATCAAACAAACTCCAACTCCAGTAAACACAGACCAAGACTCCCAACCAATCAGGATGTAGAAAAAAAACATCCTGGCACAGTAATAGGCTACCCTCAAATTTAAAACCAACGCCTGTGATAGCCTGACCCACATACAAACTCCATACAGAAGCCTGATGATGGCAGATGAGATTCTGCTGAAACATTGCTACAACTTTAAAAGCACTACAGTGACATGGGATAATACCCGAAGGAAGCTGAACTGCATTCAGATAGATAGATAGATAGATAGATAGATAGATAGATGGATGGATGGATGGATGGATGGATGGATGGATGGATAGATAGATAGATAGATAGATAGATAGATAGATAGATAGATAGAT
>BLBF01000065.1:7463810-7505428 GCA_015471245.1 Laticauda colubrina | reverse complement strand
GATAGATAGATAGATAGATAGATAGATAGATAGATAGATAGATAGATAGATATTTTAAAATCAAAAGCAGGAAATAATTCCCAAAGCATTCAGTGTGTATCTGGGTCTTAATGTTAATATTAAATTGCATCAGGGCTTCAGAGATTCTAAACAATTGTTCTCATGTTTTCCATGTAGTGGCTGCTATACTAATTTCAACTTTGATGTGACATTCACCGGATTTCAGGCAATGAAAATGGCACACCTCTTTTTAGCAATAGAAGTAGCTTATTTACAAGGGGGAAATATTTATTTGTTTGTTTGTTTATTTATCAAAAGCTTACAATATAACAAGAATAAATATAAGTTTCAATACAAGAAATAGGAACTAATAATTGGGGACAATAGGACAGGGACAGTAGGCACGATCGTGCGCTTATGCACGCCCCTTACAGACCTCTTAGGAATGGGGTGAGGTCAATAGAGGTGAGTTTGAGGGTGAAGGGTTGGGGGTTTGAGCAGGTGACAACAGAATCAGGTAGTGAGTTCCAGACGTTGACCACTCTGTTGCTGAAATCGTACTTCCTGCAATCGAGTTTGGAGTGGTTTACATTAAGTTTATATCTGTTGTGCGCTCTTGTGTTGTTGTTGTTAAAGCTGAAATATTCATTAACTGGTAAGACGTTGTTATACATGTATATGTATATGTTATACATATACATATATACATGTTATATGATATAACTAATCGTATACATATGATTTTATGTACTATGTTTAAGTTTAATCTTAGTCGGCATAGTTCAAGGTTGTCTAAGCCAAGAATCTCAAGTCTGGTGCTGTAGGGTATTCTGTTGTGAACAGAGGAATGTAGTACTCTTCTGGTAAAATATTTCCAGACTCGCTGAATTGTATTTATGTCTGATATACAGTGCAGATTCCAGACAGCAGAGCTGAATTCAAGTATTGATCTAGCAAAGGTTTTGAATGCCCAAGTTAGCAAAACAGTACTACCAGAGGAGAAGCTTTGTAAAATTAAATTTACAATTCTTAAAGCCTTTTTGGCAATACTGTTGCAGTGAAAAATAATTTCAGTCCCTGTCTATTTCCCCTATTGAAACAAAGCTGCTAATAAAAATGCAGTGGCCTGGCTAGACAAGTCAATGAAAGACCCAAAACCTGTTCAGCTGGTTAGTTATTATGCAGATATAAGCCAGGTGGCAAATCTACTTATTATTATCTGTATAAATATCTTGATTTACAGTTCAAATGGAGAACCACTGATGGGAATGAAATGGCATTCTTAACACACACAAAATATAGGGTGTGTTGAAATCTGGATTTGTTTAGGTCATGTCCCGTTTCATACCTCAATAGGACATGACATTTCATGACATTCATGCTTCAACATGTAAACTCTGATGTAAACTGATCAGTTATGAGCTGTGATGGCGCAGTGGTTAGAATGCAATACTGAAAGGCTACTTCTGCTGGCTGCTGGCTGCAGTTTGGCAGTTCAATTCTCATCAGCTCATGATTGACTCAGCCTTCCATCCTTCCAAGGTTGGTGAAATGAGGAGCCAAATTGTTGGGGGTAATAGGTTGACTCTGTAAACCACTTAGAGAGGGCTGTAAAAGCACTGTGAAGTGGTGTATAAGTCTAAGTGTTATTGCTATGTAAGGCTCTTAGGAAAAGTAATACAGATTGATGAGGTGTCTGTGGAGCAGCATAAATGTGTAACTAATTATTTTTAAATCTCTAATATTTCATAACTAACCTAGGTAATTCAAGGGACCAAAGTTTATGAGCCTTGAGTGATTCAATTTTATTTAGAATTGTTATGGTCCATCAGTGTACCATAGAAAGCAGGAAAAATAAATTCTGAATTCTGAGGTAAGACATAATTAACATGTTCACTAATTATATCCCCTTCTCCTTTACAATAATTAGATTTAATTTAATTCAATTAACTAATTTAATTTAGTTTTAATTTCCCAAACAAAACAATACAATCTAATTTCTTTTGGATTGTGTCCAAGAATATAAATTTTTTCACATTATCTTAGAAAAGTTAAAGGAACTTCTGAGTTAACTTACTTATTTTTTTCTAGGTGAAGGACCACTGGCTCTCCATTCACTTTAAATTCATACTGCATGGTATCATCATACTTAGTCTGAAATGCAGAGTTCAGTATTTATTTGGAGAAACAACAGATGGTATTCTTTAAAAAATATGCAAATAAAATGTATGTATTCTTAACAACTCAGCACCAGTGTCAAATGGAAAGTTGCAGCAAATTCATTTATTAGATATGGATTATTTCATCTGTGATGCTTGAGAGCAACTGTAAGATCTTCTTAAATTAAACTTTCTCCAGAAGTTCAAGGTTTTCTTCTCCAGTTCAACATCTTGTTGAATGAGTTTGGATTGGGACACAGTGACTGACTCAAAAATTATCCCATGAGCTTTTCTATGGCTGAGGATGGACCTGAATCCGGTTGCTGGTTTTAACCTCACTATGCCTTTTTTATCTACAAATACAACTTTTATATTTAAAGTGATGCATTATGGGAAGCCAGAAAGTATAATATTTTGTAAAACATTAGGAGGCTAAGTCTAAGTCTATTGTCTTAAGTCTAAGTGCTATTGCTATTGCTATTTTCATACTGCTTGCTTCACAGTTGTCACAGTTACCCATCATCTTTGATCCAAGACCATAAAAAGGAATGTCAAAGTCAAGTATTAACAGTAGCTGTATTAACAATATTAACTTATTAATATGGTGAAATTTGAATGTTGTAAGATTCCTAGAGTCTTCTCAATTGTGTTGAATTGGGTGGCCATATAAATTTGTTTAATAATAAATCATTAATTACCCACGCAGTTGCATAGATTGCAATGCAAAAATCCAGATAAGCAGATGGCAATTCTAGCTGGCAGCAAAAGGATACCAAAAGTTATGTTGGCTGACAACAAGGGATTATCCAGACTCAATAATCCTGCGTAATAGGATTTTTCACTCCCATGAAATATTAGGTCTGTATAAGTTTCACTCAAACCATATCAAACGTGTCAAATCTTCATATAAGTGTGCAAAGATTGTCTCAGATTTCTGCAACATGACAGATTTTTAATCAACGTGAACCAGACCTTTGAAAGTTCGTAGTCTTACGAGATTTATGATATGTCTGTCTAAAAAGAGAAACCCATTCTTGACTTGCAGCTGTCTATGAAAATCCATCTATGCAAATATTATTCAAAGTATATTCAAGGCTCTCTAGGATCCTAGACAGGGGTGGGATTCAACAGGTTCGTACCTATTCTCTAGAACCGGTTGTTAACACTCTAAGCAGTTCGAAGAACCGGTTGTTAGAAGAAATTACTAGCCTAATCCTGTAAGGAGGGCAGGAAGGAAACATTCTGGTGTTGCTTACAGAAATTGCCTCTCCATTAACCTTTGTTATGTTCTTGGCAGGACTAGACTTCCTGTCTCAGGAACGTCTCTGGAGTTTTTTCCCCCTCTTTTGCTGGTAATTTGCTTGTGTGGAGTGACCATTCAAAGTTACAATGGCACTGAAAAAAGTAACTTATGATCATTTTTCACACTT
Source organism: Laticauda colubrina (assembly GCA_015471245.1). NCBI lineage: Eukaryota > Metazoa > Chordata > Lepidosauria > Squamata > Elapidae > Laticauda > Laticauda colubrina. The sequence goes on along the minus strand of BLBF01000065.1, from coordinate 7,501,839 downwards.
ATGACTGTTGCAGCATCCCCACAGTCATGAGAGGCCAGGCGAGGAGATGTGTGCCTCGATGTGAGTGATGTTGAGTTGGCCATGCCCAGCCAGTCACATGACCACCAAGCCATGCCCACCACCTAAGCCATGCTCCAGAACCGGTTGTTAAAAAATTTGAATCCCACCACTGATCCTAGACAATACCAGATCCAATCTAAAAATGAAACAGGTGATAGGTTCCAAATTATAACCTCCCTCCCATCATCATTTTTCATATTCTATGAACTCTAACAAATATGTGACTTTATAGCCATAAAGCAGAACAAAATAAACTTTAAAAATGAACAATAAAAATAGTTGAGACATTGCCCTAAGAACCAGACTGCAAAATTTTGAAAGAAGTGTAATTTTAACTCGGGTTCACATGAATCTTGAGCAAAACTCAGGGTCAGATTCATCAATAAATAAGTTGATGGAAAGCAAATATTTTTTCTTACTTTTTGGTCAGACTTCTGAGACTCTCCTATGTCTCTTTTGTGCAATGCATGAACTTTTTGTGGATACACTACTTCATAATCCTTAACCGTCCAGGACTCCTTTGTACAGCTTGCTTCACAAAGAAAAGAAAAGAACAGTTCATTTTGGTATGTTATTCTACCCTTTTCATATCTACAACACAATTTGTTATTTGGTTACCAATGGAAAATGAAAATAGTGGAAAACCACTTCCATCTTGCAGTCAAACAAACTACATGACCATCACCATGTAATTACCAGAAGCTGATTGAATTCAAGATTGTTTCTCCTACAGTAGATGTTGCAACTGGGAGACTGGCAAAGGGATTTATTTATTTACTTTTTAATCCAGCCTTTCCATCATGTTGTAATCATCTAATTAGTCCAATATACATTATAAAAAAAGGATAACAATAATTGTAATTGTAAATTGCAAATGAAAACAAAACAATAAAGTAAAATATGAACAGCCACCCAGTAGGGGAAAAACTTGATATCCATACACCTATAAAAGTGAGACAGTTTTTATCATCTGCTTCCATGCAAAAGAGAGAGGGACAGGGAGGGGTAGAGAGATTTCTTAAAGTAGAGAGGGACTGAAGTCTAAGCATTTGACCATGGAAATGTTTCTTCTGAGACTGACTGACATCTTCCAAAGATAACCCTAGGCAAAAGATTACATCTTCCTCATACTTTTATGTACCTGATGCTGCCAGAAACCTGGGAGGGGTGTGATTGCTTGCCCTACAGACAAGAAAGGTTACTATTCTCTCCTGCTTAGAGCACAGAAAAAGCAGTAATTCTTCTTTACCATATTGTTCTCTTCCAATTACTGTTCTAATTTTGGAACTTGACTCCTGGTAAGGGCAACCCAGTCTTTCCTTGCTTAGAAAAAAAAATCAGGGCTACTCCAATGAGCTTCTGGTTCTTAATTGTGTTTGGGAAGCATCTGAATTAGTCAAGTATCATTATTTTGTAATGATATGTAGAAAAGATCTGGGAGATAGGAGGAAGAACCACAGACAAGTCAACTGGCTTGTAAAAGGTATCTCAGCCCACAGAAGGAAGGAGAACGTGGGAAGCATTTCAGAAGGGATTGTAGAATTTCTGGAGAGTAAAAGCACAGAGGGAAGAAATAATTTCAGTCTTGCAAGATTCTGTTAATATGCCTTTACAAAAAACTAATATTCATGGTTGTGCTTGTTACCTAGACTACGTCAGAGGGCTAGCATTTTTTTAATTGCTTTATATTATGAATTACTGCAGTAACACTGGGTAGCTAATAAAATACTGTAATACTAAAGAAATAAATACATAACTTTCTTTCCTTCCATTCATCATTGTCCCTGTTCTAAGTAAAATGTAGATCAGAGGTCCTCAAACTTGGCAACTTTAAGACTTGTGGACTTCAACTCCCAGATTTCCTCAGCCAGCTGGCTGGAGAATTCTGGGAGTTAACGTCCACAAATCTTAAAGTTGCCAAGTTTGGAGACCTCTGATGTAGATGTTCTCAGAGCCCGAGGCTACCAGCAAACTGCTCTTCAACCCAGAAACTAGAAAGCTTCCTGCCTTCAGCTTTAAAAGTAAATAGACTGAGTCTCGAAGGGATCGGTGAGGGTTGGGCTGTGAATAAATGTAAGCATATTTATCAAGAACACAAAGTCAAGGATGAATCGGTCAGAGAGGGAAATATGAATCACTTGAACATAATAGAGAATTCTTATGTGCATTTGGAGTCTTTCGGTCTGGTTCAACATTTCTATAGTCCTCTTTTCTGGCCTAGAGCCTGAAGTAAGCTGATAAATCCATTCTGAAAGTCCCTCCTGTAATTCCCCTCAGAGGATGAGTGGGATGAAGACTAGAATATTTCTCTACAATTAAGGATACTTCCCTAATACTAAAGGAAGGGAGTATCTGAGCAAAAAAATGAAATGTTCCAGCTCCTAATTTCTGATTCAGAGTAATTCTATGCATGCATACATGCATGCTCATGACCTTGCCCTCTTGGATTTAAACATGGCCTTTCCAAATTCTTGATTGACCCTCACCTATTGGTTATCTATACTGGTTATCTATACTGGTTATCTGCAAAAACTCAGGATGTCATGTCATATCCTGTTGTGGATAATTGCCAACATTTTGTGGGCACATTCTGTTGGGGGCTTTTCTCCCACAAACTCTATCTATCTATCTATCTATCTATCTATCTATCTATCTATCTATCTACTATCATCTTCATAAAACAAAAAATATAAATTCAAACAAAACGAAAGAACTAAAATGTGACATGAATGATAGGCATATTAGTGCACTTAGGTACCCCTCAGAAACTTCTTAAAGATGGGATGAGGTCCACAGAAGCTAATTTGGAGTTAAAACTCTGAAACTTAGTAGCTGAAACAACTGAATTGGGTAAGATATTCCAGACTTTGACAACTCTCTTATAAAATTTTATTTTTTTTACAACCAAGTTTAAAGCAGTTGTTCTCACATGTTACAATTTGTTGGAAGTTATGTAAGTGTACCAATATTGGACAGGGACAAAGCCAAAAGCAAGAAGGGATATTAGTAATTCTCCTTCTCTAATGTTCTCCTTCCTTCTTGCCTTCCCCCTCACACAGCAGGCTGCCAAAAAAGAGAAGGGGTGGCTTTTTGTCAGAGATCTAATCCCTCCCAAAAAGCCTCTGAAATTAATAGAAATATGGCTGAAGAGCTATGTTAATCTGGAATCATTCCTTCAACAAAGCCTGTTTCACAAGGATTGTTCTTTTCTCACAGGTCATGAGGGAACATGCCTTACAGGTAAAAGATCCTTGATCTGCTTGCTTCTTTGAAAACCACTTATATATTTATAACTCCTAAGCTCTAATGCCAGCCTGAAGCTATGAAACTTTAGTAGTGGTGAATAATTGAGAGCATTAAAAAAAAAAAAACCTGTGCAGACAATTTACACTGGAGCTTGAATAACAGCAAAGTAATTAGGGACTAAATAGATCCATATTACAGGATATGCTGTATGCATAGTATCGATCCTACATAGCATGCGATGAGTGGTGGAAATAACTCAAAGGATGCCAAAGGTATCATCTCTGGTATGTCCAGGGATGTGCTGCTGGGGGTTCGTAGGGTTTGGGAGAGGTAAAATTCTGTGCAGTAAGGAGAACCCCCAAATCCCACTCCTGGCTGGCCCTGCCCACTACCCTCCTCCCCTCCCAGAAGTCCCCACATGGCCCATTTGGGATGCAAGTAAGTGCAGGGTGTGCACGAAGGGTCAGGGAGGATGAAAAAGAGGCTTCCTGGAAGTTCAGGAAGACTGGAAATGGGCCCTTTTCTGGCCTCCAGAGAGCCTCCGGAGCCTGGGGAGGGCAAAAATGCTTCCCCCCTGCCATAGTGCAGGAGGCCGACTAGGCCATGCCCACCATGTCACACCCACCCAGCAACTGGGCAGAGAACCCTTTGCTAAAAGTTTTGAAGCTCACCCCTGGATATGACCCTTTCAGAAGAATATAAACAAGCAAAACAAACTCAAAACTTGGTGAAGAGGATGATCAAGGGTGTCTAACAATCCCTTTAACAGAGGTGTATGTTCCCCTCCCTCACCAAGGGCCATATTTGATCTTTAGATACCCTACATGGTGTGTACTCCAAAAAGTGGATATGACCAATCCAAAAACTGGATGGCATTTAAATTACACTTTAAATTTAAGGTTAACGATTAGATCTTCTACGGGCATATATTTTAAGGTTTGGCACAGTAATCTCTTTTATTCTTTCTGCTGGCAAGCAGCCATTAGGTTACCTCATTAGAAGGAGTGGTAGAAATCAAAATTCTCAACTCCAGAATGCTTTGATTGCATGAAGTCATGCTTAACTTTTCATAAGAAAAATTGATGTGAGGAACTTCAAATGGGGTTCACACAAAGAATGATTTGGCCTGAAATAACACCGTGTCTCCTTCCCTGTGTGGAATCATTGATTTATCTGGTTAGGATTTTAAGTAGACAGTTTGCTATTTTATTCAAAAAAATTCTAATTAGGAACTTCTGATTAGAAGAACCTGTAAGGGAGCAATGGCTTCTTTATCTGACCATATACAATAGGATTTCCCAACCATGGCAATTTCCAGATACATGGACTTCAATTCCTAAAAGTCCACAGCCAGCATAGCCATTTATCAGAACTCTGGGGGCTGAAGTCCACTCACCTTCAATTTGTCAAAGATGAAGAATCACTGATATAGGATTTCTTAGGTATCTAATGGTCCAGTGGACATTCCCAGGAGCAACACAGTTTGATCTATAAAAGTTCTTCACCAGATACCATGCTCTATAGCAGAGGTGTCAAACTTGATTTCACTGAGGGCCAAATCAGGGTTGTGTTTGACCTGGGAGGACTGGGGTGCTCTACAGTAATGTAAAAGTTAATATCCAACTCCTTTGATATTCATCTTTCTCCCAAAATCCACCAGGGAAAAAAGTATACTACAGATAATCCTCAACTTACAATCACAGTAGGGACAGGAAAATTTGTTGTTAATTGGTGCAGCCAGTAAATAAGGTATCCTGTGACCACACCTTTTTGCTGATTGTTAAGTGAGACTTCACATTACCGTCACTTCTACCTGCCTGTCAGCTTTCCTATCAATTTTGCTTGTGTGAAACCAGCTGCAAAGTTCATAAACAATGATCACATGAGCAAGGTGTTTTGTTCGGAAAACACACGAGGTAGACCGGGTTCCAACAACAAATACTTTTATTATTAACAGTTAGTAACGGAACACCGGCTGAAGCCGGGGCCAGCCCTTTTATACAGGCTGGCTTGCCTGCTTGCAGCCAATGGCAGCTATTTAGATTTGCCGCCTTTTTGGTATCTCTTTGGATTGGTTCCTAGTGAACCAATCCACTTGTCTTTTCCTTAGCCAATCAGAATGGTAGGTTTGGAGTCATCCACTTACATACAGAACACCCCTCCCTCCTTAGTTTAGTCCTACGTGGTGACGTAGTCTCGCAGGTAGGTGGGGCTTTTCCGGGTTCGACCTGACCTGCGCGGTTCATTTCCAGTGAGGACTTCGACCGGTTCGGATGGGGCTGCTGTGTCGTCCGTCCTCCTCTCTGGAACCGTCTGGAAGGGTGAGTCGGCCATTTTATCGCCGCCTAAGTTTCTTAGGCTGGCGGTTCTGCCGCTCCCTCCCGTTTCCTCGGGGCAGGTCGAGCTGGCTTGGCTGGCCCCTTCCAAAGATCTCTTTTCGTGGGTCTCTTCAAACGGTGAGTCTTTTGTTGGCTCTTTTTGGTCATTTTGAATGTTAGTTTTATTTTTAAAAAGTTCTTTATTCGTTTCTCGCCTTTCCCCCCCCACCTCGGTTTGCATTTCGCCGTGTTCTTTTGTGAATGTTTTTAAGTCCGCGGTTCTTTCCACAATTCGAGATCGAAGCTGGTCTATATGCCGCTTCCATTCCCTCCCATCGTCTAATTTTACCCGGTAGGATTTGGGGCCTGTAAGTTGGGTAATTTGCCTGGGTAGCCATACCGGGTCCCCGGAGAAATTTTTAGCGTAAACTAAATCGTCTGTCTCGAATTGTCTGAACCGTGTTGAGGAGTCAGGGGGGTTTTCTGGGGTGAAATTTGGGTGTAACCTATCCAGGTGAGATCTTAATTTTCGCCCCATAAGTAGTTCTGCTGGTGATTTATTTGTGACAGTACTAGGTGTTATGTGCTGCAGTGTGAGCAGCCGGTTTACTTTTTGTTGTGTATCTCCAGCGTCCATTCGTTCTAACCCTTCTTTTGTAAACCGGACCATTCTCTCTGCCCTGCCGTTCGCAGCCGGGTGAGCCGGCGCGGTTAGTGCATGTCTTATACCTAGGGAGGCTAGGTATTGCTCAAATGGTATACTGGTTAGCTGTGGTCCATTATCTGAAACGAGAATGTCTGGTATGCCATGGGTGGCAAACAGGCTGTCTAGTTGCTTAATTACGGCTTCTGTTGTCGTTGATGGCATGATTTTTACTTCAAGCCAATTGGAATAGGCATCAACGACAATCAGAAAAGTATGCCCCTTGGTAGGCCCCGCGAAGTCAATGTGTATTCTTGACCACGGTCCTCGAGGGGTTTCCCAGTCCTTAACGGGTGCTTTTGGTGGGGATGGTCTAATTGTTTGGCATTTGTGGCATGAGCTTACCCAATACTCTATGTCCTTATCAATACCCGGCCACCACACGTAACTCCTGGCGAGGCTTTTCATCTTCACCATTCCGGGGTGCCCTTCATGTAAAAGCCTAAGAACCCTGGGCTGCAGTTTAGCAGGGATTACAACCTGATCACCCCACAACAAACACCCCTTTTGGATGGAAAGTTCAGTCTGTCTGGACCGGAAAGGTTTGGAATTTTCAGTTTTTAGATTGTCCGGCCAGCCTTTACCTACCCAGCTAAGAACGCGGGCAGTCAATGAGTCTTTCGCGGTGGCTCTTGCGACATCATACGCTGATATGGGTAGATCGGGGCATGTCTCGATTTGTAGCGCTGTCATCGTTGGTGCCGGGTCTGCGTCGGTTGTTGGCAAAGGCGCTCTGCTCAAAGCGTCCGCATGGGAAATTTGTTTCCCTGGTCGGTGTGTCAGAGTGTAGGAATAAGCCGCCAGGAACTCTGACCATCTCGTCATTCTGGGTGAAAGTATGTTAGGTGTTGGCTTGTTTCCCGCCAAAATCCCCATTAACGGCTTGTGATCCGTTATAATTCGAAAAGTCCTCCCATATACATATTCGTGGAAACGTTTTACTCCAGCGACAATTGCTAGAGCTTCCCTGTCCAATTGGCTATAATTCCGCTCAGTTTTTGATAGAGTCCTAGAATAATATGCGACGGGTGCTTCTCTGCCATCCGGTAGTTGGTGGCTCAGGACGGCACCTACTCCATATGGTGAGGCGTCGCAGGTCACTGTTAATGGCAGAGTGTCGCTAAATTGGATGAGAACGTTTGTTGATGTTAGCAGTCTTTTAATGTTTTGGAAGGCTTTTTTTTCTTTGTAACCCCAAGTCCAAGTAGCCTTTTTGTCTAGCAGGCGGTGTAGCGGTTCTGCTATAGTGGCTTTGTTTGGCAGGAATACATTATAGAAATTAATTAATCCTAAAAATGCTTGGAGTTCCGTTTTATTTTTAGGTTCAGGCGCGTCATTTATCGCCTTAATCTTTTTATCTGTGGGGTGGATGCCCTCTCCGTCTATTGAGTAGCCCAGGAATTCGACGTTGTTTTTAACTAGACAGCACTTCTCTCTTTTAACCTTGAGGCCAGCTTCTCTAAACTTAGTCAGAACCTTTTTTAGTCTGTTCCTTAATTGTGTTTCATCTCTGGCCGAGATTAGGACGTCGTCGAAATAGGGAACGACTCCTTGTATGCCATTTAGAAGGCGTTCCATTAGACTCTGGAAGACGCCAGGGGCTACGCTTACTCCAAATTGGAGTCGGTGGCATTTGAATGCGCCCTTATGGGTGACAATAGTCTGCGCTTCTGCTGTTTCTGGGTCTACTGGGAGTTGCTGATAGGCTTGTGCCAGGTCGAGTTTGGCGAAAACTTTGCCATTTCCCAGGGAATGGAGCAAATGCTGGACTACGGGCACCGGGTATGCGCTTGGTTGTAATGCGTGGTTCAGGGTAGCCTTATAGTCACCACAGATTCTGATGGACCCGTCTGGTGTAATGGGTGTGACGATAGGCGTTTCCCACTTGGCATGGTCCACAGGTTCTAACACCCCTTGGGCTACTAATTTTTCCAGCTGTTCCTCTATTTTTGCCTTTAGTGCAAAAGGAACTCGCCTGGCTTTTATTCTTCGTGGGGCTATTTGGGGGTTTAAATTGAAAGAAATAGGGTTTCCCCGGTACTTGCCCAGTGATCCGTCAAACACGTCGTGGAATTCTCTGACGAGGTCGTCTTCCCAGCCGGCTGTGGTCACTCGATCGACCCCGGTCATCCCGATGCCCAATGGCGCGAACCACTCGATGCCCAGGAGGCTTGGTCTGTCTTGGTTGACTATGGTCAGCGGAAGCACTTTGATGTGGTTTTTGTAGGCAACTTGAAAATGTCCTTTGCCCATCACAGGGATTTGGTTTCCCTGATAGTCTTTGAGGGTTAGGTGCTGCTTCATCAAGTCTTTGGTCTTGATACCTGGGACTAACTGTTTAATTGTGTCCCATGATACCATGGAGAGGAAGGACCCCGAGTCCACTTCCATTTTGCAGTGTTTTCCCTCGATTTCTACGAAGATTTTAATTTTTCTTCCACTTTCCGTCTGGGAGCTTTGGATAATGACAGTTTGGTGTGTATTGGCTCGCTTTTCTTGTTGCCATTTTCTTTCGGCTCGATTTGGCTCGTCTCGTGTTGGGGAATTTCTGCGTCTCGTCGGGCTGTAAGATTTTTTATTTCTGCAGACCTTCTCGATGTGCCCTCTTTTTCTGCAATGTCGGCAGATGGCATCGAGGAATCTGCATTCGGCTCGTGGGTGGTTTCCTCCGCAGCCAGCGCATTCCCGCCACTTTCTCCTTTCGCGCTCTTTCTTGTTTGTGAGCAAACGGTGGACCTCGTCGTCCTCCTCGCTTGATTCGTTTGTTTCGCCCGACTCTTCATAATGGGTCGTTGTGGCAGGATGCTTTTTCTCTTTGGTTGATGTTTCATCGCCGTGCGTGTTCATTTTCTTAAATGTTACTGCGGATTTTTTCGTAGCTTCAGCGGCTGTGGCTTCCGCAATGGCTTCGGTAACGGTGATGTTGGGCTTGTTGAGCATTTTACTCTGTGCGGTTGAGTCTCTCAGGCCCAACACCACGCGATCTCTCATTGCCTCGTCTATGTTTGAGAATTCACACTCACCCCCAATTTGTCTGAGTGCAGTGACGAAATCGGCAACGGTTTCTCCCTCTCTCTGGTCTCTTCGGTAGAATTCATGTCGCTTTATTAAATTAGACACCATCGGGGCGTAGTGTGCTTTCAGTAGTCTCTGTAATTCTGTCCACGTTAATTGTTTAACGTCCCGAGGCTTGGCGAGGGCTTTAGCCATTTTAAAGACGGTTGTTCCGCAGTGCGTCAGGAACATGGCTCTCTTTCGTTGTTCGGAAATGCCTTCCATTTCGTTGCTCTCCAAGTACATTTGGAAGCGATCAGCATAGGAATCCCAATCCTCTTCGTTGGGATTGAAGGGTGCGGGCGGTGCGTTGCTTCCAGACATCTTAGTTGCAGTCTGGGCTTCTATCACCACGTGCAGGTTTTTTGTTCCGTTCAGGACGATCCCATCCTCGTCGCCAGTGTTTTGTTCGGAAAACACACGAGGTAGACCGGGTTCCAACAACAAATAGTTTTATTGTTAACAGTTAGTAACGGAACGCCGGCTGAAGCCGGGGCCAGCCCTTTTATACAGGCTGGCTTGCCTGCTTGCAGCCAATGGCAGCTATTTAGATTTGCCGCCTTTTTGATATCTCTTTGGATTGGTTCCTAGTGAACCAATCCACTTGTCTTTTCCTTAGCCAATCAGAATGGTAGGTTTGGAGTCATCCACTTACATACAGAACACCAGGGATACTGTGATAGTAAATTAATCTATTTTTAGATTCATACAATACTCTTTTCCTGATGAGTATCTTTTATTCAACACAAGTTTATGTATCATGCATTCTTGGAAGCATGCAGTTCTATGTAATGGATGTTATAAGCAGATCATGATAAATGTATGATGGTTGCCTAGTGCCTGAATCATGATCACATGACTGCAGGGACATTGTGACAGTTGTAAGTGGATATTAACTTTTACATTACTGTAGAGCAAGGGTGTCAAACTTGATTTCATTGAGGGCCGCATCAGGGTTGTGTTTTATCTCAGGGGGCTAGGGTGGGTGTGGCTGGGGTGGGTGTGGCCAGCTGAATGTCACTCATGTTGGGCATGCGCCTGTGGTGGCCCAAGTGCTCTGCCATCGAAAATGAGTTCCCAAGCTCCATTTTTGGCTGTGACAGCCTCCTGCATAGGGCCTCCTTATCTCTGTTTTCATTGGCAGAGGCTTGCAGGAGGCTGTCACATCCAAAAACAGAGTTCAGGAGCCTGTTTTCACCGGCAGAGGCATTGTGGGCTGGTCCTTTGTTGTTTCCAGGGTGGCCCTGTGGACCAGATTTAAGCACCCAGAGGGCCGGATGCATCCCCTGGACCTTGAGTTTGACATTCCTGTGGTAGAGTAAGTTTAAAGAAGGGGGTGTGGTGGTTCAGGGGTTAAAGATGCTGAGTTTGTCAGATGGAAAACTGACAGCCTAGGTTCAAGACCCCAGCACCATGTGATGGGGTGAGCTCCCATTACTTGTCCCGGTCCCTGCCAACCTAACAGTTTGAAAGCATGCAAATGTGAGGAGTTAAATAGGTATCAGACAGATAAACAGGTAAGAAAATAAAATGTTCCATGCAGATTGATGTATAGTCATGCTGGCCATATGACCACGGAAGTGTCTTTGAATAATGCTGGTTCCTTCGGCTAAGAAACAGAGATGAGCACGCATGTCCCTAGAATTGAACATGACTGGACATGAGAAACCTTTACCTTTAAAGGAATTTGATATGGGGAGGGAGAAAGGTAGCAAGTGAGATAATGAGTTTGGAAGATGAAGAAGTAAGGTGGTGTCACAACCTCCAGTTAATCATGCTTGCTGTATTGCAAATAGCAGGATCGGAGAAGGAGGAGGTGGGAGAGACTGAGAGGAGGTGGGAGAGACTGAGAGTCAGTCAGAAGGAGACTGACTCCTTCCATGTCACTGTGCTGATTATGGTTGATTAGATCCAAGCATGAATATTACACAGCAAGTTTAGTCCAGCTTTCCTGTTCCCATCAGATTTCACAAAGCTACCCACCTCTGCCTCTATTTTTTTTAAAAAGGCACTATCTTTTCTCCTTCCTGACTAATACTATCCTGAATAGGAAAGAAGCACTAATGGAAGAATAATAAGATAAAGTAGATATACCATTTTGGAGATTCAAATAGTCTTCAAGGAGTATGTAGAGCCTCATAAAATATGTTTTGCAGTACTCCAATCAGGAAGTGACTAAGACATACGTGAATGCAAGCACAGTGCCTGGCAGCCCAGGAATGGAAGTAGCTGGTGCACAAATTTGCAGTTGTGCAAAGGTCTCCCTGGCCACAGCTGCCACCTGCTCTTCGAGTAGGAGCTATGAATTCAGAACTCCCAGATTGCTCATCAATTCTGAATGGAGTGTGCCATCCCATGCAAAACCAATGAAGAAAACACTCCATGTTCCTAAAGTGGTGCCTCCCACTCATAACCCCCTCAGGAGCCTTTGATACCATAGCTGATAATATCAAAGGCTGCTGAGAGATCAAGGGAATCAAGATGAATGCACTACCCACATCCTAGGTTTATCTCAGATAAAAAACAAGCATGACGTCCATACTGCACCCCACTCTAAATCCTGGCTTGAAAGTGGTTCATGCCACAATCTTAACCTAGCACGCTACACTGAGCCCTATTTAGTTTTACCAACCAGACTGATGTTATAGATACACTAAACCCCAAAATCGTATAACCAAGGTTATAATTGAGTATACCCCATTAGTGATACCGGGACTTCCACCAAATTAGTTAGGCATGTTGCATGAATACAGCTTTCCATACCATAATAAACAAATTTTCTCCAAAGTCTCATATGAAAGAGAAAGCATTTAAGGTCACACTTAACACGGATTTTAAAGAATATTCACCTATTGGTGGAAATATAAATGGAAAATAAAATCTGCATTTCTGGGCTGCCAACTGGCATAAATCTGAACATCTTATATTGAGAAAAGTAAGTAGTGTCATGTTAGTTTGAGTAGTTTGCAGATTCTCTGAAGATAACAATAATACTAGCTTTTGTTTGGCTGAATATTATACAAGCTTAAATCACAGGAGCTCTGTGGAAGAAAATTAAATCTGAAAAATATTTATTTTTTCTTTAATATTTTGCTTCCTGAAATTTTCTTGAAATGAACTCTGCCTCTCTGTCCTCTTCAGTCTTCTAATTTTTATTCACATAATTAGAAAAGTTTCCCTCAAACTTGAATGTGCTTTGTTTCTTAGGATCTTAGGACTTTTCTTTCTTAAGATCTGTTTCCTGCTTGACAACATTTAAGCAAATACAAGAAACCCTTTTTGTAATTTTACTACAAGATCTTTGAGAACATTCCTTTGGCTAGACTAGGACAAGTGCTTGTTAATCATCAAATGAAAAACCATAGAAACTATCAGGTACAATAGTCTTTTAGCAGTAAGAATCTGAAAAAAAATGAAACTGAAGAAAACATCTTACCTTGGTATGAAAACATTGTTAAGCATATAGTAATCAAGAAAGCTTGGATCATTTTGGATCTTGGATTTGGCTGGTGGACAGGGAAGTTCTTTCTGCTTTCCAGCCAACCTGAGTGCTTCTCCTGTTAACTGTGAGAAGCAAGTAGTGAGTGCTCCAGCTTTATTCATGCCCTTACACGAGGAAGTGTTTGCTAAAGGTGTTGCACAACTTCAAAGTTGCAACATTACTACTAGAAGGCAAGGTTCCAGCTGGCTTAGCACATGTCACTCCAACAATGATACCTGGAAGAGTTCTTTCAAAGCAGGCCCCAAAACCAAAGCCCAAAGGAGGAGATTAAGTGATCACAGAAGAGCTCTCCCTGGCTGGTAATACAATTAAATACAATTAAATAATACAATTAAATTTGTGCGCTCTTCTGCAAAGGGTTTTCAATGCCAAGAAGACAGCAGCGAGTTGGTTTTTGTAGTACTTTGTGAGTCAGAGGTACTTTCTGAACAATCTAATATCCTTTCAATGTTGCTAGCATTTAGTGCTAGTTGGTAATCAATCAGGAAGCTCAAGGAGCGGGCTTGTAGCCTCTGAAAAATGGTGTTATTGGTGGAAAGAATCCATGCCAATGCATCTACCAAAAGGATCCTTACCTTCACTACAGGGGGGGAAACTTTATGCAATAAAAGATTTTTTTCAGTTTGTAAAAACCCCAAGAACGTTTGTTATTCTCTTAGTGTAACACCTCCACAAGCCCCTCTGTTTTCTGAAACAAGAGATTTATATGTTGGTCATCCAAATGTCATCTGCAGCAATATACACTCAAAGGGTTTTGAAGGGGAACTAGGAGATGAATCACGTAGCAGAGTGAATCATTTCAATTGCCGTAAGAGGAGCCCACTTTTCCCTTATAATCTCTCCTTTTGTCTCCACCGAGGATAGACATCTACAACACCAAAATAAAGACGAGTGTGAACAAAGGAGGTAGAACCCATTCTCCTGTTAAAGGTAAAGGAGAAATCTTTGTGAAGCAAAAGGGGGGTGGTAGAGGAAAAACTACTTTTGACTACTCTTTGGCAATTTTAGAGGAAAGAGAAGCCACAGTAGAAACAGCAATTTCATTCCAAGAGGACAAAGGCAAAAGAAACTTCTCTTCATATTTTAGAAACAAGGAAGGATTTGAGCCTTTGAAACTCTCTTTGGTGGCCATTTATCATCATTAGCAGTCCTCTCTTGTAATGGCACCAAACTATTTGAAATTGCAAAGCTGGTCAAGGTGAAGAGCTATAGAAGTAGCCTCAAGCCACATCTTATGCCGATTTTGAGATTTCTCTTAGAGAGGAGCATAAATGATAAACCAGTGTTACAGTGTATGCATGTCCCTGCATATATACAACTGCCTTTAATGCTTTTCTTATCTCAGTCTGATGCTGGCCTTGAACTAGAATCTTTAAACTCTTTCCTCATAATAGTGAACAAGGAGGAAAAACTTTCTATCCATTGCCTTCTTAGAAATGAGCTTATCCAATGAGCTTTCTTGCAGTGAGAACATGGTTCTGTTTTACAGTGATCAAAGATTGAAGAGATTAAAAAAATCCAGAATTCCAGGATTGAGGTCATTCCTCATAGCTACTACCCAAGTGAACAACCTCACCACCACAGCCCATTAATTTGTCTTTCTACATTTTGATTCTGAAGAAGAGATTGTTACTCACAAGTCAGTAGACAAGGAAACTTCTAGATCATCACATATTTCTCCGCTATAATAATAGTTGATCATTTCCAGACAACTCAGTTTCTGCCTAAATTATTATTGTCTGATCTGTTTTCTTTTCTCTGGATGTGGCTGCATTTTGCTTTATTGCTTGTAAAATATGCTGTATTTTGACTGCACCATTTATTGATTACAATATTTAGTTTTATTCAGGTTTTATTTGCTAGAGATAGAATATTTGTCTCTTTCTTTTTTATGGTCATTGACTATAAAACAGTTTATTGACTGAGAATAAATTGACATAAGCCCAATTCTCTGTGTAAATTATTTTTAGTTGTTCACTGAAACAACTATACATGAAAATTAATCTTTTGACACTTATACCTAACACATTCTCAATTCCCTCCCTTGTCAAAATTTGTTTCCAATTCTTTCTTTAACTCAGTCCAAGTTATTATTTTTCTCCATCTCTTCTTCCAGAATACAAGGCCTTCGGATTCCCCATTTGCTCACTTTTTGCATATGCTACCTCATTTGGTAAAATCATCATTATCTATTTTTTTCTCTCTCCTGCAGACCCTTTTTTGTGGGGTTATAATTCCAGTTTTATTCATCAGATCTGTTTGACTGTCCTTGTTTTATTTCCCTATATTTTCAGTTTTTAATTGACAAACTGCCCAAAGAACTCCAGTTACTGGGTACTTTAAATGGAAGGAAGATGATACCAGAAAACATGAATATTCCCAATGCCATTCACTCACTCACACCTCTATTTAATCTGTATAATTTTAGGCTCCCCAGATAGCAGAGGCTCTGCTATTATATTTTTAAAAAAAATCAAAAAGCCACAAAATATAAATGCTACTTTTCAAAGAGGAAAGCAAACTATAATGCATAAATATGCAAAGAAACATATATTGTCCCATGGTATAAGAGTTAAAATGTACAAAATTAAATGGTTAACATCTAAATATGACTGTCTTTAGGTTAAAAGCAACAGCAACAGCAATAGCACTTGGACTTATATACCACTTCATAGTGCTTTACAGCCTTCTCTGAGCGATTTACAGAAATAATTGCCCACAACAATTTGGGTCATTTTGCCAGCCTCTAAAGGATAGAAGGCTAGTCAACCTTGAGCCAATCAGGATCAAAATGCTGGCAGTTGACAGTTTGCCTGCAATACTGCATTCTAACCACTGAGCCACCTGGGCTCAAAAAATTGGGTTTGATCACCAATTTCTTAAGATAGGTGACCATTTGGGCATTTATTGGATTCTATTAATTGAACTGCCCTCATCTTGACTGGAAGACCTGATTCATAAAGATATGATGAATCAGTTTCACAAACCCATAATTTTAATGTCACTGTGACTTGTAAAAGAAAATTGCGCCTACGTCCATTAGTTATTCATAATCCCTTCTCATTCATATCATTTGATGTATAGCAGGGTACTCCATCTTCCTTTCCCTAGTGGATACTTTGATAAAAATATGCCAAAAGACAAGGAGATGAGCTGTAGCTTAATGACAATGTTCATTCCAGCATTTTCAAGTAGGCTTTTATTTTTTAAAAATGACGCTCCTCTTAATGTTTCAAATCTGCTGATAACATTGGCAATGCTGAGGTTGAGGCTCAAGAAAAAGTGCAGAGAAGAGCAACCAGGATGGTTAGGGGACTGGAGGCTAAAACATGAAGAACTGTTACAGGATCTGGGCATGGCTAGTCTAGTGAATAGAAGGGCCAGGGGAGACATGATAGCAGTGTTCCAATATCTGAGGGTCTGCCACAGAGAGCAAGGGGTCAAGCTGTTTTCCAAAGCACTCGAAGACCAGGCAAGGAATCATGGATGGAAACTGATCAAGGAGAGATTCAATCTGGAAATAAGGAGAAACTTTCTAACAGTGAGAACAATCAACCAGTGGAACAGAAGTTGCCTTTGGAAGTTGTGGGAGCATCATCACTGGAAGCTTTCAAAAAGAGACTGGACTGCCGTATGTCAGAAATGGTGTTGGGTCTCCTGCTTGGGTGGGGGATTGGACTAGATGACCCACAAGGTCCCTGCCAACTCTGTTAATCTGTATCTGTATCTGCTGTCACACTGGTTTTCCATCAGTTCCCTGAGTTGTTCATAGTTTATGACAATGTAAAAAAGAATTACCCAACACCATAACATAATATTCACCGAATGATGCAATTTCCAATAGTGGTCAGACCCGATTCCTGTTCTATTGAGTGTAACAAGCTGAGGAGTTTGTGTGTAAACAGACAGGACTGGTATCTTTATTGCTCAGACTGCTCATCTCTTTAAATGCTTGTGGTCTTTCTCTCATTTTTGAATTAAGCAATTAGTATGTATGAGTAGCAGGTGCCCATAGATCCCTTGATGCTTACTATCTTAATAAGTATCTTATGGACACTTTTAATTTAAAAAAATGAAAATTAAAAGTCCCTGTGATCTTTATTTCCAGCAAGAGAGCTATGTATACTTCAAACATTATCCTGGAACTTGCAGAGTACAGTGGGTCATTGGTATTCATTAAAGCAGCTCAATATTATTTGGACTTTCACTTGAACATGGGGAAAACGTATTACTGTTTTAAGAGCTAGGTTGCTGTATAGGTTCAAGGTGCCAGGTTAGAAACTGGGAGAGTGTGAATTATAGTCTCACCTTATGCACAAAGCACATATTATTAATTGTGGGCTGCACAAGAAAACACAGGCTTACAGGATGTGTTATCATGAAATACCTAACACAGATCCAAGCTAAACATGAAACATATTAAACGTATGTTACTAAACAGAAAATTTCAACAACCACAATGGAGTCTTAATCCATTAAGTGATAAGGTAATCTGTTTCACCACCCTATAAAGCCTTAGTAAGACCACACCTAGAATATTGCATCCAGTTTTGGTCACCACACGATAAAAAAGATGTTGAGACTGAGAACAATCAACCAATGAAACTGAAGTTGCCTTCAGAAGTTGTGGGAGCTTCATCACTGGAAGCTTTCAAGAAAAGATTGGACTGCCATCTGTCAGAAATGGTATAGGGTCTCCTGCTTGGGTGGGGGGGGGGGTTTAGACTAGATAAAGCAATGGTGGGATTCAAAATTTTTAACAACTGGTTCTGGAGCGTGGCTTAGGTGTGGGCATGGCTTAGTGGTCATGTTATTGGCTGGATGTGGCCAACTCAATATCACTCACATCAAGCACGCATCTCCTCGCCTGGCCTCTCATGACTGTGGGGATGCTGCAACAGTCATAAGTGTGAAAAATGGTCATAAGTCACTTTTTTCAGTGCTATTGTAACTTTGACTGGTCACTCCACACAAGCAAAGTACCAGCAAAGGAGGGGGAAAAAACTCCAGAGATGTTCCTGTGACAGGAGGTTTAATCCTGCCAAGAATGTAATAAGGATTAACTGAGGGGCAGTTTCTGTAAGCAACACCAGAATGTTTCCTTCCTGCCTTCTTTACAGGATTAGGCCAATAATTTCTTCTAACAACCGGTTCTCCCAATTGCTTAGAAGGTTAACAACTGGTTCTAGCGAATAGGTACTGGTAGAACCCCACCCCTGCTACAAAGTCCCTTTCAACTCTGTTAAGTATGGAAACGATGCTGGAAAGCTGGAGCAGCTGACAGTACTTTTCAGAAGACTGTTACAGAGAAAAGTTGATTGTTATTGACTATCTCAGAAAATGGAATAGCTCTCATAGTGCAAGATACACAAAGATTGGTATTGGTTGAACATTAGAAGCAACATCTCAAGCAAGAGTAAGCAATTTGCTAAGGATGTAAAGGGTCCCTACCAGAAACTTTCATCCAGAGCCTAAACATCTGTAGAGGATGCTGAAGCTCAGAATTCCTGTGCCAAACATGAGTTTGAGAACTGAATTTGTAAAGCCTCCTCAAGTCTATGGAACTGGCTTTGTCCTAATTCTGCAGTCATCAAACCAAAAAAAAATGTTATCTTGTAGAAGAGAACACAAAGTAATTACTCCTCTCCATTTGCTAAATAAAGCCAGGGTAGGGTTTGGCTTTTCTTGTTCTGTTGTTTTCCTGGAAGAGGGAGAGAATGGATGCATCTTATGGAGATCCAGTACCTCGCCATTCATAGCATCCCTGATTGTTAGCTATACAGGTCAACATTGCAATTTCTTCAACATCTGGAGAATCACACCAGCTCCCTATCTCTGTAAGAACATGATACAAAGTGTTGGACAGCATCAAGATGAGTTGGTAGCAAAGGATCTACATTCAGAGTAAGTTGATCTTCAGTGTCTTCATACAGGAAGGATGTGTTGTCTCTCTTCATATCAACAGATATCTATCAACTCAAGAAGTATTGCAATTGCCGTAAACATGTCTATGTCATTCTGCTACAGGAGCATCTCTGCATCATGTTCTCAAAAACCCTGTTCATGAATTCTCCCCCAAAATTTCCCCCCATTTAATAGGATTTTGAGTCATGCTTGTGATGTCATCTGATTCACAGATAAACACTTGTTGTACAGAGGGCATCTCAAGGACTGACATCAATCTTACAACCTGTTTTTGCTTTATTTCCCCTTCCTCACAAACCCCAGTGAATCAGGAGAAGTCTGCCAAAGGTTCTTCTAAATGCTAGCTTATTTCTTGGGACTTAAAGGAATATGTCAGCCCTCTTTGCTGATATAAAGTTCTTGTCTCCCTCAAAATCATCTCTCTGATTTCTACACTCTGTCATGCCTGATAGTAATCAAGACTAATTCAAACATTCTTATGGAAATCAGGGAATGTTGTATTTTAGGAAGAACAGCTGCAAAAGAAAAAAAAGTTTAATAATTGTACCAAGAGATTTCCATGAAATAAAAGGAACCATGGTGGCACAGTAGTTAAAATGCAATATTGCAGGCTGACTCTGCTCACAGCCAGGACTGGCTCAAGGTTGACTCAGTCTTCCATCCCAATTTGGGGCACTGAGGACTCAGATTGTTGGGGGCAATATGCTGACACTGTAGACCACTTAAAGAGGGATGCAAAGCACTAGGAAGCAGTATATAAGTTCAAATGTTATTGCTACAGCCATTCATATGAAAGGTGAGTTCTCTCTCAGGCAATTATTAAAGGTGAACAAAATGAATGGCTTCCTATTTCTTGGAATATTAATGCAAGGAGGATTTTTTTAAATGTCGGGTGCCCTGGCTTTGTTCAGAATTGAGTAGGGAAGGGGAAAAGTAGGTTTAAGTTACTATAATAACTGCCACTCATACATCAACCATCTTGCACACGACCTGTGGATAGTTTTCATACCACTGAGCCTCCTTTGGCAATCAGAAACCAATTTGCTTTCGAGTGAAAATCATTTTTGCAGATGTGAGTAATGCTGTTTTGAACAATAAAAGAGGATTTATCACCCTAGATCAATATTTTGAGTTTGGTGATGTAGCCTAAAAATGTTTTCAGTGTGGTAATGATCAAAACACCTAATATTCAATCACATCATTACTTTTCTACAATCACCTAAAATTGTACTCTTGTTTCAATTTATTAACAGATAAGCAAAAACAGTGCTTAGGAAATACAGTATAAGTCCCCATAGAGTATATTGTTGTTTAATTAAATAGAACATTTGTATGATGGTTTAACACAGGTTTAAAAGAATAAGACTGCATTTTTATCAAGACTGCATTTATCAATAATGATATTAAGATACTTTGTATTTCCAAATTCTCTCATTCCCCCCCATTGAAAAATAAAATCTGCAAAATCCTTCTTTGCATTTCTTTTTAGTATCCCTCATCCACATATATAGAAAATCAGCTTTGAATTCACACCATGTCATATTACATCAGCAGTGTCCCTGATTGGTTGGAATGATCAATGTGAGAAACAGTTCCACTGATGTCATTTTCAGTTGCATCCTCCTATAAGCCTGAGTAATAGTTTCATGTTACGACCTTTGATTACAACATGATATCTAACCATATAGGGCAGGGGTGTCAAACTCAAGGCCCATGGGTTGCATCCGGTCCATAGGATGCTTAAATCTGGCCCACAGACCCACCCTGAAAACAGCAAAGGATTGGACTGCAGTGCTTCTGCCAGTGAAAATGGAGACATACAGACTCCCTGAACTCCATTTTTACTGGCAGGGGGCTGAAGGAGGCCATCACTGCCAAAAGCAGAGCCAGGGCAAGCTGCATGCAGCCTTCCTGAGTTCTGTTTTCATTAGCAAAGGGCTGCAGGAGGCTGTTGAGGCTGAAAATGGAGCCTTGATAAGTGATGTTGAGCTGGCCACACCCACCTAGCCTGCTGAGGTCAAACACAACCCTGATGCAGCCCTCAATGAAATCGAATTTGACGCCCCTGGTCTAGGGTCGTCTCTGAGTCTAAATCTCAGAAATCTAAATCTCAGAAGAAGGAACAGGGAGAAAGAGGCACATACTTTAGAAGGAAATGCTTTGTGTTATTGAACATGGGATGAAACATACTTTCTTAGCAACCCAGAACTAAGGTGATATGTCCTAACAGTGAGAAAAATGAACAAGTGGAACAACTTTCCTTCAAAAGTTGTGGGTGATCCATCTCTGGAGTCTTTTAAGGAGAGACTGGAGTGCCATCTGTCAGAAATAGTATAGGGTCTCCTGCTTGAGCAGGGAGTTGGATTAGAAGGTTTCCAAGATCTCTTCCAACTCTGTTATTCTGAGAAGAATTTAATTTTATATTAGCCTTCGCAGGAACATTTCTAATACATCAACATGCAAATAACAAAACCAACCCTACATGAATATATCTTTATTACAAAGGTACTCTTGAGATGTGTAGATAAACTCTCAGAATTCCTAGCATACTGCTTAAGGAATCCTGGGAGGTGAGGTCCACATCATTGGAAAATGGCTAATACCCAAACTATCTGCAGAACTTTAATCATTTGTTTAGGTTTTAGAACAAGAAGGTATATCTCAATGATCTCTGTGTTCTTTGTAATTATATTGGGAGAGGAACCTCTTGAGACAAATGTTTGCATCTACAAGTTCTGTACGTACATTTCCTTGCAAAATGATGCATAGATAATTCTAGTAATTTTAAAAAATCATGCATTTCAATCAGTACCAATGTAACTATCCAACTGTACTTGGTGGTGGCCAAGTTATTATTTCCTACAATTTAAGTTCCTGCTGTACTTTCAAAACCCAAGTAAACAACAAAAGCACTGTTTTGAGTTTTGAGCACTGATTGAAATGTGAAGTTAATCAGAAAACCGCAAAGGAACATGTTGCAAAATTTTGTTGCAATAGAATGTTACTTAGATATCACACGTACAATAAAGAAAATGGATTCCTAAGATTGTAAAGATTGTAAAAATGAAATGGAAAAGCCTTTGAACATTTACAAATAATAAGTTTTTCTAATCTGAGAATCTAAAACTAATCCTGATGATAATTATTGTTCTCCAGTATCTCATTTCTCAATAAATATTCCTGTTTCTCTGTTATATATCCCTACTACATAAATAGCCAAATCTGAATACATAGATATATTTTTTGCCTTTTTGATGCCCTTTCTTATTGTTTGATCTCTTTTCTTGGTCAGTTTTTTTTAAACAACAACCTTTTTTGTCACAGTTGTCAGACTAATGGAAATTTTCATAACTTATTGAACTGCCACATCACTTAAATCAAATTGCAAAGGCATGAAATGCATATACTGTAGACCTGACCAAAATAGTTACTATTTCTGGGAAATAATATTTCTACATATATTTTAAATGCTGCAAAATTTACTCAAACCCAAGTAAATTTCTATGAAGGGAATTGCAACAGTTTAAATGATCAGATTTCAACTCTTCCATTATCATAGCTATCCAGTCTCTTGTTCAGAAATAGACATGGCTTGGCAGAAAACTCTCAGAAATGGTTTTATAAGATTAGGATCTTCACTGTAGCCAAAAATAACACCTTATATACAACAGCCAACTGTTCTTTATAATGCGAATCATTCAAAGCTTCTATACTGCAGAGTAGATAGAATAGAGTAGAACAGAATAGAACAGAACAGAACAGAACAGAACAGAACAGAACAGAATTAGAATAGAATAGAATAGAATAGAATAGAATAGAATAGAATAGAATAGAATAGAATAGAATAGAATAGAATAGAATAGAATTCTTTCCTGGCCAAGTGTGATTGGACACACAAGGAATTTGTCTTGGTCTCATATGCTCTCAGTGTGTTCATAAAAGAAAAGATACATTCATCAAGAGTCAAGAATCATAAAGTACTACACTTAATAAAAGTCATAGGATACAATAAGCAATCAAATCATACTAGGAAACAGTCAATAAAAATCATAAGGATACAAGCAACAAGGTTACAGTCATAAGTGGGAGGAGATGGGTGACAAGGAATGATGAGAAGATTAATAGTAATAGTAATGCAGACTTAGTAAATAATTTGACTATGTTGAGGAAACTATTTGTTTAGCAGAGGGATGGCGTTCTGGGAAAAAACTATTATTGTGTCTAGTTGTTCTGGTGTGTAGTGCTCTGTAGCGTCGTTTTAAAGGTAGGAATTGAATCAGGATGTGAGGGTTCTGTAAATATTTTCACAGCCCTCTTGTTGACTCATGTAGTATACATGTCCTCAATGGAAGGCAGGTTGGTAGTAACTGTTTTTTCTGCAGTCCTAATTATTCTCTGAAGTCTCAGGTTCTAGGGTTCTTTCCTCTTGCATGTTCCTCTTGCACTTCTAAGTTCACAAATACTTCGTTAATCTTCATTAGCTTAAGAAGTAGATGAAATATATAGGTTCATGGTTTTCTCTAGATTAGAAACCAATGGTTCCTACCCTTTCAATCTTAGACCATTTATCAAGGAGTCTCAAGCATCCCTTCTTACTGCAAATTTTTAAGTTATGTTTAGACATTCTTCCTGGTATAATCTGCATCCATATTATACACATGCATACAGATGCAAAACTGCACCCAGTTCTGGTCATCACGTAATAAAAAAAAGATGTTGACATTTTGGAATATGTGCAGAGAAGAGCAGCTAAGATGATTGGACGCCTAAAATATATAAAGGACTGTTGCAGGAATTGGATATGACTAATTTAATGAAAAGAAAGGCTAGCAGTGTTCCAGCATTTGAGGGACTGCCACAAAGAAGAGGGGTGGTCAAATTATTCTCAAAACGCAGAGGGCAGGACAAGAAACAAAAGATAGAAAAAGCAGCTTTAAGGCCCTGTCACATCAGCCGATGGATGCAAAAAGTATGTAAAAAGGACACAGCGGACGAGAAAATGTTCCATCCATTGTTATCCGCTCTCAAAAGTGCCCCAAATTTGCATAAAGAGAGCGGACAACAACAGAAAGGAACGGACGGGGAGAGGACGTAGCGAGGATGTAAAGCGGTTGCTCCATGGAAGTCTAGCAGATGGAAGCAGATGGAAGCGGATGGCACATCCGCAGGGCTTCTGGGGGAGCACAGCAAAGCGGACGCGCAGCGGAAGGAGCGGATGCAGAGCGGATGCCTAGCGGATGACGCAGATGCAGAGCGGATGCCTAGCGGATGCCTAGCAGATGCCCAGCGGATGCAAAGCATTCACTGCGCATGCGGGGAGGATGCATTGCGTCAGCCTCGTGGATATAAAAGGATGCAGCTCGCAAGCAGGTCACCATTCAGAGGAAAGATCTGCTGCCAGACACATCTCCAGCCAACAACCATGGGGAAGAAGAGGAAGCCTGTGCCTACTCCTGCCAGCCCTGGCAAGAAGGACAGGGCCACCATCCCACCCCCTGGCGCTGACTCTGAAGCTGCTGCTGCTGGTGGTGCTGCTCCTGGTGCTGGTGCTTCTGCTGGTGCTTACTCTGCTGGTGCTCCTCCTGGTGCTGCTGGTGCTGCTGGTGCTGCTGGTACTCCTGGTGCTGCTTTTGCTGCTGCTGGTGCTGCTGCTTGGTGCTGGTGGTGGTGTGGTGGACCAGCCCCTAGAACCTTAAAACCCTTCTGATGAGGGCCCAGAAGGCCCTGCCAGAGGGAGGAAGAGGCAATCGTGCAATAGGGAGAGGAGACAGTACTCCATCGAAGAGGAACATGAGGATGAGGTGCTTGAATAGCTGAGGGAGAAGGAGTACCTCTGGCGGAAGGGACACAGGCTCTATCGAGACACCAAGCAGAAGCAGGCAGCTTGGAGAGAGAAGGCGGAGAGCCTGGGCTACACTTCGGAGGTCCTCCTCGGGTGGTGGAAGACATGCACACCTGGTATGGGAAGCTGCACCTCAAGAAGTCTGGCCAGGCCGTGGTCAAGCTCACCGACCGGGAGACCTACGTGATGGCCAAGTGCAGATTCTTGGGTGAGGTTCGCCACCGAGGAGCAGCCCCTCTGTCTACCCACTCTCTCAGGCAGCCAACAGAGAGCCAGTCCTCTTCTGGCCAAGAGTCAGCTCCTGTGTCCAGGCAGGTATCTGTGGAGCTCCCCACGATGGAGACCCCCCCCGCCAGCTGCACTCCCCGTGGCGGAGCGCATGGAGGACTGCCTGACACAATTGGAGCAAGGAGAGGGCGCTGACACCAGAGACCAACCCACACCCACACCCAGCTCCACCTCCACAGAAAGCAGGCAGAGAGGCAGACCGGAGGGACAGAGCCACACTGTCCTGCTGGAGATCAGGGATACCATCAAAAGCAGCGTAGATCTCCTCTCTCAGCTGGTACACACTGACATACCATCCTCAAACCGCAAGCCCTTCCTCACCTACATCAACCAGACCCTCATGGACATGTCCGAATCCCAGTACCAGGTGATCAAAGAGAGGATCACAGGTCTTCTGCACAACCCTCCAAGCCCAGCTGAACCTGCTCTGATCCGGTCCAGGTCTGCTCCTCCACCCCAGGTGATGTCACAGCCCTTCCAAGGCTTTCTACAGGCCCTCACCTACCAAGGCTACGGCTACCAGGAGTTCCATCAGCACAGGCAGCCCTTCCCAGTCCAGGCACAAGTTTATCGTATACCACCAATGCCACCGATGCCACCGTTGCCACCAATGCCACTGATGCCACTGATGCCATCGACGCCACAGATGCCACCGACGCCACAGATGCCACTGACGCCACAGATGCCACTGACACCTCACCTTGCTCACCTGCAGACCACACAGCCCCACTACACTCCTCCTTCCTCCACCCCACAGCCAAGCCCAGCCTCAGAACATCTGTCATCGGTCTTGAGACTGACACCCCATGTCATGGAGGAAGGGGCTCTCAACATCACAGGACTGAGCCAGCTCTCTGAGAGCTTCCTCCACACACCATCCCCTGTTGTCCTCTCAGGGCCAGGCACCCCAATGGCGCCTCAGACCAGCACTCCAGCATCAGCCACCTCCACAGCACCTGGACCCTTCACCCCTGAGACTATGGGCACGCCTCAGAGTGACTGAGAAGAGTGCCAGAGACTGGGTTGCTACCTGTTGACTTTATCTTTGCTTGGGACACTTTACTTGGGTCATTTGCTTTTACAGTTTGTTATTAATAAAGGTTATCTTTGCTTCACACACTTGGTTCAGTTCTCTTAGTAAATAAAGTCTTGGTGGAAACTTTTAGAAATGGTTTAAGCCTTTGCATGCTTGTGGGATGGGTAAGGATAGCAGTGGGATGGGATGGGCAGGGATACCTGTGGGATGGGGAATAGCTGTGGGATGGGTAAGGATAGCAGTGGGATGGGCAGGGAAACCTGTGGGATGGGTAATAACTGTGGGATGGGTTAGGATACCTGTGGGATGGGTAATAGTTGTGGGATAGATAAACCTCTAGTGCAAACATAGTGGGACTGTATGGTCCACCCTCCCAGGTGCCACACATATGGCCCTTTATTATCAATAACAATTTAATCATTCATCAACACATTTCAACATAAACACAACTCTTTATTAATGCCCTGTTCATTGTAGGCCAACCAAACATACATGGCACAATCTCATCAGTGTGATGAGACAGGCTGAAGGAAGCATCCATTAAGCATCTACCATCCTGTCTTGCCACTCCACTGCTCCAGCTGGGGAGTTGCACCAGTGTTTCAGGAAGTTGTGCTGCTTCTTCCCTTCACGTGAAGCTCTGTTGGGGCCTTGCACATCCTTAGTGTCGATCAGGTTTCGCCCTTGCCTCCATTCACCAGGCTCCATGTCCCCATTGCCTTGTTGGAGGTCCACGAGCCTGTTCTGCAAGACTGGGTAGCAGGTGCGCATGAGATTGTGCAGGATGCAGCAAGCTTCCATGATCCTCCTCATGGTCTCTGGGCGATGCTGCATGGTGGTGAGAAGTACCTGGAACCTGTTGGCCAGGATGCCACCACCCGCCTTGCCCTGGACAGCCTGTAGTTGAAGATCCTCTCTTCACGGGTGAGGCATCAGGAAGTGTAGGGCTTTATGAGGTAGGTTCTGAGGGAGAAGGTGTCATCCCCCACGATGAAGTAGGGCACATCTTGTGTGTCGTTGGGCAGGGGGTCTGGATCTGGGAAGCCCATGATGAGGTTGCGTTCCAGCCCCTCTTTGAGGTGACTGGTGTTGTATACCTGAGCTTCTGAAGATGAGCCGTTGACTGAAGCATCGATGTACATGAACTGGTAGTCAGCATCGACCATGGTGAAGAGGATGATGCTGAAGAAGTCCTTGTAGTTGTGATATGTGGACCTTGAGTTGGCTGGAGCTTTGCAGGCCACGTGCTTCCCATCGATGGCTCCAACGGTGTGGGGGAAGTTCCACTTCTGATACCACTGCTCTGCAACTTTCTTCCATCCTTCTTCAGTGGAGGGGCACTGGAGGAGCTCCTCCAGGTATTCTTCGATGATGGCCTGCACCACTTCTCTGACCACAATGCTGATGGTGTTGTGTGGCACCCTCCAGTCATACTGCATGCTCCTGTACGTGGTCCCAGAGGCCAGGTGGCGCAGAGTCAGTGCCACCTTCAGCCCAGGGTCCAGGCTGGGCCGGAAGTTGGTGTTTGCCTTCGTCAACCTGGGTCTCAGCTTCTCCACAACTTCGTCAAACATGGCTGGCGGCATCCTCATGAAGTTCTGGAATGCATGAGGGTCTTCGTTCCTCAGCTTCACCATCAGCTTGTTATACAGTCCGTACTCGGCTCTTCTCCCGATCCATCTTCGGACCCAGACACTTCTTGGACACCTCCTTTTCTTCCCATAGAACAGGTGAAAGAGCCTGTAGAGGGCTTCGCACTGTTGTAGAATGATGGCGGCTACCAAAAGGAGTGTGCGACGGTCCATGGTGGAGATGACTGGATGCTGTGGAAGAGCAAGAGCAAGATGAAGGCTGAAGAGGTCTGCACAGCAGGGCTGCTGGAGTGAAAGTGAGATCCAGGTGATTTCTCCCCCTTTTTATGGGAAATATCATTTTTCCGCTAGGTGTCCTTCTGCATCCTCTAGACATCCTGCAGACATCCTAAATATCCGAGATACATTCCCTGTACGAACGTTTTTTTCCGTTTTAATGCTTTATATGCAAGCTGCATCCGCTTTCATCCTTTCTCCGTCCGTGCTACTAACGCTGCGTGTCTGTTCTGCATCCGTTTCGCTTCCTCCCTGTGTCCATTTTCCGCTGGAGCGGATGTGAGTTGTGCGGATGCGCAGCGGATGCCTAGCGGATATAGCAGATGCGTAACGGATGACGACAGATGTATAACGGATGTTCCCCGTATGCGTAGCGGATGCAGAACGGACGCATTGGATATATTTTCCGCTCAAAAAGTTTTGAGCAGCTCAAAACTTTTTGAGCGGATGGAACCTCAGTCGACGGATGCTGGACGGATAGAGAGGATGAAAAACAGACGCAGTGAGTACAGAATGGATGCATCGCATTAACCAACAGATGGCAAGTGTTTCTCTCTGTTTTACATCCTCTTTCCATCCGTTGGTGCTGTGTGACATGGGCTTTACTCTGGACATCTAATATCCTGCAATGATGTCTCTAACACCATCAAACATCAACATCTGCCTATTCCAGGTCTTTGGAAAGGACTCCATAGGTGAATAAAACTGCCAAATCCAGTCTAAATATCTGGCTGACTATGCAACAAACACAATAAATTAGTTATGGCTAAGAAGAAGCTGAAAAGGAAAAGGAGAAACTAAGCTGGCGAGTGCAACCTTTAAAAAGACTTTAAATTTCCCCGGCCATGTCCCTTGGGTTTGCTCAATATTTCGAAATACGTCCTCATTTCACAACTTTGTAAATATGTTGTCAAGTTCTCAATTAGACAACTTGTTTAAATATAGTGATGCTAAACACTATGATCAACTTCCTTCCTCTTTTTTACCTCTACCACATTTCCAACACATATATTTTGGATTATATTTTCTGTCTTTCTTCCTTAATAGGAAAGCTTGCTAACATTCTCTTGGTTGGTTCAGCTGCTGTCTGTTTTTGGAACTAAAATTTTTGGTAATGCATAACAGTGGAAATTAGTTCATTTTGTGAACTGTTAATGGTAGATAACCCCAGCTGTTCACTGTTCCATGCCTTAATGGTCACTGTACTTAAAGCCATATAGGTGTACATTGCAATGAAGGAGATATTGGGTGTATCAAAGATCTTAATTCTGGAGCTAATTTAGTGGTGGGATTCAAAATTTTTTACTACCAGTTGTGTGGTCCTGGCTTGGTGGGTGTAGCATGGCTTGGTGGGTGTGGTTTGGTGGGTGTGGCAAGGGAAGGATACTATAAAATCTCTATTCCCACCCCACTCCTGGGGAAGGTTACTGCAAAATCTCCGTTCCCTCCCCACCCCACTAACCTGCTTTCCAGCTCCATTCTCCTGGGCAGGGCAACCAAAGTAGACCCAGCTGATCAGCTGGGACTCGGGAGGCAGAGAATAGATGGGCTTGGGGCCAGTCAGAGGTGGTATTTGTGTTCTCTGCATTACTCAAAATTTCTGCTAATAGAAATTGTAAACTACCAGAAACTGGTCAGAACTTGCTAAATACCACCTTTGCTAATCCTACTCTAAACTCTGCATGATTGTGCTTAAAGATAAATGGAACTGGGGAATCTGAATGTTATTATGGGTCTCTATCACAGTTCAATGTGGTACCTATGGACACAAGTTCCCTCAAGTCATCTTCAGTTGAAGATTCCCTGATCAAGTCTTCCAATATAACAATCATTCATGTTAGGTAACTATTATCTGTTGCAGAACAACTTCTGTGATGCCCTTGATGCTGTTAACAAGATCACTGTGTCAGCTACTTGAAAGTGCCATTTTAACTTTATTAGCTGGAGGTTAGGCTGATGAAAATATGACTCCAGACTTCGATTTCTCTAGTTGGCTGGGTCCTTTCATTATGATTGACAGCTTCAATGTTCCTGGAATACATGCTAAATTACAACTTTACAATTACTCTGTACAGTCACGTAACAATCCCAAAATTCAGAAGAACCTAATTTTAAGCTAGATTCAAGACCCTCCCAGCAGTCATTACTGAAGGAAGATACCCCAAAAAATCTCCTTCAAATGAAGATTGTGTCCATGCGATGAAGTAATACAGTAATAGAATCAATTTCATGTTATTCTTTATTGTTCTCTCTATGCAAGTGTTCACCAAGAATTAATTATTATTCTCACTCTTTACTAAATATCCTGGTCGTTCTGATTTGTTCTATCTCAAAACAATGTTATTCTTGGGTCAGTCTGATTTTATTTCCTTCATCACAGCCAAGTATTGTGCAATGTAGTATTAATTCTAACTCTTTAGATATTTTAAGGGGGGAAATTCCTTTTATCTTAATTTTATTCTTGTGTTTGTTTGTTGGTCTATTATCTGTTGTCATAAGTCAAGATTTATTACATCTATGCTGAATGATATTGGCTTGGTCAAAGAGAAGAAGCATAAACAAAAAATATAATCTAAGAAAACTGTTGCATAAGAGCTATGATCAAGATTCTCTATTATTCTCTTACCATTTAAAGTTCAAGATGGTATACATGAGGTCACCTCTCATTGTATATTCACAGCACCAATCTTGTGAGTTTGGCTGGGCTGAGAAAAGAAATTGTCCAAAGTCACCTAGTGAAGTGCATGGTAACTGGGGACTTAAATATGGGTATCCTGAACCCAATCCAACACCTTCACCTGCATCATACTGGCCCTCCAAAAAGGATATCAAAGTAAAATAAAATTTAAAAATACTGTAAATTAGAAAGTCTAGTCTAGACGTCAGCAGATTTGCAAATGTTTTAAAATGTGCTTGAACTATTCTTCCTTTTTGCAACTTTGTCTTTAAAAAAAGGCTGAGTAGGGATGATTGGAGGAGTACTCTGAGTAATCTGAGTAAAGGTCAGATATCAGGAATACTCATCTCAAATGATCTAAGCCCCAGAGCTCACTGTAGTAGCATTGCCAAAAAGGCTTTAACCTTACTTTGCAAAATGCGACTTCGGCAACAGAGTGGTCAACGCCTGGAACGCCCTGGAACCAAACTCCATTGTTACAGCCTCAACCCCTCACAGCTTCAACCTCAAACTATCTACGATAGACCTCACCACATTCCTAAGAGGTCCTTAAAGGGGTGTGCATAAGCGCACCAGTGTGCCTACCATCCCTGTCCCCATTTATCTGTATTACTTCCCTTGTTCTTGTTTATGTTCATGCTTTTACTTGTTACCTTATACATGTTTGACAAAGAAAGAAAGAAAGAAAGAAAGAAAGAAAGAAAGAAAGAAAGAAAGAAAGAAAGAAAGAAAGAAAGAAAGAAAGAAAGAAAGAAAGAATTTTCTCCAAACAGCTTCCCTTATTTCCCACTCACCAGCTGATAGAAATTTCACTTGAGGTCTAGGAAAACTGAAAATGTTTGACAGACATTGCAGGCTGCTGACTGCAAGCCCTCTTGAGTCACAACAAACAAAAAAGGCTTCATTTGTCAATTATAAGCTCTCAGTAAAAAAGCCAAAGGCTTCTGTGAGTTCCCACCTGGACCAGATGATGAGGTTTTCCTGTACTTGAGAAGAAATGGCTCCATCCCAAGCCATAACATTTCATACCTGGTGACAGCCACTCCAAATACATGGATAGCATAATGGCAGCACTATGGTTAAAGTCTTAATTGTCTTGGAAATTAGGCATCAAAAAAAAAAAAAAGAAGAAGGGTCAGATTAAAATCTCTAGAGTCAAAACTCATCTCAAATGGGGATCCCTGAATATCAGCATTGTTGACAATATGCAGTTGCCATAATATAATTATACACCTATAAAGTATACAGCCAAATGCTTTGTTCTTGATTTCTGGTTTTTTATATTTTTTCCCCCTGTCTTTACTTTTTTTATGAATAAGTCAAGATGGTAGACATCATACTCCTTCCTTCTCTGATTTTCCTCGAACAACAACTCAGCCCAAGTTCAGTTGGACTGAGAATGACTGGTACAAAGTCACCCAGCTGGCTTTCATACCTGATGGGACTAGAACTCCCAGTCTCCTGATTGGCCCAAAGTCACCTAGCTTCATGCCTAAAGTGGGACTAGAATTCATAGTCTCCTGGTAATTAGCCCAAAACCACCCAGCTGGCTTTCATACCTAAGACTGGACTAGAGATCCCAGTCTCCTGGTGATTGGCCCAAAGTCACCCAGCTGGCTTTCATACCTTTTCAAAAGAAATTTTCAAAAAAACATATCGGGGGAAAAATGATTCCTTCTTACATTTTCTTTGCCATTAATCTCTTTTTGTCTGATTCTTTGAATTGGATCCTGGTAAGACAGCAAGCAGAACAACTGTGAAACCATCATTAAGCTTACCCTTTTGGAAATCAATGATTATTCAGGCTATTCTTGAAAACACAGGCATTGTCATTGTAAAGCACTGCTGATATCACTGCTGTTTTGTAGCAGCTAATGCTTATGACTACCTTGAGGTCCTTGGTGCTCTCTCAGCTTGGTTATTTTCTTGGAAACATTTCAATACCAAATCTTTCTTTCTTCTCTTCAGATTGACTAATATTTCCTCTGAGCAACTGGATGACGTTGGAGAATCACCAAAGTAGTCACCAACACACTTGTTCAGTTAAGGCGGCCACCTGTAAAGTTTAGTTACAAAATACTTTTTAAAAGCACCTCTTCAGTGGTGGGATTCAAACATTCTTATGACCGATTCTGTGGGCGTGGCTTGGTGGGTGTGGCAGGGGAAGGATACTGCAAAATCCCCATCCCACTAACCTGCTTTCCAGCTCTGATCTCCTGTGCAGGGCAACCAAAGAAGACCCAGCCAATCAGCTGGAACTTGGGAGGCAGAGAAGAGATGGGGGCGGGGCCAGTCAGAAGTGGGATTTGTCGGTTTTCTGAACTACTTAAAATTTCCCCTACCGATTATCCAGAACTGGTCAGAACCTGCTGAATACCATCTCTGCACCTCTTCCATCTAGAATGTAACTTGTCATTTGGAATTGAAGAAGTAGAGGGAGACCAAAGCCCTTCAGCCCTGAATCAGATTGCCTGGAAAGTGTTCTTATTCTTCTCATTCTTAACATTTGGAACCTTTCAGGTGAAGAAAATAGGGGGCTACCATAAATGCATTTGATAATGTATCTTACATTCTGGAGTTCTTTTACATCTGTTCATCATTGTATTTTTATCATTCCTTTTCTTTTGTAGCTCAAGTCAGAGCGCAGGAGGAGGCTGGTTCTTCTCCTATATCTCTACAATAATTAGCACTTGCTTTAATTTAGTTTAGTTTACTGTCATTGCCCCTTGTACGATGAAATTAAATGCCATCTTCAGTGTACATTATAACTATAAAAATAAAACATAAACACACATCCTTTGCATTCTACATAATTAAATTGAAAACCCTTGACATTGCATTAATATTGCACTATATAGTAAAATTCAATAGAGCTACTGCCTTGGGAGAGAAGCTGTTTTTCAGCCTGTTTGTCCTTGTTTTTATTGTCCTGTACTGTCTGCCAAATGATAATAGTTTTTTTAAAAAAAAGGTTCCCAGGATTAGATGGATCTTTGAGAATGTTTTGAAATTTCTTAAGGCAGCAGGAGCTATAAAGTTCTTCCAAAGAGGGGAGAGGAAAGCCAATGATCCTCTGGGCAATGATGTTAACCCTCTGATGTTAATGTGAAGAACATATTTTCAGCATTCCTACAACAAAATGGTTGAAATGATGGATATGGCCCATCACACAGAAAACAGAGCAGAAGGCTATAGACAATTCACACCATATTTTATAAGGATATATCTGGGACTCATATGACACCCAGAGGTATCTATCTGTCCTATCTGACACTGTGCAATTGGCAAACCATACTAAAAGTGCTTCATGGTTGGAGATAAGGGGAATGTCACCCCAACCTCAACTCAACTCTTTAGTTGCTATGCTATACTCCTCCTCTCAATGACATCTGACTAGCAATCCTTACACTTACACTTAACATGGATGGAGAACATTTTCCTCTGAAGGCCACATAGCTTTCTGGACTGGAAGTTGGAAGCTACAGAGGTTGGTCTCCTATTCACTGGGGAGAAAAAAGGAAATGACAAATCTTCCTCCATCTTCTGAGTCATCCCTTGAAGATTACTGGTTTCTTACTGTCACTCACACTGGGAAACTGGTGATGTACTCTCAGTTAATGTACTAATTAGTTAGATAGCAGAAATCAGATTACCTAATTGCTTTCCATTAATGATAGAAAGAATCTCATGATTGGTTTCTTATGGATCACCTAATCCTGCAAATCTGGATGAGTAAATTAAAAGTCTCCAAATTGCACACATTTTGTAGAGAAAAATATGAATCTCCTGTTTGATTGCCCTGTAAGAAGAACCAGCAAGTCCAAAGTATATCGCTGGCTTTAAAAAAAATTAGTCAAATATGTTTTATTTTAATTACAAATTGATGGAATTGCACCCTTAGCAAAATAGATTCTAAATGGGCATGGCATTTATTTTTCCAAACTAGTCTTTGAAAAAGCCTATTAATCTCATAGAAAGGAGGAAGTGACAGATTAGTTCACCTCAGCTGTGATCACTCTTCTTTCATGGCTGTATATTAGAATAGAATAGAATAGAATAGAATAGAATAGAATAGAATAGAATAGAATAGAATAGAATAGAATAGAATAGAATAGAATAGAATAGAATAGAATAGAATAACAGAGTTGGAAGGGACTTTGGAGGTCTTCTAGTCCAACCCCCTGCTCAGACAGGAAACCCTATATGACTTCAGACAAATGGTTCTCCAGTTTCTACTTTAATATGTCCAGGATTGGAGCATTCACAAATGAAAACAGACACTATGGACTCTGGAAAAAAAACTAACTTTTTTTTATATTTCCATATAAAAACAACAAACATACTTTTCAGAAAAAAAATTACCAGAAGTAATTTTTATTGTGGTATTGCCTTTCTCTGAATGTTGCAAAAGTTTCAATGTGTCTTCTTCTGTGGGTGGTATCATGTGTCCCAGAACCTTATTCTCCCACACTTTACAACAATATAATCTCAAAGGAAATTTCCAATTTTGTTTCCTGAAATTTGAGAGAGGTGAAGATGGTAAGATGTTAGCCAAAACAACTTATAACAATTCTCATTTTCCAGACTTTCTGGTGGTCTCTATTGAGTACCAAAATAATTCAAGCTTCTTTGAATGGAAATTATCCCCCCACCCCCCCAAAAAAAGGTGAATAAGCATGCTGATGTAGACATTTTCCTGAAACCTCTCCTTTATTTATATGCTGCTTACCTACTCATCTTCTTTGGCTTGGAAGACTTTCAGACGGCAATGGCTAACAGACTGCTGAGTCTGTCTTGTAAAATGATTTCATTGAGGGATGAAACTAATTGTAAAAAGCAAACCAGGTGTATTTACATAAGCCTGGTAGAGCCTAGTGAATTGTAGAAGAGATTTTTATGACTTTGGAAGTTACAAGAAGCATTAAGCATATTCCTGAAAGGAAAAAGCAATAGCTCTTGATAGCTTCATGATAGCTTCTATTCCCAAATGATGATTATGGGCATGTTTTTACTTAGAAGTAAGTTCTCCTGAACTCAACAGGAACTACTGTTGAGCAAGTGTAGCAAGGAAGTAAAACATTTTAAAATTAACTTGGCAGAGAAACCATTTCATAAAGCTAATTCTCCTGGAACGTAGGAGAAGTTTCACAACCATCTTTCTCCCAGGACCAGATGTAGACACTACTGACCTTCAATTTAACCTGCATTTCCATGAGCTGCTACCAAACTACATTTTATAACTTGATAAAAGAGGAAACAATTTTATGAATTACATTTAATTAATTGACTGAATTTGTGCAGAATTAAATTATTTTTTGTCCTGTTCTTTCCCATTGTTTTGTCCTAACACCACCTAAGAGAAAAGCTGTCAATACTTGGCAACAAAACCTTGAGTATTTCTCAAATAATCACCCCCCTTGACAATCTAGAAGGGGGATGTCAAATTTAATTTCATTGAGGGCCACATCAAGGTTGTATTTGACCTTCAGGGTGGGGGTGGCTAGCTTGAAGTCACTTGTGTTGGGAGTGCCTATGGTGGCCCGAGTCCTCTGCCAGCAAAAATGGGAGCTCCTTTTTCGGCTGCAACGGCCTCCTGCAACCCTCTAACAGTGAAAACAGAGCTTGCAAGGGCAGGACGTGGAGTTTTCACTGGCAGAGGCACCACAGGCCAGCCATTTGCTGTTTCCAGGATGGCCCCATGGGTCAGATCTAAGCACCACAGGCCTAGAGTTTGACACCCCTGATCTAGACAGAAGTATTTACTCTGTGATAGATAACAGATAACAAATAATCAGAGTTGGAAGAGACCGTGTAGGTCATCTAGTTCAACTTCCTGCCCAAGCAGGAGACCCTACACCATTTCTGACAGATGGCAGTCCAGTCTCTTCTTGAAGGTCTCAAGTGATGAAGCTCCCACAACTTCCGAAGGCAACTTCTGTTCCACTAGTCGGTTGTTCTCACTGTTAGAAAGTTTCTCCTTATTTCCAGATTGAATCTCTCCTTGATCAGTTTCCATTCATTATTCCTTGTCTGGCCTTTGGGTGCTTTGGAAAATAGCTTGACACCCTCCTCTCTGTGGCAGCCCCTCAAATATTGGAAGACTTGTTATCCTGTCTCCCCTGGTCCTTCTCTTCACTAGACTAGCCAAGCCCAGTTCCTGCAACCGTTCTTCATGTTTTAGTCTCCAGTCCCCTAATCATCCTGGTTTCTCTTCTCTGTACTTTTTCTAGAGTCTCAACATCTTTTTTATAATGTGGTGACCAAAACTGGATGCAGTACTTACTAAGTCTTTATAAAGTGGTATTAGTACCTCACTAATGTGAAAGCAGCTAGACCAATTTTCCCCAAACTGAACTCTGATGTCTTAGGTTTACAACCCTCCTAGAGGTGCAGCTGTCACATATCCCAGCCAGCCAACACATCTGGATGGACATTGCCTTGACATCACTGACTGTGTTCTTCTGACATTAGTTGTCTACAGAATGCTTGCAGGTTCCAAAGGTCAGAGAAGTGCCCATAAACTCATGATTCAAATCAAAGTATATACGTCTTTTTTTAAAAAAAGGAATGCCAAAATCTGAAGATCTATCCAAAGAACACTAGTGAAACCGTAATTATGAAAACTAAAATCTTGAGATGAGCTTGGGTGATGTTGTGAAGTTTAGAATTATTATTTTTTGAACAGGACTAGGCCATTGGATAAGACTGTAAGATGCCATCAAATAACAGAGTGGAAAAATCTGTCACCTTGTGTAGAAGACAGCAGTAAAATATGAATAAATGTTTTAACTTTTTCATTTTGGTAAAATTTTCCTTTGCAGCAGTGATTAGTATTTGTTTTTCTATTATTTCCTAATCCCTCTCATGAACAATCTCAGAGGGAGTGGTTATTACAGGTACTTGACATGGCTACAATTTATTGTGAGAGATTTTTTTATACTTTGCCATTAATTAAAAAGGCAAAAGAACAAAGAAATGTTCTCTTCTTCTGGCATTGTCTTTTGATTCACTGCCATAAATAAGAATTGTCTAGTCTTTTAAAATGAGAGGGTAGTGTGGGAGGTAAACAACCACAATGTTCAGAAATAAATGTTCTTTAGACAGTAACATAAAAAAGAGCCAAACACCAAAGGGTTCATTTTCAAAAGAAATAGGTTTTGAAGAAGAAACGACCTTAATATCCATGACTTCTATGAATTGGTCCAACTCTTTTTAGGAGAAAACAAGATAAAGGGAGCTAGGCATGTCTAGGATTAGAGGGAGCATGATAACTTCCTTTCTACCATAATACTTGAAGGACTATCACAAAGAAGAAGGGATTGACTTATTAAAGAGAGATACAAGCTAGAATTAAGGAGAAAAGTTCTGATAGTGAGAACAAATAATCAAAAGAATAGTTTCCTCCCTGAAGAGGAAGAAAAAATGAAATAAGTATATGAGAAAGAAGGGAGAAATAGATAAATGAGAGAGAGAGAGAGAGAGAGAGAGAGAGAGAGAGAGAGAGAGAGAG
>BLBF01000065.1:7453048-7463800 GCA_015471245.1 Laticauda colubrina | reverse complement strand
GAGAGAGAGAGAGAGAGAGAGAGAGAGAGAGAGAGAGAGAGAGAGAGAGAGAGAGAGAGAGAGAGAGAGAGAGAGAGAATATGGATGCCCCCATTAAATTTTAACTGTGTCCTCTATTACTAGTTTATTCAATCTTGCTTCTTATTTGTACAATGCTTCTCCGAACTGAACTTCAGAATATCATTATGAACAGAAGGGCAGGAAATTTAAAGTTGATTTGCAAATATTATAATCCCAGACAAACATTCAAAACATAAACATGTTAGCATTGAGTCCACAGAGAGCACACAAAGTAATATATTGTTTTGATCTTTTAAGGATTAATGTTTTTTAAAAAACAATTGTAATATTAACTGTTCCTTAAATGTGTGAAGTCTATCATGTATCTTCTAGTACAGTGTTTCTCAACTTCAGCAACTCAACTTGGCATGCTGACTGGGGGATTCTGAGAGTTTTAGTCTACACATCTTAAAGTTGCTAAGGTGGAGAAACACTGTGCTAGAGTCAACTTCTCATGGCATAATCTGTATGGTGAAGCTTTACAGCTGGCTTTAGAAAGAAACAGTACAGTATGGATTGAAATAACTGTTTCCCTTCATATTTTATGTGAATTTACTCTGTTTCTTTTCCTAACCCTGCTTTGAATCGGAAAAGAACCCCCCCCCCTTTATTCTTGATAGAAGCTACTGCTTCTCCTATAACTCTTCAATAACTAGCATTTGAGATAGGTTGTAATAAGAGAGTAACTAGGTAAAAGTGCTTCATGGTTGGGAATAAGGGGAATGTTGGATCACCCTGACACCTTAGTTGCTTGTTACAAAGCACGCTTGTAAGCTGAAACCTGCAATATTCTGAATGTTGTGATTCAGATAACTACTAATGCAATTAGTTATCAAAAAGTATAGGTAACAATATTGCATATTTTAAGCCCATGTCACACTGCCCAATGGATGCAAAAAGGACACAGCGGACGAGCAAAATGTTCCATCCGTTGTTTTCCGCTCTCAAAAGGGGCAAAAATTTGCATAACCAGAGCGGAAAACACGGACGCGGGGAGGACGCAGAGTGGATGGAAAGCGGATGCGGAACAGAAGCCCAGCGGATGGAAGCAGATGGGAGCGGATGGCGCAACCGCTGGGCTTCCGGGGGGCCTCAGCGAAGCGGACGTGGAACAGAAAGAGCGGATGCAGAGTGGACGCCAAACGGATGAAACGGATGCACAGCGAATGCACAGCGGATGCACAGCGGATGCACAGCGAAAGCCTAATGGATGCCTGGTGTTAATTGCACATGCGCGGATATAACAGAAGCAGCTCGGAAGCAGGTCGCCATTCAGAGGAAAGACCTGCTGCCAGACACATCGACTGCCTTGCCTGCCCTGCCTGCATGTCTGCCTGCCAGCCTTGCTGCCAGCCTTGCTACCAGCCTCCCTGCCAGCCTTGCTACCAGCCTGCCTGCAAGCCTTGCTGACAGCCGGTGTGCCTGCAAGCCTTGCTGCCTACCTTCCTGCCAGCCTTGGTTCATGTCTGCCTGCCAGCCTTGGTGCCTGCCTGCCTGTCAGCCTTCCTGCCAGCCTTGGTGCCTGCCTCCCTGCCAGCCTTGGTGCCTGCCTTGGTGCCAGCCTTCCTGCCAGCCTTGGTGACTGGCTGTCTGCCAGCCTTCCTGCCAGCCTTGGTGCCTGCCTCCCTGCCAGCCTTGGTGCTTGCCTTGGTGCCAGCCTTCCTGCTAGCCTTGGTGCCTGCCTGCCTGTCTGCCTGTCTGCCAGCCTTCCTGCCTGCCTTGGTGCCAGCCTCCCTGCCAGCCTTCCTGCCAGCCTTGGTTCCTGCCAGCCTCCCTGCCAGCCAGCAACCCCACAACCATGCGGAAGCACAGCAAGCCTCAGCCATTTGCTGCCAGCCCTGGCAAGAGGGGCAGGGCTACCATCCCGCCCCCTGGCCCTCACTCTGGTTCTGCTGGGACTTCTGCAGCACGGGCTCGCTCTTCTGGGGCTGGGGCTTCTGCTGCTTCTGATTCTGGAGGAGCTGATGACAAGCACTCCAGCACCAGCCACCTCCACAGCACCTGCACCCTTCACCCCAGAGACTGAGTGACCAAGAGGAGTGCCAGAGACTCATTTTTGTCTTATAGCTTGTTGTTAATAAAGTCTATTTTTGATTCACACACTTGCTTCATTTCTTTTTTTTAATAAAGTCTTGCTGGAAACTTTTAGAAATGGTTTAAGCCTTTGCATGCTTGTGGGATGGGTTAAGATAGCTGTGGGATGGGTTGAGATAGCTTTGGGATGGGCAGGGATACCTGTGGGATGGGTAATAGCTGTGGGATAGATAAACCTCCAGTGCAAGCATAGTGGGACTGTATGGTCCACCCTCCCAGGTACCACACCTACGGCCCTTTATTATCAATAACAATTTAATCATTCATCCACACATTTCAACAGAAACACAACTCTTTATTAAATGCCCTGTTCATTGTAGGCCAACCAAACATACATGGCCCAATCTCATCTGTGTGGCGAGACAGGCTGAAGGAAGCATCCATTAATCATCTATCATCCTGTCTTGCCACTCCACTGCTCCAGCTGGGGAGTTGCACCAGTGTCTCAGGAGGTTGCGCTGCTTCTTCGCTTCATGTGAGGCTCTGTTGGGGCCTTGCACATCCTCAGTGTCTATCAGGTTTCACCCTTGCCTTCATTCCCCAGGCTCCATGTCCCCATTGCCTTGCTGGAGGTCCACGAACCTGTTCTGCAAGACTGGGTAGCGGGTGCGCATGAGATTGTGCAGGATGCAGCAAGCTTCCATGATCCTCCTCACGGTCTCTGGGCAATGCTGCATGGTGGTGAGAAGTACCTGGAACCTGTTGGCCAGGATGCCAAAGGCGTTCTCCACCATGCGCCTTGCCCTGGACAGCCTGTAGTTGAAGATCCTCTCTTCACGGGTGAGGAGTCTGGAGGTGTAGAGCTTCATGAGGTAGGTTGTGAGGGAGAAGGCATCATCCCCCATGATGAAGTAGGGCACATCTTGTGTGTCGTTGGGCAGGGGCTCTGGATCTGGGAAGCCCATGATGAGGTTGCGTTCCAGCTCCTCCTTGAGGTGACTGGCATTGTATACCTGGGCATCTGAAGATGAACCGTTGCCTGAAGCATCAATGTACATGAACTTGTAGTCAGCATCGACCATGGCAAAGAGGATGATGCTGAAGAAGCCCTTGGAGTTGAAATAAGTGGACCCCGACTTGGCTGGAGATTTGCAGGCCACATGCTTGCCATCTATGGCTCCAACGGTGTGTGGGAAGTTCCACTTCTGATACCACTGCTCTGCAACTTTCTTCCATCCTTCTTCAGTGGAGGGCCACTGGAGGAGCTCCTCCTTGTATTCTTCGATGATGGCCTGCACCACTTCTCTGACCACAATGATGGTGTTGGATGGCACCCTCCAGCCGTACTGCATGCTCCTGTAGGAGGTCCTTGAGGCCAGGTGGTGCAGAGTAAGTGCCACCTTGAGCCCAGGTTCCAGGCTGGGCTGGAAGCTGGTGTTTGCCTTGGTCAGCCACTGCACAACTTCTTCAAACATGGCTGGAGGCATCCTCATGAAGTTCTGGAACGCCCGAGTGTCTTCGTTCCTGAGCTCCACCATCAGCTTGTTGTACAGTCCGTCCTCTGCTCTTCTGGTGAATCATCTTTGGACCCAGACTCTTTTTGGGTGGCTCCTTTTCTTCCCGCAGTAGAGTTCACAGAGCCTGCAGATGGCTTTGCACTATTGCAGAACGATGTATCTTAGCCATAGTTTGGGTTTGTGGGTGGCATTAGCCAGGGCTCTGGATTCGAATTCTTCCATGAACAGGTTTGCGATTACGGGTGACAGTGGTGATCCCATAGGGGCTTCTTCAATTTGCTTGTATCTTTGTCCTTTGTATATGAAATATGTGTTGGTTAGGCAGTGTTCTGTTAGTTCCATGAGGTCTTTAGCTGGTTGGTATTTATTTTTGGTGATTTCAAGAGTTTCTTTTATCGGGACTTGAGTGAATAGTGAAATCACGTCGAAACTTACAAGCAGATTTTCTTGTTCCACGTGTAGATGTTTGATCATTTCTAAGAAGTGGTATGAGTTTTGATACATCGATACATCGATGACACATTTGTGATTTGGCCCCATGGAAAAGAAAACCTAAACAATTTCCTAACATACCTAAATAGCACACACCCCAAAATCAAGTTCACCATGGAAACGGAAATAAACAAACAACTACCATTCCTAGATGTACTAATCTACAAAAGAA
Source organism: Laticauda colubrina (assembly GCA_015471245.1). Lineage (NCBI taxonomy): Eukaryota > Metazoa > Chordata > Lepidosauria > Squamata > Elapidae > Laticauda > Laticauda colubrina. Next base: position 7,459,525 of record BLBF01000065.1, on the reverse strand, counting down.
CAGATGGCACACTGGGACATACCGTATACCAGAAGAAAACACACACCAACCGCTACCTCAACGCACAATCCCACCACTACCCAGCACAGATAAATTCCGTGGCTAAAACACTAATTACCAGAACCAAATGCCTGGCAGACAAGACACATATAAAGACTGAACTATGCACCCTGACTGAAGTATTGACAGCCAATGGCTTCCACAAAAACAAAATCACCAACTTGATCCACAAAAACACACCAAGACATAACAGAGACCTAGAAGATCAACAGATCTATGGAACAGCTGTCCTGCCCTACATAAGATGTACTACAGATAAAATCAGTAAGATACTACACAGGCATCACATCAAGACTGCCTTCAAAACAGACAAAAAAATAGCAGCCATCCTTAAAAACCCCAAAGACAAAATTGACCTGGAAAACCAAGGCATATACGGAGTTCCCTGTGCATCATGCCCGGCCACATACATTGGACAGACCAATAGAAGAATAAGTACCCGCCTGGATGAACACAAAAATGCAGTAAAAAAGCTGGAACACACCTCCTCACTAGTCCAACACATGAAAACCACAGGTCACAACATCAACTTCAATGTCACCAAAACCCTAGCCACTATAGAAAACCCCAGCCACAGAATCATCAGAGAAGCCATAGAGATTGAAAAAAGACCTGAAAGCATGAATAGAAGAGATGATTCCACCAGACCGTCAATCATTTGGAAGCCTGCACTCTCAAATAGAAAGATCGCCACACCACAAGCCAGGCAAACACCTGGGCACAAACAGATTCTCTCTGATGCCTCCAGCTCAAACACCCCCCCACCAAGCACCCAGATGAAACCTAGCTTCCTAATAGATAACAGCCATGCTTTCACACGAAGCCAAGCTGCACTGAAAGCCTCCAACACAGGAACAGAGGGTTGCCAGCCAATCAAAGCCACAAAACAGACAGAAGAAACCAGAAACACCAATCAAACAAACTCCAACTCCAATAAACACAGACCAAGACTCCCAACCAATCAGGATAGGCTAGCCTCAAATTTAAAACCAACGGCTGTGAGATCCTGACCCACGTACAAACTCCATACAGAAGCCTGATGATGGCAAATGAGATTCTGCTAAAACGTTGCTACAACTTTAAAAGCACTACAATGACGCGGGATAATACCCGAAGGAAGCTGAACAGCACACACACACACACACACACACACACACACACATATAATAAAACACACATTCCATTCCAATTCAATTCGATCATTAATATGCATTAAAATCTTAACATCTTAAACATTCTCTCAAGTTCATCGGGTTACAATATTATAAGTAGGTATTTCTGTGGCAATGATTGCTTGGTTCTTGCTGTGTAATTTGCTCTGAACAGGAGTTGTTAGAAGGGCTCTCCACGTTCTTGAAGGAACAAAACAATAACATCAAAAGAACAAAATGTTCTGACATAGCAAAGCAGGCTATTGTGGGAAAAAAAGTCACCTAGTTCAGGTTCTCCAATTTCCATCACCGAGACCCACAAATGATCACCTTGTGTTGTCCTCTCTCTGCTCTTTCTGTTTTTTTTCCCCCTTCTTTGTGGTGCTAGAAATTTTTCTTCTGACCTCTGTTTTAGGCAAAGCTATTGTAGATAAAAGTCACAACACCGAAGCTTTGTTTATTGGAAGCACAGTTAGAAGATACCATTAAAGATCAGGTCAGATCAGATCCCTTAAATATACCATTAAAGATCAGATCCCTTAAAGAATGGATCAAAAGCAAATAGAACAGAGGGAAAAGCAAGTGGCATGCATAATTATACAAGGAAATAAAACCCATCATTGATCGAGAAGAAACCCCATTTCACAGAACTGATTAAGCTCACCAGACAGGCTCAGAATACTTCATTCATTTGAAGCAGGATGAATATTAATTGAATGTGAATGTGAATTGAACGGGTGCTGAGTTGCAGTGCAGTGCAGTGAATTGAATGGGTGCTGAACTGAAGCAGGATGAGCGTGAATTGAACATGAATGTGAAATTGAATGTAAATTGGAGTTAAATTGAATGGGTAGTGAATTGAAGTAGGATGAATGTCCTCCTATAATTAAAGATGATAATTTGGCTTAGATATCTCGCAGATTCCATTCTTGATCCAGCTTTATTAGATAAAATATACACCATCCAATACACACATTGCTCGTTTTTTCAGATTATAACAAAACTGCTAGCCAATGTTTGTTTTTCTTTATAAAATCTTGATTACCACATAGTATTGCAAAGGTGTGCCAGGGAACAAACCTTTACACATATAAAGAGAAAGAAATTATCTAAGTTTTTTTGATGAAACTCATCAAAAAAACTTAGATAATTTCTTTCTCTTTTCCAAACAGTCCTGGGACATACACTGATAGTTGATCTGATGTCATCCAGATACTTTATGACAAATTGTGAATTTAAACAGGATTTTCCAAATTTTCCTCTGACATTCTAACCCACTTTTTTCATATGTGATTGCCAGCTGTTTCTGATTATAGCTTGTATAAGCTTCCATCTACAATTCCTATCATCCTCAGCAGGTAAAGCCAGCTACAGTCCCATACACATAGTCCCATACACTTATTAATATGCAATATATCTACTCTGAAGTAAATATGCATTAATTTTACTTTGGGGAAAATTAAAAAGAAAATTAAATTTTGAAAGAATTCCACTCGATCAATGCAAACCACCATTTAATATGTAAAAGCCAACTAAGCAAACTACAAGAATACCATTTTGAAAAGGAAACTAAAGCAATAGAGAGACAGAAAAGCAGTAAGGAAGGGGAGGAAAGGAGAATTGGTGAATATATAAGAATTTGTATGTGCCTTTAAGTTTATAGAGCAGGGGTCTTCAAACTCGACAGCTTTAAGGCTTGTGGACTTCAACTCCCAGAATTCCTCCTCCAATCATGTTAGCTCAGGAATTCTGGGAGTTGAAGTCCACAAGTCTTAAACTTGCCAAGTTTGAAGACCCTTGTTCTAGTCCCTAATCCACCATGATGGTTGGAGAAGGTAGAAAAGCATTCCTTTTTTTTTTAATTCTCAGCCTAAAGCTGTAAAAAAAATGGCTGGCCCAAAGTCACCAACCAAAATGGTAGATTATTCTACACCTAGTTCATCACCCTAACTCAGAGGCCTCCAAACTTGGCAACTTTAAGACTTGTGGACTTCAACTCCCAACTCCCATAGCTGGCTGGAAAATTCTGGGAGTTGAAGTCCACAAGTCTTAAAGTTGCCAAGTCTGGGGACCCCTGCTATAACTACTAAACCACAATCCATATCTCTCTTTCTCCCTCCCTCCCTCCCTCTCTCTTTCTCTTGTTCTCTTTCTGTCATTTTCTCAGTCATTCTTTTTCTCTCTCTTCCATTCTCTCTCTTTCTCCTAAATGGGAAATGCAAACATTTTAATCAACCATTATTCTGTATTCTGCCCAGAATAACATTTGCATAAAGGAAGATAATCTTATTATGAAACACATTAATGGTGGCTTATTCTTTATTGGAGAATTTTGCATTGATACAAAATTCAGTCTATTCCCCACACTTTTAAATATCTCTGAGAGATCTATTTTACTTTCCCACTATTTTGCAACAATAAATGTGATATCAATAGGGCTTTTAAACTCCTTGTTAAATGTAATCTAATTTATCAATTCATTTGTTCATGAATGAACTGATAAGATCAATTAATCAGTTCATGATTAATTTTTAAAAAATTAGGAAGCTACCCAAATTTGCTAATCATACAAGTATTTTTGCAGGCATTGGCAAAAGCAAAAGTAGGTCTCAGACATCAATTAAATCCTGGCAAATGAGAGGAATGAACATTAAATAAATAAAATAAGCCAAGTTTAGAGCCTCAGCCTAATATTCATTATAGTTCAATTCATTTTGGGAACTGAAGTCCACAGGTCCTATTTGCTAAGATTGAGAAACACTGAACTAGGTAGGTGTTGTGTATAGAACTTGGTAGACTCCAAATGCCTTAAACTGATTGGCCAAAAAGGCCGTTCCCGGATTGGCCATTTAGGAACCAATCCGATTGGCCCGCATGATGGCGGGAATTCTCAAAGTACTGTTATTGACCAAAGCCGCAGGCAAGCCGTTATAAGAAGAGCTGCCGCGGCTTGGGCTGTTGTTCCGTAACCATTGCATTACTTGTTGAAATAAAGGAGTTGTTGTTGGAACCTGGTCTCGCGCAACTTATTTCCGAACGGAACACTAGAACCCCCTCAAACCCAAGTTTAATCCATGTTAAAAAGGAGCTGATGTCAGTCACAACAGAAAGTGCTGGTCAGTTTATATAGTGGCATGGAGAGGAGGATAACATTTCCTAACATCTGAAGAAATTCAAGGAATTCAGCAACCTGAAGAACCCAAAGAAGCTGGGCAGATCCTACCCTTAATCATATATTGGAATCCATATATTGTATAATCAATTGTATCCGCAGTGAAAATTGGGAGAAGAGGACAAATCTGGACGAGCTGAGGACAATTTTAAGACGCCTTAACTGTGAGCTGGGAATAAGATGAAAGCAAAATTATGGGGACCTGTCATATGAAAAGAGTGATCTGAGCTGGTTCACACCATGATTCTGAGGTTAGGAGGCTAGTCTCCATAACCCATATGATGAGAAGATTGGGGCAATTGTGCCAATTGCTTCCCAGATGGGAAAAAGATATTTCCAAAATACCCACAGAAAAGGAGAACCAACTGGCAACAGACAGAGAGCATCCAAAAGAAGAAAGAATCTCTCTGAAGTTCTACCTTCTTCACTGACTCATTTCAGAGACTTGGGAACAGTCAAACCCTTGATCCAGATTGTTCCCCGTGAATGATGTACATAAAAGACATACACTTATCACTTCACTCTCAGCAGGGAGCCATCAGAAATGGTGTCACCAAACATTTCAGTCCCAGGAAATTGTGGAAAATTAAGTCTAATCAGTGCATAAAAGTTAGAGGAGGACTAATGTACCAATTTGCCTTCTTGCTGTGTTATTTTTTTAAAAAAATACTGCCAAACTTTCCACTAAATTTCCACATCCTATGCCAGAGATCTCAGAGAGAAGGAAAAAATGGGGACTGGGTTATTTCTGCCTCTGATATTTTGTGGTCAGTTAAAAATACAAAAAAACAAGGGGTCCATAAATAAACATAGGTAATGGTAAAGGTCCCCTTGCACATAAATGCTAGTCATTTCCAGTCCTAGAGGGCGGTACTCATTTCTGTTCCAAAACCAAAGAGCCAGTGCTATCCAAAGACATGTCTGTGTTCATGTGTCTGGTATGACTAAATGCCAAAGGCACACAGAATGCTATTTTTTTCCCACCAAAGGTGTTCCCCATTTTTCTACTTGCATTTTTTTACATGCTTTCGAACTACTAGGTTGGCAGAAGCTGGGACATGTAACGGGAACTCACTCCATTACATGGCGCTAAGGATTCGAACCGCTGAACTGCCAACCTTTCTGATCGACAAGCTCAGCGTCTTAGCCACTGAGCCACCGCATCCCTTAAATAAACATAAAAGCATAATTATTATGGAGGTACAGAAATCTGAGTATGCTAGGATTGGGCCCCACCTCTGAATAACCTAAAAAACAACTTTACATAATAACCAAAATGATTACAAACACAGACAATTCTTAAATAGGTTCATGCAGGGGTGAGATCTGATAGGGTTAACTACCAATTCAGCCATTATTGAGGTTTTGTGATTGATGATGTGCTTCCCTGCACGCTGCCAGGCACGCACGCCTGTAAATCGTCATCAGCATGCTGTGTGCAGAGAAGCAGCCTTTCAAAAAGCCCTCTTTTCCTGCTTTTCTAACTGCGGCTGTGCCTCGCACGGCAGCTGAAGTTGAAAAAAATCAGGAATAAAGATCAGGTGGGCATGTGGGCAAAAACATCAGCAGACATAGAACCGGTTCTATGTCTGCTGCTCTTCAGAGCTACTGGTTCTACAGAGGTGGACAGAACCGGTAGAAACCCACCCCTGGGTTCATGCCTGAAATAAATGCCTTACACACTAAGTTAAATAAATGCACTGTAAATGTGATAGACCTGCTGGTAAATCTGCTTCCCCGGTATAAATAGCTGCGTTTTCTTTTTTTTATCCTGTTTTTCAAGTTTGGGGGGTGGGGAGGAGGGTAGAACAGTCAGACTATTATGACTTATGAACAATGGTAGCAGCATTTTACACAAAGTTGTAGGCCTATACTGTACTAAAATTAATCTTCCCTTTTCTTTTCTCACCTCTTTTTTTATTCTGGGAGAAACCAGACTCATAATCCCAGCCAATTCAGCTAAGAAAGAATTGAGAGAAGGGGAAGGGAGGGGAGGGAAGGAGAGGAGAGGAAAGGGAAAGGGAAAGGAAAGGAAGAAAAAAGGAAAGGAAAGGAAAGGAAAGGAAAGGAAAGGAAAGGAAAGGAAAGGAAAGG
>BLBF01000065.1:7413746-7451217 GCA_015471245.1 Laticauda colubrina | reverse complement strand
CTTTCAAACTGCTAGGTTGGCAGAAGCTGGGACAAGGAACAGGAGCTCACTCCGTTACGCATCGCTAGGTATTCGAACCGCCAAACTGCCTACCTTTCTGATCGACAAGCTCAGCATCTTAGCCACTGAGCCACTGTGTCCCCTGTAGGAAAAGGGATAAGGGTTTCTAACAGTGATAAAAGTTTATAAGATAGTTTATGCAGCTTAAAGAATGAAAAGGGTAACTTAATCCTCTACAGTGCTTCAGTTTTCATCTTTGCTTCTGAAATATTTTGCTCCCCAAAAACAAAACCCCTATTAAATTATATTTTTCAACTCCATGCACATGAAAAGTTTTGGATACTCGTGAACACATGTGACAAGTGCACTGTAGCAGCCCCATGTGCACTCATTTTGCTTTTTCATCTCTCATTCAAAACTTAGGTCACAATGCATATCTGACATCTTGACTTCCAAACAGTGTGTTAGTTCCAAAGCATCTTGAACAATAACAACTGCATGAACAAACAAAACCAAAACCAGGAAAAATAAATAAATTGTATTTCTGTAATGTTTCCTGCCATCCAGTGGTGACTAATTAAATTGCATGAGGAAAACGAATCATTTCTCAGATATGGAGAGAGATTGTTCTTCAATTTGCTCAGATTCAAATTACAAGAAGGTTTGGTTCTTTTTACCCAAAGCTATTGTAGAGAGAGAAGTTGAGCACAGCAAGAATGCAGAACAACAGAATTGGAAGGGACCTCAGAGGTCTTCTAGTCCAGCCCCCTGCTGAATCAGGAGACCCTATACAATTTCAGACAAGGGACTGTCCAGTCTCTTCTTGAAAACCTCCAGTGATGGAGCACCCACAATGTCTGAAGACAAACTATTCCTGTGATTAATTGTTTTAGCTGTCAGGAAATGTTTCCTTAGTTCTAGGTTGCTTCTCTCTTTCATTATCTTCCATCCATTGCTTCTTGTTCTGCCCGCCAGAGCTTTAGAGAATAGGTTGACTTTTTAAAGTATAATTCCTTGTTATGTAAGATCTGGATACCATCATTCATTCTTTTTAATAGGTGTCACCTTTTTTATTTTTCTCTGTTTCAGCTGTTTTCTTGGCTTAATTCACTTTTTTACCTGTTCCTATTATCAAAGAATTTTTTTTCTTTCCTTTTTATCACTATACTTATTATCTTTCCTTTCTGTTATCAGTGTAAAGGAACTAGAGGGGAGATTCATGGAGATGGAAAGAAAGCAGTTTTTTAAAAATAAATAAATAATATAAACAAGCAAGCAAGTCACCTCAGAATTATTTTGACAACTGTTGAGAACAAAATACTTTTCAACTTAACTGAAACCTAGACTAGGGAATCGATTCATTACATGATTTTTTTTTTTTTAACTTCTATAAATGTTAAACTTTTCTATGCTGTTTTGCCTTCCCAGTTCCATGGAAAAATCATTTTTGCTTTCATTCTTCCTTGCAGAAACCACTGGAAAGACCCACTATTTTCGACTTGTTCCTCCAGGACTTCTATTTCCCCTGACTTTTTATCATCTATATCAGCGGTCACCAACCTGGTGGGCCTTGAGAAAATTTTGGTGGGTGCAGACAAATCTCACCCCGAGAGCACCCCCCAAAGCAATTAATCCAGGATGTACAGAAACACAAGGCTGCGCCATCACATGGCCCGCAGGAACACTCCCTGCCCACTCACTCCTTACCTGGCAAAGTTGCCTGCTAAAATTACTATTTTTTTCCTTTTTCCGACTATCAGGTGTTCTGCTGTGCCAGGAGATTTAGATTAGCTAGGCAGCAGGAAATGGTTGGATTTCTTGCTTTCTAGCTAGTCTTTAGATCTTCGGTTCAGCGCAGCCAAACCTCCCTTAGGACTGAAAGTTTGCTTGCAAGCAAGTTCAGTGCAGACTCATGGCAAGCAAATTTGAGAGACTGAGCTAGCCAATGGCAGATAGACAGATCACTGAATGAATCTGTGAGCAACTCAAACTGCCTGCTTTGCCTGATTCTGGGTAAAAATTGCTCTTTTTTTATAAACAATTCAATATTTATATAAATATTTATAATATTTACATACAAGCCATGCCCAGTCAGTCACATGACCACCAAGCCACACCGACAATTAGGCCACATCCACAGAACCGGTTAGTGGTCCCTGGGATCAAAAATTATGAGTTTGGTGGTCCCTGAGGTCCAAAAGGTTGGCGACCTCTGATCCATATGACTTTGCCACCTCTATGGATGGACAGGTGGAGGGATCAGTGGCCAGATGGATGGATGGATGGTGTCCTGGTGTTTCCTTAAAGCTTCCATTGCTTTCAGATGGTGCAAAGGAACAAATTTCTGTTCACAGATGACCATTCTTAAGGCTACATCACACTGGCCAACGGATGCAAAACGTATGTAAAAAGGACACAGCAGATGAGCAAATTTTCCATCCGTTGTTATCCACTCTCAAAAGTGCCCCAAATTTGCATAAACAGAGTGGACAACAATGGAAAGGAATGGACGTGGGGAGATTGTAGCGAGCATATAAAGCGGATGTTCGTAGGAAGCCTAGCGGATGAAAGCAGATGGAAGTGGATGACACATCTGCAGGGCTTCCAGGGGAGAACAGTGAAGGGGACGTGTAGCGGAAGGAACGGATACAGAGCGGATGCGTAGCGGATGATGCAGATGCATCACGGACGCCTATAGAATGCATAGCGGATGCATAGTGGATGCATAGCGGATGCATAGCAGATGCATAGCGGATGCAAAGCGTTCACTGCGCATGCGGGGAGGATGAATTGCGCAAGCTCCGCGGATATAACAGGATTCAGCTTGCAAGCAGGTCACCATTCAGAGGAAAGACCTGCTGCCAGAGACATCTGGAGAGAACACCATGGGGAAGAAGAGGAAGCCTGTGCCTACTCCTGCCAGCCCTGGCAAGAAGGACAGAACCACCATCCCACCCCCTGGTGCTGCCTCTGAAGCTGCTGCTGCTGCTGGTAGTGGTGGTGGTGCTCCTGGTGTTGCTGCTGCTGGTGCTTCTCCTCCTGCTGGTGCTGCTGGTGCTTCTCCTGCTGGTGCTCCTGCTTCTCTTACTGCTGCTGCTGCTTCTCCTGCTTCTCCTGCTGCTAGTGCTGTGATGGACCAGCCCCAAGGCCCTCAAAGCCCTGCTGCTGAAGGCCCTGAAGCCCCTGCCAGAGGGAGGAAGAGGCAAGGCAAGGAGAAGGGGGAGAGGAAACATTACTCCATTTCCGAGGACCATGAGGAGGAGGTGCTGGAATGGCTGAGGGAGAATGAGTACCTGTGGAGGAAGGGCCACAGGCTCTATTGCAACACCAAGTGGAAGCAGGCAGCTTGGAGACAGAAGGCAGAGAGCCTGGGCTACACTTCAGATGTCCTCCTGGGGTGGTGGAAGCATATGCACACCTGGTATGGCAAGCTGCACCTGAAGAGATCCGGGCAGGCCGCTGTCAAGGAGACCTATGTCATGGCCGCTGTCATAGGAGACCTATGTCATGGCCAGGTGCAGCTTCCAGGAGGGTGAGATCCGCCACCGAGGAGCAGCCCCTCTGTCAACCCTCTCCCTCAGACAGCCCACTCCTCTTCCAGCCAGGAGACAGCTATCGTGTCCAGGCAGGTATCTTTGGAGGGCCCCATGACAGAGACCCCCCTGACAGCTGCACTCCCCATGCCAGAGGACATGGAGGATCCCCTGTCTCATATGGAGCAAGAAGATACCAACCCACATCCACCTCCAGCTTCACCTCCACAGAAAGCAGGCAGAGAGGCAGACCGGAGGGACAGAGCCACACTGTCCTGCTGGAGATCAGGGACACCCTCAAGACCAGCACAGATCTCCTCTCCCAGCTGGTCCACTTTGACATACCATCCTCCAACCGCAAGCCCTTCATCACATACATGAGCCAGACTCTCATGGACATGCCCGAGGCCCAGTACCAGGCGATGAAAGAGGATTAGAGGTCTTCTGCACCACCCTCCAGGCCCTGCTGAACCTGCTGCTACCCACTCCAGGTCTGCTCCTCCACCTCAGGCAGTGTCACAGCCCTTCCATGGATTTCAGCAGCCCCTCACCTACCAAGCCTACCACTACCAGGACTTCTCACAGCAGAGGCAGCCCTTCCCAATCCAGACCCAGGTTCCTCAGATGCCACAGACACTTCAGCTGACCTAGCTGCAGACCAGACAGCCCCACTACACTCCCTCCACCCCACAGCCAAGCCCTTCCTCAGAACATTTGTCATCAGTGTTGGGCCTCACATCCCAGGTCCTTGAGGAAGTGCCTCTCAACCGCACGGGACTGAGTCAGCTCTCTGAGAGCTTCCTGCACACACCATCTCCTGTTGTACTCTCGGGGCCAGGCACCTCAGACCAGCACTCCAGCACTCCTCAGACCAGCCACTTCCACAGTCCCTGGCCCCTTTACATCTGAGACCATGGGCACGCCTCAGAGTGACTGAAAAGAGTGCCAGAGACGGAGTTGTTACCTGTTCACCTTATCTACCTTATCTTTGCTTAAAGACACTTTACTTGGGTCATTTTGCTTTTTAATAAAGTCATACAGTTTGTTATTAATAAAGGTTATCTTTGCTTCACACACTTGGTTCATTTTTTTTACTTAATAAAGTGTTAGGGAAAACTTTGAAAAAAGGGTTAAGCCTTTGCATGCTTGTGGAATTGGTAAGGATAGCTGTGGGATGGATAGCTGTGGGATGGGTAAGGATAGCTGTGGGATAGATAAACCTCCAGTGTAAGCATAGTGGGACTGTATGGTCCACCCTCCCAGGTGCCACACCTATGGCCCTTTATTGTCAATAACAATTTAATCATTGATCCACACATTTCAACTTAAACAAAACTCTTTATTAATGCCCTATTCATTGTAAGGCCACCCAACATACATGGCCCAATCTCATCAGTGTGGTGAGACAGGCTGAAGGAAGCATCCATTAATCATCTATCATCCTGTCTTGCCACTCCACTGCTCCAGTTGGGGAGTTGCACCAGTGTTTCAGGAGGTTGCGCTGCTTCTTCCCTTCACGAGAAGCTCTGTTGGGGCCTGACACATCCACAGTGTCTATCAGGTTTACTCCTTGCCTCCATTCACCAGGCTCCATGTCCCCATTGCCTTGTTGGAGGTCCACGAGCCTGTTCTGCAGCACTGGGTAGCGGGTGCACATGAGATTGTGCAGGATGCAGCAAGCTTCCACGATCCTCCTCACGGTCTCTGGGCAATGCTGAATGGTGGTGAGAAGTACTTGGAACCTGGTGGCCAGGATGCCAGAGGCGTTCTCCACTACCTGCCTTCCCCTGGACAGCCTGTAGTTGAAGATCCTCTCTTCACGGGTGAGGCATCTGGAGGTGTAGGGCTTCATGAGGTAGGTTCTGAGGGAGAAGGCGTCATCCCTCACGATGAAGTAGGGCACATCTTGTGTGTCATTGGGCAGGGGTCTGGATCTGGGAAGCCCATGATGAGGTTGTGTTCCAGCCCCTCTTTGAGATGACTGGTGTTGTATATCTGGGCATCAAAACATGAGCCGTTGCCTGAAGCATCGATGTACATGAACTTGTAGTCAGCATCAACCATGGCAAAGAGGATGATGCTGAAGAAGCCCTTGTAGTTGAAATAATTGGACCCTGAGTTGACTGGAGCTTTGCAGGCCACGTGCTTGCCATCGATGGCTCCAACAGTGTGGGGAAAGTTCCACCTCTGATACCACTGCTCTGCAACTTTCCTCCAGCCTTCTTCAGTGGTGGGGCACTGGAGGAGCTCCTCCATGTATTCTTTGATGATGGCCTGCACCATGTTTCTGACCACAATGCTCATGGTGTTGTTTGGCACCCTCCAGCCATACTGCATGTTTCTGTACGTGGTCCCAGAGGCCAGATGGCGCAGAGTCAGTGCCACCTTCAGTCCAGGGTGCAAGCTGGGATGGAAGTTGGTGTTTGCCTTGGTCAACCTGGGTCTCAGATGCTCCACAACTTCGTCAAACATGGCTGGTGGCATCCTCATGAAGTGCTGGAATGCAGACTAGTGTCTTCATTCCTCAGCACCACCATCAGCTTGTCATACAGTCCAAACTCCGCTCTTCTCCCGATCCATCGTCGGACCCACACGATTCTTGGACGTCTCCTTCTCTTTGCATAGAAAAGGTGAAACAGTCTGAAGGGGGCTTGGTTCTGGTGTTGAATGATGGCGGCTACCAAAAGGAGTGTGCGATGATCCATGGTGGAGATCAATGGATGATGTGGAAGAGCAAGAGCAAGGCTGAAGAGGTCTGCACACCAGGGCTGCTGGACTGATAGTGAGATCGAGGTGATTTCCTCCCCCTTTTTATAGGAAATGTCAGTTTTCCGCTAGGTGTCCGTCCACATACTCTAGACATCCTCCAGACATCCTAAATATCTGAGATATGTCCCAGATACAAATGTTTTGTTCGTTTTAATGCTTTATATATGAGATGCATCCGCTTTCATCCTTTCTATGTCCATGCTACTAACGCTGTGTGGACGTTCCGTGTACCTTTCGCTTCCTCCCTCTTTCCACTTTCTGCTGGAGTGGATGTGAGTTGCACGGATGTCCAGAGGATGCCGAGAGGATACATCGGACATGTAACGGATGACAACGGACATAGGACGTTTGTTGCCCGTATGTGTTGCGGATATAGATCGTACGTGGTGGAAAGTTCATCCGCTCAAAAAGTTTTGTGCAGCTCAAAACTTTTTGAGCGGTTGAAATAGCAGTAGATGGATGTTTTATGGATAGAGCGTATGAAAGACGTACGCAGTGAGTACACAATGGATGCATCACGTTTTCCAACGGATGGCAAGCTTTTTTGTCCATTTTACATTCACTTTGCATCCATTGGTTCAGTGTGACATGGGCTTTAGTTCACATATCTGGTACTGACATGTAATAAAGAATACAGAGAGAGTTAGCATATTCACACATATTGTGCTTTTATTAATATTTCCCTTGTCTTTGCTTCTAATATTCCTTATATTGCTTGACTATGACTTTGATTCCTCTCCTGGGTATATCTGGGTTTAATCAAGAAAGGTAAGGTAGTCCCTGCAGATTTTACTCTGCTAGTCATTGCTGGCTATGCATTTTACATTTGGCCAGATGGTGGGAATGTAGTTGTGGGACACTCTTGAAACCTTCCAAGTGTTACTTGTCTTCTGGTGTCATAGAATAACCTCTTCTCTTTCCCACCAATTTGTAAATGCCCTGTAACTTCTAAGCCTTTTGGCATCTGCATTGGACCAAACCCTTAATGTGTTCTTCATTTGGAGGGGTTCTCTCAAAATATATTACCCTCTGAATATCCACAGAAAACTGAGCTTAAATCAGACCCATCAGGCACTTTGGAGAAAGACATTTATTTCTGTGGTCATGTGGCCAGCATGATGTCACAGAGCACTGGTACCTTCCCACTGAAGTGGTACCTATTTATCTACTTGCATTTGCATGCTTTCGATTTGCTAGGGTGGCAAAAGCTGAGGTGAAGACAGAAGCTCACCCCCTCACACAACAATCGGCTCTCAAACCTGGGCTGCCAACTTTTCAGTTACAACTGTATTTCCAAATACATCCTGGAAAGAAATCAAAGTCCAAAAAAGCCAATTTGTTTAATATCCCTCTTTTTTTTTTTTGCCCAATTCTCCCAATATTGAAGTAATGTTTTATTTATGGCATCTATGTAACATCATTGCAGCAGAATATCTAGATCAGGGCTGTCAAACTACCAGCCTGTGGGCTGAATGCATCATGCGCTGGCCACGGCCATGCTCAGTTTAGCAATTGAGCCCAAACATCAGTTTGACATACCCGATCTAGATTGAAGAAAAGGTACAGTCCTGCATTTCAAATTTGGCCAAATGGTGGCAATGGGGTTGTGACTCACTCTTGAAACCTTCTAAGTATTACTTCTCTTCTGGTATTATAGAATAGCCTCTCCTCTTTCCAACCAATCTGTAAATGTCCTGTAACCTCTATAAGACATTGGGCCAGACTATCAACTTGTTTTTCATCTGGGGGGCTTCTCTCAAAATATATTACTCTCTGAATATCCACAGGGAACTGAGCTTAGATCAGACCCATAATGCAGTTTGGAGGGAAAAAAACATATATGAAACAGCGTATTCTAGGAAAGAATTATTATTTGTGGAAAAGTAAAAATATTAACCACAGGAGGGCACCATGTGTATTATTCAAGTCCCTTTGTAGAAATCACATCAATTCTATATGAAGAAATTGTACAAGGGACTTATGCAGAGGTGATATTCAGCAGGTTCTGACCAGTTCAGGAGAATCTGTAGCAGAAATTTTGAGTAGTTCAGAGAACAGACATATTCCACATCTGACTGGCCCCACCCCCATCTATTCTCTGCCTCCCAAGTCCCAGCTGATTGTCTGGGTCTTCTTTGGTTGCCCTGCCCAGGAGAACGGAGCTGGAAAGCAGGTTAGTGGGGTGGGTAGAGAATGGGGATTTTGCACTATCCTTCCCCTGCCATGTCTATCAAGACACACCCACAGAACCGGTAGTAAAAATATTTGAATTCCACCACCATGGTCATGTGCTCAACATTCAGGTGCTTGGCAACTGACTCCTATTTATGACCGTTGCTGTATCCCAAGGTCATGTGATCCCTTTTGCAACCTTTGTGTTACAAACTTAACTCCAGTGATTCACTGAATAACCAGAAAGATGCTAAAATGGAGCAGAACTCACTTAATAAATGTTTCACTTAGCAACAGAAATGTTGGGCTCAACTATGGTGATAAATCAAGGACTATCTATAATTCAGAGTAATGTCTTGAGAGATGCATCTACGGAAAGCAGGATCCATTGCCGGTTGCCCACCAGGCATATCAACATTCATCCGGAAAAAAAAGGGCAAAATGATGGTTGCAACGGCACAATTGAAGCCTTACTCTTTTGAACACATCTTGCACATGGTACCTTGATTTCTTTCTACCTCTCCTAGCACCACTAAATATTACCAACTCCAGTGTCAAATTGTCACCAGAAGACGTTTAGAATCTTCTCTAACTTGCTAAGATTTCTCCATTGACTGTACTTTTGGGTGCAAGTTGGTTTATCTGTGTAGGATTTTCTTTCCCTTATGATTTTTTAATGCAGTTTATGCATAGAGGATTTCTTTTCAACATTTATTTTAGAGAAAAAGAAATTGCCCTGGAATTTCTATCAATGAATTGTGCTATTTGTGCACTTGTTCTATTGTGAGATGGCCAAGAACTGTAAGTAGAGCCTAGTTTGATAGTACAGTGTATCTCCCATGAAGTACATTCAGATTACAGATTAACAGAATTGGAAGGGGCCTTGTAGGTCATCTAGTTCAACCCCCCAGCCAAGCAGGAGACCTTACACCATTTTTGACAGATAGCAGTCCAGTTTCTTCTTGAAAGCTTCCAGTGATGAAGCTCCCACAACTTCCTAATGCAACTTCTGCTCCATTGGTTGATTGTTCTCAGTATCAGAAAGTTTCTGTCAGTCTTCAAGATCTTCTACTATCACTTTGCATCTTTCGGCTGCCATAAATAATGGGGGGAAGGGGAGGTAGGGATAAGTCTGGGAAGTGAGCTGGAGGTGTTACATTCTTCTATTGTGTAAATGGGGGGGGGGGAGCATACAATAGAGTTAGGTTTCTATTTCTCGCTTAGCTTTCTTTTCTCTGCGCAACTGCAACCCGTTATCAAAATATGCCAAGGTCAACGGACAGAGGCCTCATCATCACCTGAAGATGCCCACATGATCATATTCACAACTTCTAATTGGAAGTTTCATCTGAACTATTGGGGGTGGGTACACTTCCATCACTTTGTATATGTGAATTGCGCACCTAATTTCTCAGATTCAGAATTCTTTGGTTGCTACCACTTCACTTTCAGTAAAAGATGTCTTTTCTCTAAATTAAAGAGTCTAAGTATTTCCTGGATTTTGAATGGAGCTCCACCTGACATTATTCTGAATCTCCTCTACCAGCCCACCCGGAGAGAATACCCAATTTTCTTCCGAGGGGGCCTGGACATAATGTCATCTTCAAATAGTGACCAGGAGGATCTGGGAGCCATTGGAGGCCAAGATTCTCTGCTGATACAGGAAGTCCAATCGCTAGCAGAGCTCAGTCTGGAAGAGGATCCAGCTGTGAAGCCCAGATGGTCGGTGGGAGTTGGTTGGAAAGATCCAGAGAAGGACCCCCCCCCCCCGGGGTCACAACTACCCGCCGGCGTGGAAAAGAGGAACCATGGCAAGAGAAGGAAAAGAGAGAACTCTCACTGACTCAAGCCAGGAAACTCCTTGATGAAGCCTTTGAACAACTCCAAGCTGCACAAAGGTATGAAGGGGGAGGGGAAGTAGCCCCAGCCAGAAGAAGCAGAGCAGCTCCCTCTCCCATAAATTAACCCTATCCAGCAGCAGCCCCGGGGCCCTCAGCGGGAGGTGTGATTCCAAGAAGGCGTAGAGCTCCTAGGCTGCCGCCATTAGAAGTAAAATATGGGGGAAATCCCAAAACCTTGGGATTTTTCCTAGCCCAAATTTGAGCGAAATGGAAGAATACGGGGAGAATTTTCCCTCAGAAGCAGCCAAAGTGAGGTGTGTTACCAGGGTTCTGGAGGGAACAGCTGCAGGGTGGATGGTGACCTTGTATAACGATAATACTCCCCAGTTGCTGAACTATAACCTGTTCATGACTGCACTGCGGGCTAGGTTTGAGGACCCACTGGCAGAGCGCAAGGCCCAGATTTAGATGAAGACCATAAATCAGGGGCGGAGGTCAGTGGCTGACTACACCCAAGAATTCAGTTAACCGGTCATATCCGTGGCTGGTCCCAGGAAGCTCTGATAGAAGTGTTTAAAGATGGTATAAATGAAGATGTGTACTAGAGATGCATTGCTAGAAGAGACCCCAATGACTTGCAGATGTGGTACTTGCTGGCAGAAGAAGTGGAGATTGATTTGACCCGAAGCAGACGGCGGGGAGGTTCTGGGTGGAGCAAGCCTTCCACCCCCACGTCCTCAAGAGGTTCCCAAACCTCAGAGGGGAGGAGTGGTGGCAAGATCCAACCCCTCGGCCTGCTTTCGATGCGGGAAGGAAGGTCATCAGGCTGTGAACTGCAGAGTCAAGCTGGAACCAAAGGGGGTGCCAAAAGAAGGGAAGAAACCTGAAAAGTCCCCAGCGAAGCCTCGCGAAGCAGCACTAAAGTCGAAAGAGACGGCAGAGGACACCCCTCCCACAGGAGAGGAATCAGAAACCCCAGTGACCCCTGAGAAGGATGATTTCGACTCGGAAGACGACTTCCTGGTAAGTCCAAGTGTGGGCCCTATGACCATTCCAGTGAAGTTGAGGGTACCCAATTCAGGGATCGAAGGGAAAATGCTAGCCCTGTTAGATTCTGGGTGCACAAGATTCTGGGTGATTCTGTATAATCAACACGGAAGTAGTGAAGAAAATGGGTCTAAAACTAAAAGCTTTGAAGATGCCCATTTCCTTTTGCCAACTAGATGGTTCAGTAGCTGGAGGTTGACCTGCACGTTTTGTCACGGAACCTATAGAAATGATCATGGGAGAGCATGATGAGACTCTACGTTTTATTGTGGTCCCTGGGATGGAGCAACCATTAATACTGGGATTTCCCTGGCTCCGGAAATGGAACCCCCAGGTTAACTGGAGAAAGGGGTTGTTGCGCATACGCACAAAGCAGCGACCGAGAGGAGGGGCCAGATCCCAGCTGAAGCCTGAGGACCTAATTGAAATAGCTTCCACAGGTACTGAGCCCGTGAAAGATGAGGAGAAAATTCCCAGAGTATTGGGATTTAAAAGGAGTGTTCAGTGAGAAGGCCTCGGATGAGCTTCCGCCTCATCGGCCAACAGACTGTGCTATTGAGATTTTGCCTGGGGTGAAGCTCCCGAAACTGAAGTTGTACTCAATGACCCCACAGGAATTGGAAGAGCTAAGATTGTTTATAGATAAAAATCTTGAACGTGGTTTCATTCAACCTGCTAGGCCCCGGGTAGTGGCCCCAGTGTTGTTCCATGAAAAGAAAGATGGTTCCAAACGCTTGGTGGTGGATTACAGAAATTTGAACGCTATTTCTGTGGAAAACGTGTACCCCCTTCCTTTGATGAAGGACATGTTGGCCCATCTAGTGAAGGGGAAGATTTTCATGAAGTTGGATTTGAGAGAAGCATACTACCGAATTCGAATTAAGGAAGGGGATGAGTGGAAGACCGCTTTTAACTGCCCGATGGACTGCTTCCAATTCAACATTCTTCCTTTTGGTTTACAAGGGGCCCCAGCTGTATTCATGCAGATGATCAATCAAGTGTTACATGAACATTTATACAGTGGGGTTCTGGTTTATCTTGATGATATCCTTATCTACATGGAAACTCTGGATGAACATGTGAAACTAGTGCAGTCGGTCCTACAGAAACTGTGCCTCTAAGTTGTATGCTAAATTGTCAAAGTGTGAATTCCACCAAGAAAAAATTGACTATTTGGGATATCGCATTTCATCTGAAGCCATAGAGATGGATCCCGAGAAGGTGCGTGCCGTTTTGGAAGGGGCTCCACCATGCACCAGAAAACAACTTCAAAGCTTCTTGGGAATTGCAAATTTTTACCAGCAATTCATCCCGATGTTTGCTAAGATAGCAAAGCCCATCACAAATTTCTTAAAAACAAAAGGGGAGGTGAAGCCAAGGCCAGACAAGCCGCTGGAGTGGTCCATGGAGTGCCAAGCTGCTTTTGAAAAGCTAAAACGACTGTTTGCTGCAGAACCAGTGCTGAAGCACCCGGATATGGACACTTCTTTCGTGATTCAAGCCGATGTAAGTGATGTGGCTATTGGAGCAGTGTTACTTCAAATCAACAAGAAAGGAACTTAAGCCCATGTCACACTGAACCAACGGATGCAAAGAGGATGTAAAATGGACAAAAAAGGTTTCCATCCATTCGAAAACGCGATGTACTCACTGCCTCCGTTTGGCTTCCTCTCTATCCGTCCAGCATCTGTTTATGGACGTTTCATCCGCTCCAAAGGTTTTGGGCTGCCTAAAACTTTTGCGCGGAAAATGTATCCAGTTCGTTCTGCATCCACTACACATCCGCTACGCATCCGCTACGCATCCGCTACGCATCCGCTACGCATCCGCTACACACCCGCTACGCATCCGCTACACACCCGCTATGCATCCGTTACGCATCCGCTATATCTGCTTGGTGTCCGCTGCTCATCCGCACAACTCGCATCCGCCCGGACGCAGGGAGGAAGCGGAACGGACACGGAACAGATGCAGAACAGATGCAGAACGGATGCAGAACGGAAACAAAGCATTTAAAGCGGAAAAAACTTTCGCAGAGGGGATCTATCTCGGATATTAAGGATGTCTAGAGGATTCCTAGAGGATGCAAAGGGACACCTATACTGCCTATAAAAAGGGGGAGCAACTCATCTGCATCTCACTTTCAGACCTGCAGCCCACCTGTGCAGACCTCTGCAGCCTTCATCTGACTCTTCCTCTTCCACAGCATCCAGTCATGTCCACCGTGGATCGTACCACAGTCCTTTTGGCAGCCACCATCCTTCTGCAACAGTACGAAGCCATCTACAGGCTCTGTGAACTCTACTATGGGAAGAAAAAGAGGCAGCCAAGAAGCGTCTGGGTCCGAAAATGGATCGGGAGAAGAGCAGAGTACGGACTGTACAACAAGCTGATGGTAGAGCTCAGGAATGAAGACACTCGGGCATTCCAGAACTTCATGAGGATGCCTCCAGCCATGTTTGACAAAGTTGTGCAGCGCCTGACACCCAGGTTGACCAAGGCAAATACCAACTTCTGGCCCAGCCTGTAACCTGGGCTCAAGGTGGCACTCACTCTGTGCCACCTGGCCTCAGGGACCACCCACAAAAGAATACAGTATGGCTGGAGGGTGCCACACAACACCATCAACATTGTGGTCAGAGAAGTGGTGCAGGTCATCATCGAAGAATACAAGGAGGAGCTCCTCCAGTGCCCCTCCACTGAAGAAGGATGGAAGAAAGTTGCAGAGCAGTGGTATCAGAAGTGGAACTTCCCCCACACCGTTGGAGCCATAGATGGCAAACACGTGGCCTGCAAATCTCCAGCCAAGTCGGGTTCCACATATTTCAACTCCAAGGGCTTCTTCAGCATCATCCTCTTCGCCATGGTCGATGCTGGCTACAAGTTCATGTACATCGATGCTTCAGGCTACGGCTCATCTTCAGATGCCCAGGTATACAACGCCAGTCACCTCAAGGAGGGGCTGGAAGGCAACCTCATCGTGGGCTTCCTAGATCCAGACCCCCTGCCCAACGACACGCAAGATGTGCCCTACTTCATCATGGGGGATGATGCCTTCTCCCTCAGAACCTACCTCATAAAGTCATACACTTCCAGACTCCTCACCCGTGAAGAGAGGATCTTCAACTACAGGCTGTCCAGGGCAAGGCGGGTGGTGGAGAACGCCTTTGGCATTCTGGCCAACAGGTTCCAGGTACTTCTCACCACCATGCAGCATCGCCCAGAGACCATGAGGAGGATCTTGGAAGCTTGCTGCATCCTGCACAATCTCATGCGCACCTGCAACCCAGTCTTGCAGAACAGGCTCGTGGACCTCCAACAAGGCAATGGGGACATGGAGCCTGGTGAATGGAGGCAAGGGCGAAACCTGATCGACACTCAGGATGTGCAAGGCCACAACAGAGCCTCACATGAAGCAAAGAAGCAGCGCAACCTCCTGAAACACTGGTGCAACTCCCCAGCTGGAGCGGTGGAGTGGCAAGACAGGATGGTAAATGCTTAATGGATGCTTCCTTCAGCCTGCCTCATCATACGGATGAGATTGGGCCATGTATGTTGGGTCGGCCTACAATAAACAGGGCGTTTAATAAAGAGTTGAGTTTATGTTGACATGTGTGGATGATTGATTACATTATTATTGATAATAAAGGGCCATAGGTGTGGCACCTGGGAGGGTGGACCATACAGTCCCACTATGCTTGCACTGGAGGTTTATCTATCCACAGCTATTACCCATGCCAAAGGTATCCCTGCCCACCCTACTGCTACCTTAACCCATCCCACAAGCATGCAAAGGCTTAAGCCAATTCTAAAAGTTTCCACCAAGACTTAATTAAAAAAAAGAAATGAAGCAAGTGTGTGAATCAAAGATAAACTTTATTGAACAACAAGCTGTAAAAAAAAAATGACCCAAGTCAAGTGTCCAAATAAAGTCCACAGGTAGCCAGCTACCCAGTCTCTGGCACTCTTCTTGGTCACTCGGAGGTGTGCCCAGTCTCAGGGGTGAAGGGTCCAGGTGCTGTGGTGGTGGGTGGTGCTGGAGTGCCTGGCCTCGAGAGGACAACAGGGGACGGTGTGTTGAGAAAGGTCTCAGACAGCTGGCTCAGCCCCGTGGTGCTGAGAGGTCCTTCCTCCATGCCATGGGGTGTCAGCCCCAGTACTGATGACAGATGTACTGAGGCCGGGCTTGGCTGTGGGGTGGAGGAAGGAGTAGTGTAGTGGGGCTGTCTGCTCTGCAGCTGGGTGAGGACTGGCGTGGGTGGCATCACTGTCGTCGGTGGCATCATTGGCATGGGTGGCATCGCTGTCGTCAGTGGCATCATTGGCATGGGTGGCATCGCTGTTGTCGGTGGCATCATTGGCGTGGGTGGCATCGGTGGCATCAGTGAAACAGGTGGCAACGGTGTCACCCGATGACTCTGTGCCTGGACTGGGAAAGGCTGCTGCCTGTGGTGCTGAACCTCCTGGTAGCCATAGCCCTGGTAGGTGAGGGCCTGTGGAAAGCCTTGGAATGGGAGGGACATCACCTGGGGTGGAGGAGCAGGCCTGGACTGGGTGGGAGCAGGTTCCTCTGGGTCTGGAGGGTTGTGAAGCAGCTTGGTGATCTGGTCCTTCATCTGCTGGTACTGTGGATCCGCAATTTCTTTGAGGGTCTGGTTGACATAGGTGAGGAAGGGCTTGCAGTTGGAGGATGAGGAGTCGGTGTGGACCAACTGAGAGAGGAGATTTATGCTGGTGCGGATGGTGTCCCTGATCTCCAGCAGGACATTGTGGCTCTGCCCCTCCAGCTGTCCGGCTCTCTGCCTTTCTGCGGAGGCGGAGCTGGGGGGGGTGGATGCGGCTAGGAGTGTGGTGGACTCGATGTCTCCTTTCTCCCACTGCACCAGGGAGTCCTCTCTGCACTCCACCATGCTTACCACACCTGTCCGCAGGTTCTCTGCCGCGGCACGCTCCACAGAAACCTGCCTGGAGACAGGGACTGACTCTCAGCCGGAAGAGGACTGGGTGGCAGCAGGCTGCCGGAGAGAGAGGGTCGTGAGAGGGGCTGCTGGTGCTCCTCGGTGGCGGACCTCACCCTCCAGGAAGCTGCACCTGGTCATGACATAGGTCTCTCTGTCTGTCAGCTTCACAGTGGCCTGGCCAGATTTCTTCAGGTGCAGCTTCCCGTACCAGGTGTGCATGTGCTTCCACCAGCCGAGGAGCACCTCCGAAGTGTAACCCATACTCTCCGCCCTCTCTCTCCAAGCAGCCTGCTTCCGCTTGGTGTCCCTGTACAGCCGGTGTCCCTTCCGCCACAGATAGTCATTCTCTCTCAGCCACTCCAGCACCTCATCCTCGTGTGCCTCCTCAATGGAGTATTGCCTCCTCTCCCATTGTCGCATACGCCTCTTCCTCCCTTTGGCAGGACCAGATGGGCCCTCATCAGAGGGGCTCCCAGGTAGTAGGGGCTGCTCCTCCACACCATCACCAGCAGTAGCAGCAGAATCATCATCATCATCATCATCCTCACCAGCAGGATAATCAGCATCATCATCCTCACCAGCAGGATCATAATCAGCATCATGATCAGCAGCAGCAGCAGCAGGAACACCAGGACCAGGATCAGCAGCAGTAGAGTAAGCACCAGCAGGGCCAGCAAGTCTAGGAGCACGAGCAGGACCAGGAGCACGAGCAGGACGAGCAAGTCCCAGAGCACGAGCAGGTCAAGCAGTACCAGCAGGACCAGGAGCAGCTTCAACAGAGTAAGCCCCAGCAGAAGCCCCAGCACCAACAGAAGCACCACCACCAGGAGCAGCCTCAGAAGAAGCCCCAGCAGAAGCAGAGTCAGGGGCAGGGGGCGGGAGGTTGGCCCTGTCCCTCTTGCCAGGGATGGCGACAGGTTGCTGAGGCTTTCGCTTCTTCCCCATGGTTGTGGGGTTGCTGGCTGGCAGGGAGGCTGGCAGGCACCAAGGCTGGCAGGAAGCCTGGCAGGAAGCCTGGCAAGGAGGCAAGCAGGCAGGCAGGCACCAAGGCTGGCTGGAAGGCAGGCTGGCAGGGCAGGCAAGGAACTCGAAATGTCCATCAGCAGGTCTTTCCTCGGAATGCTGGCCACGTGTGAGCTGCTTCCCTTTATATCCGGGGGGCTTACATAATACTTCCCCCCCGCATGCGCAATTAACAGTCAGCATCCGTTCCGCTTCCGCTGTGCATCCGTGAGGCTTCCGCTGTGCATCCACTTTATCTGCTAGGCTTCCGCTGTGCATCCGCTTCATCCGTTCGGCATCCGCTCTGCATCCGCTGTATCCGTTCCATGTCCGCTTCGCTGAGGCCCCCCGGAAGCCCTGTGGTTGCGCCATCCGCTCCCATCTGCTTCCATCCGCTGGGCTTCCGTTCCACATCTGCTTTGCATCTGCCCTGCGTCCTTCCCGCGTCCGTGTTATCCGCTCCGGTTATGCAAATTTTTGCCCCTTTTGAGAGCGGATGACAACAGATGGAACATTTTGCTCGTCCATTGTGTCCGTTTTGCATCCGTTGGCCAGTGTGACATGGGCTTTACAGCCTTGTGCGTATACCTCCCGTAAGCTGTCTGAAACAGAGAGAAGGTGGACCGTCTGGGAGAAAGAAGCTTTTGCAGTTCATTGGGCCTTACTGACCTGGAGACATTTCCTGGAAGGAGCAAAACACCCATTTGAGGTATGGACTGATCATAAGAATTTGGAAGCCTTAAAAACGCCCTGGAAGCTGTCCCTTAAACAAGTTCGCTGGGCCCAGTACTTCAAGCGGTTCAATTTCTCATTGAAATACATTCCAGGAGGGAAGAACTTCATGGCGGATGCTCTCTCTAGACTACCCCAATATAATAGTATGCACCAGGAGGTGATAAGCCCAATTGTCTCAACCAAACATCTAGCCGCCCCAGTGATCACCAGAGCCCAAAAGAAGAAACAAGAAGTGGATTTATCGAATGACCTAACCAAACAATTAAAAGAAGCTTTAAAACTGGACGAATGGTTCCTGGCTCATTCAAGTGACTATACAGTTAGAGATGGTTTGACTTGGGTGGGGACCAAGTTGTATGTGCCACAGGTGCTGAGGGGCCAAATACTACAACAGGCTCATGATTCTAAAGCAGCTGGCCACTTTGGATTTGTGAAGACCTTACATCTGGTTAAGCGGCAATTCTGGTGGCCTATTTAAAGAAGGACATTGAAGCTTATGTAGCTAGCTGTCCAATTTGTGCTTTGGCAAAGAGACCTCCTGGTAAGCCAGTAGGATTGTTACAAAATGTAGCTAGACCAACGGCCCCCTGGAAGGAAATCTCTATGGACTTTATAGTAGAATTACCCGAAAGCGGTGGAAACATAGTCATCTGGGTAGTAACCTATTTGTTTTCCAAACAAGTACATTGCATCCCTTGTTTCAAGATTCCCTCTACTAAGACGCTGGTTAAACTGTTTATTTCACATATCTATAGGTTACATGGCGTTCCGGAATGCATAATCTCTGACAGAGGGGTCCAGTTTACCTCAAATTTTTGGAAAGAGTTCCTGAAGTTGATAGGCTCCGCCCAGGGTTTAAGCTCCGCCCACCACCCTCAAACCAATGGGGCCTGTGAGAGGACTAACGCAGTGTTAGAACAGTATCTTAGATGTTACATAAATTATCAACAAGATAACTGGTCCGACTTACTACCATTTGCTGAAGTGGCATATAACAAGTCCATACACAGTAGTACTGGATTTACTCCATTTAAAGTGGCTTCGGGACAAGATTTCGTACCCATACCTGAACTCCCTCATGAAAAGCCTAACATCCATTCGTTGGATGAATGGATAACTCAACTCCAACTTAACTGGCCAGTGACACGCAAAGCACTAGATGAGGCCCATCAAGCTCATAAGAAGTTTGCAGACAAGAAAAGATCTCCACAGAAAGAATATAAAGTGGGCGACAAAGTTTTCCTGTCCACCAGATACCTGCAGACCACTCAAAAGTCAAAGAAGCTTGGTCCTAAGTATGTTGGTCCTTTCACGATTGAACGGATTATAAATCCTGTAACAATCCAGCTGAACTTACCCAAAACTCTTCGACGAATTCATCCGGTTTTCCATGTTAGTTTGCTAAAACCTTAACTTACTTCTGATTTAAGACTCATCCAGGCTGACCCTCCCATACCAATACTGATTGAAGGCAAACAACATTTTGAAGTTAAAGAAATTCTGGACTCTCGCAAATGGAGGGGTCAACTCCAGTATCTTGTAGCCTGGAAACATTTCCCTTCTTCACAAGCCGAATGGGTTAACGAAACCGACATTAAAGCCCCTAAGTTGGTCAAGGCATTTCGTTCCAAGTATCCTGATAAGCCTTAGGATTGTATTCTTTTGTGATTGTTTAATGATTAATAATTGTCCCACATGATCATATTCACAACTTCTAATTGGAAGTTTCATCTGAACTATCGGGGGTGGGAATACTTCCATCACTTTGTATATGTGAATTGCACGCCTAATTTCTCAGATTCAGAATTCTTTGGTTGCTACCACTTCACTTTCAGTAAAAGATATCTTTTCTCTAAACTAACGAGTCGAAGTATTTCTTTCCTGGATTTTGAATGGAGCTCCACCTGACAGTTTCTCCTTATTTCCAGATTGAATCTTTCCTTGATCAGTTTCCATCCGTTGTTCCTTGTCTGGCCTACAAGTGCACCACCTTCTCCATAGCATGCATATGCATTTAAATTCTCCATAGCTTCTGTTAAATCTTAAAAAAAAAACTGACAATAGATTTATTTTCATATGACTTTTGAATAGCATTGTTATTGTTATCTTTAAAAGTAATTTTAGCCTTGAAAAGTAACTGAAGCCTTTCTCCTTCCCCTGAATTTATTAGTGGAAGTCATTCACCTATTGTAAGTGCTATCCTCGTAACTTTAGTGCATTATTTTAAAATTACACTGGTACCCATTCTCCAGAATTCAAGGGAACTGTCTTCCCAAGAAGCACACACAACTGGCTTTTCAAAAGTATGTTTCTTTTATCTTAACACGTTTTACAGAAAGAAATAGGGGGAAAAACCCACAAAAACATGACAAATTGCAAAACAATGTAGACACCATGTTAACAAAAGAGAAAAAAACCCAAAAAGCAAAAAATGGCAATATTATATAGGTTACATCTTAACCAAAATATCAAACACATTTCTAAATCTACATCAAAAAGAATTTTAGAAAGTAATAAAATGTTATAAATCTATGCTATAAAATGCACATTGAATCATTTTTAAATTAGCGGATAGATTTGCCTTTTCACAAATGGATGAAATAAATAAGTACACACACAACTGACAATAGATTTCCAAGCGATGAGAAGTCTTACTGTTACTAGCACTCTCTCTCTCTCTGTGTATTGTAGTACTATTATAGCACACATATAGACACACACAAACATACATAGTGACATATACAAAGAGAGAGAGAGAGAGAGACATACACAAGTACATTGAAGATAAGGTCACAACTCTGAAAATATCTCTGCTCGTTCAGCTCAGTGTCTCTCTTTTTTGGGTGAGACCAACTTTCCTCCACAAAATGTGTTTGAAATGGAAGATGCCACGTGAGTGGAAAGCATTTTTCTCATCACACTCATTAATATCATTTAGGAATACAAATGGAGGACTGGCATTTAAAAACAACAAAACAAACCCTATTTCACACAATTATTTGATCAGCCATAGGAAAACAAAGGAAGAACACACACACACATACACACACATCACACATAAGAACAAGAAGCATATTTACGATATATAATTCATAACAGCTCCAAGGAACAAAGGGAAAATAACACACAAAAGGCATTCCAAGTGAAAATGCCCCCACATTTTTTTCTTTTAAGTCTATATAAATTCCTTTCCCTTGTGTTTATGTTCTGTTCTATTTCCCCGCCTGTGATATTTCCCAGTTTTAAAAATCATCAGAACTTTCATATTTGGCCTTCTTTCCTTTCCCTGCACACCTTTTCACAGTCAAAATTTCAGGCTACATCTGTTTGCATTCAGTTGTGGTCACTACATTACAAAAAAAAAGATGCTGAGACTTTGGAAGGAGCGCAAAGAAGGGTAATTAAGATGATTGAAAGACCTGGAGACCAAAATGTATGAAGAACAATTACAGGAAATGGGTTTGGCTAATCTAGAGAAAAGAAGAATAGAGGTGACATGATAGCAGTATTCTAGTATTTGAGGGTCTGCCACAAAGAAGTGGGTGTCAGTCTATTTTCCAAAGTACAATGGATGGAAACTTATCAAGGAGAGAAGCAATCTGGAATTAATGAGAAATTTCCAACAATTAGAACAATTAAGCAGTGAAGCAGCTTTGTCTTCAGAAATTATAGGTGCTTCATCACTGGAAGGTTTTAAGAAAAGATTGTCTGAAATGGTATAAAGTCTCCTGCTTGAGGAGGGGGTTGGACTAGAAGACCTCCAAGGTTCCTTCCAACTCTACTCTGATTGATTAAGATCTTAGTCAACAAGACTGATTTCTCCAAGTGTAAAACTGGTGGAAGGCTCTGTTTTTTAACCCAAAATTCTAAATCGACATGTTCCTTAGCTCCACAATTAACATGCTAAGGGCACCGTCAACTAACTGTTCTCCTTAACAAGCCACATCAGATATTTTCCAGACTGATAAAAAGTCAGGAGGCTATAATGAAAGCAATCCATTGCAGCCTTTCCCCTTAGCCATGAAGACATCTACTCCTTCAACAAATCATCAGGAAGTGGGCCAGGGATGACTGGTGGTCTGTGAAAAAATTTTGGTGGTCCACAGAGAAATGTCACCCCCCCAAAGCAATTAATCCAGGCTGCGCAGGAACACAAGGCTTGTGTCACTTGCATTGTGAACAACACGAGGTAGTGAGGGGAGGGGGGAAAGGGCAGGGGGGGGGGACTTGCCCCACATCCCATGCCTGGTCACTGGGCTGCTTCTTTCCACTTCTTTCTTCTTCTGCTTTTGGCTTCACACAAGGAAAGCAGCAAAAGTCTTTCTTTCTCTCCCCCAAACTCCACCAGAAATGAATCTTAGGGACCCTGCAAGGCATCCTGCTCCAAGAGGATGTACTGGCGTGACAAATCTCACAAAGACTCATTTCTGGCAGAGTTTGGGGGAGAGAAAGAAAGACTTCTGCTGCTTCCGCTGCTTTCCTTGCATGAAGCCAAAAGTTTCATTTTCTCTCTCTCTCTCTCTCTCCCCCTGAGAATGGAGCTAGAGACGGTATCCTGCAATCCCAAATAAAGAATGATCGATCGGTAGGAAAATGGGGTGGGAAATTTTCCTGCAATCTTTTTTGGGGATTTTCCCAGGGTCTCTGCTGCTTTTTGCAGAGGCCCTGGGAGAATGTCAGCAAGCCACCGTCAGTCAGAATTCATATTAGTGATCCGTGGGATTTAAAATTATAAGTTTGGTGATCCCTGAGGCCCAAAAGGTTGATGACCCCTGCACCAGCCTATGTTTCTCCATCTATTTATCTACTTGCATAGAACATGCTTTCAAATTGCTAGGTGAACAAAAGCGGAGGCGAATGACAGGCGCTCACCCTGTCACACAGAGCTAGGACTCTAACTGATGGAGCTGAGTTCATTTCCAGCACCATTAAGCCCCTGAGCCACCACGCCTCTGCAATGGAGGTGAGTAGAACGAGAGAACAAAATAAAAAAAGTGAAAAGTCAGTGCTGCTTTCAGCCCCTTCCTCTCAGTTCAATATAGCAGTTTGGTTTGGTGTTAGTTGTTCCTTTGGAGCTAAAATGTAAGGATTAAAATGGTCTAAAAGGAACTGCCACCAATTAAACATCCATCTGCTCATTCCTGATAGATTGGAAGAGGAGGATGTAGATGATAGTGACTACCCCAAATCCAGATGACTCAACAGCTGGCAGTATCTCTCCTTTATCCTGTTAGGATTTATCCACCATGTGTCAGAAAGTTGTTTGTACAATTGGAAGACTGGAAAAGACAGGAGGCGGCAGTATTTGTAAAAGATGACAGCAACATATGTTGCCATTCTTTTTTCTAAAAAAATAAATAAATGCGAAAAGGAAATGCT
Organism: Laticauda colubrina; assembly: GCA_015471245.1. Taxonomy (NCBI): domain Eukaryota; kingdom Metazoa; phylum Chordata; class Lepidosauria; order Squamata; family Elapidae; genus Laticauda; species Laticauda colubrina. The sequence goes on along the minus strand of BLBF01000065.1, from coordinate 7,427,778 downwards.
GACACTTACATCGCTCCGTATGAAATGAGGAATGCTGCATTGCCACCAGGGAAGTATTTTAAAAGCCTGTAACAAGATGGGCGCACACTAATCCTAGTGAAATAAAAGGAGCATGAATTACATAGTTGGACATTGGCACCTTATCTTGCTTGTGTTGGGGCTAAATGTTCACTTGGACTTCTTCGGTCCCAAACCACCAGATAGGATCAGATGATATTTTCCAGCATTCCCAAACATACTGATTGGGAATGGTTGATGGTGTGGTCCCAACACATCTGGAATACATCAATATAGCAAAGGCTGTTTTTATGTTTTGAGCGGGAACTTCTCCCTGCCTGAGCTGACAATGTCCCTCAAACTAACCCCTCCACATTTCCATGCTTGAATCAAAGATGTACAGCTTCTCCCTGGTCAAGTGCCACATTTAGCCTTTATGCAATATATCAAGGGTTTCAAATATCCACCAGCCAAGACAAGGAATAGATGGTGACAGCACAAAAACTAAGGTTGACTTAACTTAGTGGCATTTAGTGGCATTTTCTGAAGGGTCTTTGGGATCCCATGCAATTGTGTGGCTCAAAATGAACACTTCTGTTCAACTTCAACAGAGAGTCCCATCGCACTTAATTTTGACAGTGGTTAGAGAAGTCAGGCCAGTTTCAAAAACTATGGCTTAAATGTGCTTGTGTAACTCAACTGATGTGGAAACAAGCTAGAGAAGTCACAAAAGTATTTAATTTCAGGTTTGCCTTATAAGACTCTACTCGTGTTCATTCTTAAATTACTCTTGTATTCCTATGGAAGGGGGGGAGAGGGAGAGGGAGAGGGAGGGAGGGAGGGAGGAAGAGAGAGAGAGAGAGAGAGAGAGGGAGAGGGAGAGGGAGAGGGAGAGGGAGAGGGAGAGGGAGAGGGAGAGAGAGAGAGAGATCCTATTCCTGAACTATAATTCCAGGATCCTTCATCATTGGCCATGTTATTCAAGAATGTTTGAGAAGTGTAATTTCACAATGAGTCAGATTACTTAGTGATTACAGATTACTTAGTGATTAAGACACTAAACTAGAAGCCCAGACTTTGAGTTCTAATTCTTCATAAGGCAAAAAGCCAGCCAGTTGACCTTGGGCCAGTTACACTGTCTCCAATCCTAGGAAGGAAGCAATGGCAAACCACTTCCAAAAATGTTGCCAAGAACGCTGCAGGAACTAGTCCAGACACCGGAGGTCAACATTGGCCTGACTGAAGGTACTAAATAAGTTAAATAAATAAATAAATGCAATATATGAAAAGACACAGATTCCCCACCTCTGGGGACCTGTGGGACAGAATAGCAGCCATGAGGTCATGCATTTGCCACAGAGAAGATGGGGTCAACTTATTCTCCAAAGTACCTGAAGGTAGAAGAAGAAGCAATGGACAGAAACTAATCAAGGAGAGAACTAGAACAAAGAAGGAATTTCCTGACCATGGTAATACTTTATCAGTAGAACAGCTTGCCTACCAAAGTTGTGGGTGTTTTTAAGAAGAGACTGGACAATCATTTGGCCTGAATTGTACAGGGTTTCCTGCTTGAGCAAGGGATTGAAGTAGAAAGACCTTTTTAACTCTGTTATTCTGTTATTTTACAGTAAGAATGAACAACCCATCAAGGAATCAGTGATACTTGCCTCTCTTAAAAAAACACATCCTAAATATTCCAACCCATCCTTTTGGATTATTTTTTATCTCAAAACTCTCTTCTCCTTTACCCTGATTGCATTTATGACAAGTATTCTGAGCCATTGCTCATTCCATGTGCTCTTGCATTTAAGGTGCTTCAAAATTACAGGGCAATCAGTTTTACTTGAGAGCCAACGCAAAGTATCATATGCTTAAAAAATCACATTGGGGAATTAGCACTGGGGAACTGATTAGAAGGAATTATGAAATTGATTGTTCTGAGGAAGCTGAACTTTGCAACTGTTGAGATGATGAACAAAGTTGTGAGATGGAAAAATAACTACCCATTGTTGATTTCTCCAGGAAATTAGTGAGTAGGAAAATAACAGGAACTTTTTATTTTTTTTAAAAAATACATATATTCTACATCCAATATGTATGAATGAACAATATCTCGAACCTATATATGTTAATATACCAAAAATCTAGATTAAAACAGCTAGCAGGAAAACAGCAATATACTCAGTATTTCTAGGTTTCTGTTTTCATATTTGAATTGAAACATAACATAAATAAGGCTGTGCTGTCGATATATTACTGCTATGCAGCAAATTCATCTCAGACAAATTGTACCATTATTTTACACTAAGCAGAGATTTCATTGAAGGCCCTATCTGTGCTAAATAATAGCTGAACCATTTTAGTAAACCACTTCTATCATCCTATTCCTAGCCTTCTTTCATAAAATACTGGACTATTCTGTAGAGTTTTGGGACCTGTGGTATACTTGGAGCCCATAATTTTATTTATTTGTTTACATCCTGATTTATTATTTTCACAAATAACTCAAGGCTGCAAACATATCAAACACACCTTCCACCTATTTTCCCCATAATAACAATCTTGGAAGATAAGTTAGGCTAAAAGAGAATAACTGGCTTAAAATCACCCAGTCGGTTTGCAGGGATAAAGTAGAATTAGAACTTGTATTCCCTCACTTTCTAGCTTAGTGCCTGAACCACTACACCAAACTGACTCTCTTTTGCATTCCTCCTCCTCCTCCTCTTTGAAGAAGGCTACAGGTTTATGCAATAGCTACAATGAGAAATGCAGCATGAAATCCTTTAATATGGTTTGTTATTTTGAAGTGAGAGCAGATTGTAGAAGAAAAAAGGCATGTAGATTTCCTGAATTGTTTTTACTCCATCCCAGTTATTTCATTAAAGAACAGCCAAGGTTGATCCACAAGCCACTTCCACTGGAATTAGCCCAATTCATTTTTCTAGGATTATTACTGGCCCAGTGAAGTATTTTGTGAGCAGGAGGCATGATGTAGAAATGAGTAAGGAACTCTAAGATATAAAATCAGATTGGGAGGATTAAGCCGGGAATAAAGGAAAAATAAATGTAACATTTTTGTGGTTAAGTCTTGGGAGTTTTGGAAAATGTTGAAAAGTTCAGATTGAAAGCATGTGTAGATGGCTGAGCTGAAAGTTATGGCTTAGGTAGAAGAAAGAACAAATGCCTGTGAATATTTGAGGGATTGAGGTCATTAGAACTGTAGACTATTTAGTGAACAAAGAAATAACATATATGCATTTGGAAAATAGAAGCATAATCTATTTAATAAATGAAAAAAAATTGTCCTCAAAACTGGTATGCACAGTATGCAAAGCTCAAAATATGGGATAGTCTCTCATGGGGCTTTTAAAAAATAACAATCTTAATATTTGGGAAGAAGAGCAAGAAAAAGAACAAGAGATGGATGACAAACTGGAACAGATTTGAGACGTGCAGGAGAGACAATGTAAGGCACAAGAATCCAAGAGCCAGGATAGAGTTCAAAAGCATTATGAATTTATGACATGCTACTTATATACAAGAATCTGATCTACTAATAGTCAAGGCAGATTGGAGCTAAGTAAGAGTCAATGGGATTCATAGGGGGCTGGATGTACTGGGAGTCTCTGGTGACAGCATAGCAGTTCCAAACTGATGACATATTTCACTCTGCTCTCAGGCTCAGCCTGGTCATCTCCTCCAGACAATTAAGAGTATGGAAAGTAATCCTGGAAGGAAAATTGAACAATTTGGTCATGTTTAGTCTAGAGAAAAGAAAATGGAAGTAGAGCATGGTAGAACTCTTCAAATAAATTACACAAAGGACAGTAGCAAGGAATATTAAGTCAAATGGACTTATAGCTGGCTAGATTTTTCTTGTCAAGAGCTCTCTTGTTCATTATGGGTATTTTACCATCTATGAGAGGTTTCCATTGCCTCTGTATATGTCCACAATGGAGAGCAATAACAGGCCTGGCTCCTTGGAACTTTAGAGAGTTTTCTAGTCTATTTTCTTCTACTCTGGAATATGTTGCCCTTTTCAAAGGACAAAAATGGACCGATATGCAAATGAAAAAGGTTTAGCAAGGGCAGGGTTGGCTAAGAAGGCAAGAAAGTAACCTCCTTTACACTAACTTTATACTTTAAGTTGAGCAACCTGATTGGTTAGTTGACTGATTGGTTGGTTGACTGGTTGGTTGGTTCGTTCTTTGGTTGTTGCTTTTTTACATCAATACTGTTCCATTACCCTCACAATTTAGATGGACTAACCTAAGCTTTACACAGAAAGGAAGTTTTGGTTTATAAGTTTGATCATACATCTGATGATGTGAACTAGATCCATGGAAGCTTATGCAATCATTATTATTATTTCTTTATGGTGCCACAAGACCTTATTTTTGTTGTAAGAAATTAACATGGAAGCTTTCTGGAAATTTCTGGAAGCTCATAGAAGTTTTAGATGAAATGAGTAACTATCTTTGGGGTCTTTTTCCCACCCACAAAGGAATAAATATTCAAAAAGAAATCCTAATTCTTAAATTCTCTTGCCATTGCTTATACAATGTGAACTAGCGATACTGGAAGAACTTAAGTTGAGGTTCCTCAAATTAACATTTGTATTTTTGTGTCTACCCAAAACAGCAGAATTTCAGGTAAAAATATATGACTTATTAAAGTATGTCCTCAATCATTCATCCTATTTGTTTTAACCTCCAACTCCCTAATCACCTGTGTTGCTTTTCTCTGCACTCTTTCTAGAGTCTCAACATCTTTTTTTGTATTTTAGTGAAAATGTAAATGAATTAACAAACATTTTTCAAAAGATGATGCAGAGAAAAGGACACTAAATGGGAAGATTTCACTGTTGTGTTTCATTCTGACACTGCTAAAACAATACATTGGGTGTAGTATCAGCTTTAGAAATGCCATCCTCTCTTTAAGAGTTTAAAACATCCAATTAACATAGTGCTCTTCATATAAGTGGACAGGCTATTTACTCCAAACATTTATTATTGTACATAACTCCTTTTAACCCTATGCTCCTTACCCTCATAAACCTGTCCTGTTTGACAGTTTTATGATATACTCTCAATAATTTATCAATGGATCTTGTAAAGAGACATGAAGCCACACAACTTGGGCTCCAATTGGAACATTATGCACCGAGAGAGCTTATAAAGATTGTTCTTGTTCCTTTGGCCATGAGAAAGAAGGAAGTGATAAATTTGATTTTCAACTTGTTCATCCCTGAAACTTTTATTGAGTCATTAGTAGAAAGGAAAATAGAAAAAGAATTTCTTTGGGTAATAAGCTTTTACAACAGGTTTTACATATCTTCAGACAAGGTGGTATGATCAAGCTTCGTGGTCTTTCAGCTTAGTCATATAAGATAAACACCCCTGTATGATTCCCCTCTGTGGCACTTTTTTATATTGAAAGATATTTGTGGCACAATCTTATAGATGTCCATTTAGAAATAAGTCCTCCATTAACTTTAGCTGAACTAATTCCTGGATTTGAACCATGCAGGATTGCTGGTTCAAAAACATGTTCATTTTTTAATAAAAACAAAGAGTTAGTTCATGACCCAACAGGAGCATTTGTGATTGTTAGGCCTCTCTGTAAAGTTTATTTCCTTTCTGATAACCAGTGGTATTTTAATGAACCTAAAAATATATTTAGGAGATTAAAAATAGAAACTACCAATAGTGGGAAAGCCACATATTAGCTTTGTTAAGAAATGAAGCAGATAAAAGATTTGATATGGTTGACAAATTGAGGGCTATTGAGTTCTTAAGGCACAATTTAAACAGTGGCTTACAACAATATTGTCCTTATGATGGGCATTTTAAAGGTACCTGAGAAGACCTGGAAACTAAATGCATGAGAAAAAATAAATATGTCTTTGTTATTTCACTTTGGCTGTATTTTAAAGAATGTCTTAAACTGTTTGTATTTTTTTACATTGTTCAATAGAGCGATTAATCTAGCAAACTTGGCTTAGAAGCACTCTTGTTCTATTTTTATCCCATGTTAATAGAATCCATAAGTGATATAACCTTGATGAAGGATATGCAATCAGTTGTCTTCCAGATATTCTGGACCAATGCTTCTATGACCCTTTGCCCTTAGCAATGCAGTTGAGGCTGATGGAGATTAAAGCTCAAACATCTAGGTGACACCAGATGCTGAATCTAATCATTGATGATCATGATGATAATGAGGATGATAAGGAGAAGAGTGGGAGGAGGAGGAGGAGGAGGAGGAGGAGGGGGTGGGGGAAAGGAGGAGGAGGAGGAAAGGAGGAGGAGGTGGTTTTCCATTCAGTCATGTCTGACTCTTGGCAATTCTATGGGCCAGGTCTCTGCACATCTTCCAATCTTGCACTATTTCTTTGACTTTTTCTATGCTCTAACTGCTTTGATGATGTCCAGCTTAAGAGTTTCCATTTAATGTCAGCAGAGGTCTACAAAGCGTGCAGAGGCTGATTTTTGAGGAGAATCATTTTGTTTATTTTTGATATACTCAATGGATTCCTGATGGTATTATACCAACAGAAACATTCAAATATCATAGCTAAGGCATCATGCTGCTCTACCACCCCCAAACAGATGCTTCCTGAAGATTCATGAGAAAGGAATAGTTTTCACTGCCTACTGAAATATTAACAGAGAGGGGGACAAGCTCACTCTGAAGTCCAAGTCTATTTCTGGGTACTCCCCTCCCTCCTCTTAACCTAATTGACAGAAGGAATCTCAACATAACCTCTTGGTCTGGACATAGAGAACATACAAATTCTACCTGAGTCTGATCAGAGCTACCCAAGCCATAGAGAGCCCATAATGTGTTAAAACTATGTTTAATAATCTTCTGGGGCTTCTGTTAGAGATTTCATCTGTTTCCTATTTAAGATGGATGAAAGCAATGTCTATTTTGAGTCATCCTGGTCAAAGGGGCTTCCTCCACTCCAAAAAAGAGATGTGGCTCAGATAGAGCTCTGGGGCTGCTTCTTGCCCATCCTTGCCTATAACTATAAACATGGTTTTACAAATCCCCATGTTAAGTTAAAACCAAACCAACTACATTACATGTCTGTGTGTGGTTCAGGCAGGCCATGGTAGTAAGATGTAATGAGTAGGTTAAGCATTTCTTCCCCCCACTATTTCTTATCTCCCAGCTGCAAAAAGTATTGTGGCTAACATATATGTTTTAGACTGGTTTAAGGACTTTCTTTTGAATGAATAGGAAACAATTTGTTTCCTAACACTAATATCTTCCATCTCTGCATACTGACACTTTTAGCAAGCGTGTTCTTGCTCACACAAACACACACAAAACTATGATTGTAGTAACAGAAGACAGTTAGGTTAAATGCATTAATGTCTTTGATAAACTGGCTATGCTGTGGAGATGCCTCTCTAAAGCCCATGTCACACTGGCCAACGGATGCAAAAAGGACAGAGCGGATGAGCAAAATGTTCCATGTGTTGTTATCCACTCTCAAAAGGGGCAAAAATTTGCATAACCGGAGCAGATAACAGGGATGCGGGGAGGACGCAGGGTGGATGCAAAGCGGATGCGGAACGGAAGCCCAGCGGATGGAAGCGGATGAGAGCGGATGGGAGTGGGTGGCACATCCGCAGGGCTTCCGGGGAGCCTCAGCGAAGCAGACGCGGAACGGAAAGAGCGGATGCAGAGCGGACGCCGAACGGATGAAGCGGATGCAGAGCGGAAGCCTAGCAGATGCCTGGCATTAATTGCGCATGCGGGGAGGATGCATTGCATCAGCCCCGCAGATATAACGGAAGCATCTCGGAAGCAGGTCGCCATTCAGAGGAAAGACCTGCTGCTGGACACATCGACTGCCTTGCCTGCCCTGCCTGCATGTCTGCCTGCCAGCCTTGCTGCCAGCCTCCCTGCCAGCCTTGCTGCCAGCCTCCCTGCCAGCCTTGCTGCCAGCCAGTCTGCCTGCCAGCCTTGCTGCCTGCCTACCTGCCAGCCTTGGTTTATGTCTGCCTGCCAGCCTTGGTGCATGCCTGCCTGCCAGCCTTCCTGCAAGCCTTGGTTCATGTCTGCCTGCCAGCCTTGGTGCCTGCCTTGGTGCCAGCCTTCCTGCAAGCCTTGGTGCCTGCCTCCCTGCCAGCCTTGGTGCATGCCTCCCTGCAAGCCTTCCTGCCTGCCTTGGTGCCAGCCTTCCTGCCAGCCTTGGTTCCTGCCAGCCTCCCTGCCAGCCAGCAACCCCACAACCATGCAGAAGCACAGCAAGCCTCAGCCATCTGCTGCCAGCCCTGGCAAGAAGGACAGGGCTACCATCCCGCCCCCTGGCCCTCATTTTGGTTCTGCTGAGGCTTCTGCAGCACGGGCTCGCTCTTCTGGGGCTGGCGCTTCTGCTGCTTCTGCTTCTGGAGGAGCTGATGACAAGCACTCCAGCACCAGCCACCTCCACAGCACCTGCACCCTTCACCCCTGAGACTGAGCGACCAAGAGGAGTGCCAGAGACTCATTTTTGTCTTATAGCTTGTTGTTAATAAAGTCTATTTATGATTCACACACTTGCTTCATTTCTTTTTTTTCATAAAGTCTTGCTGGAAACTTTTAGAAATGGTTTAAGCCTTTGCATGCTTGTGGGATGGGTTAGGATAGCAGTGGGATAGATAAACCTCCAGTGCAAGCATAGTGGGACTGTATGGTCCACCCTCCCAAGTGCCACACCTACGGCCCTTTATTATCAATAATAATGTAATAATTATCCACACATGTCAACATAAACACAACTCTTTATTAAACGCCCTGTTCATTGTAGGCCAACCAAACATACATGGCCCAATCTCATCCGTGTGGCGAGACAGGCTGAAGAAAGCATCCATTAAGCATCTACCATCCTGTCTTGCCACTCCACTGCTCCAGCTGGGGAGTTGCACCATTGTCTCAGGAGGTTGCGCTGCTTCTTCGCTTCATGTGAGGCTCTGTTGGGGCCTTGCACATCCTCAGTGTCGATCAGGTTTCGCCCTTGCCTCCATTCCCCAGGCTCCATGTCCCCATTGCCTTGTTGGAGGTCCACGAGCCTGTTCTGCAAGACTGGGTAGCGGGTGCGCATGAGATTGTGCAGGATGCAGCAAGCTTCCATGATCCTCCTCACGGTCTCTGGGCAATGCTGCATGGTGGTGAGAAGTACCTGGAACCTGTTGGCCAGGATGCCAAAGGCGTTCTCCACCACCCGGCTTGCCCTGGACAGCCTGTAGTTGCAGATCCTTTCTTCATGGTGAGGAGTCTGGAAGTGTAGGGCTTCATGAGGTAGGTTGTGAGGGAGAAGGCTTCATCCCCCATGATGAAGTAGGGCACATCTTGCATGTCATTGGGCAGGGGTTCTGGATCTGGGAAGCCCACGATGAGGTTGCGTTCCAGCTCCTCCTTGAGGTGACTGGCGTTGTATACCTGGGCATCTGAAGATGAGCCGTTGCCTGAAGCATCGATGTACATGAACTTGTAGTCAGCATCGACCATGGCAAAGAGGATGATGCTGAAGAAGCCCTTGGAGTTGAAATAAGTGGACCCCGACTTGGCTGGAGATTTGCAGGCCACGTGCTTGCCATCTATGGCTCCAACGGTGTGTGGTAAGTTCCACTTCTGATACCACTGCTCTGCAATTTTCTTCCAGCCTTCTTCAGTGGAGGGGTACTGGAGGAGCTCCTCCTTGTATTCTTCGATGATGGCCTGCACCACTTCTCTGACCACAATGCTGATGGTGTTGGATGGCACCCTCCAGCCGAACTGCATGCTCCTGTAGGAGGTCCCTGAGGCCTGGTGGCGCAGAGTGAGTGCCACCTTGAGCCCAGGTTACAGGCTGGGCCGGAAGCTGGTGTTTGCCTTGGTCAACCTGGGTGTCAGGCGCTGCACAACTTTGTCAAACATAGCTGGCGGCATCCTGATGAAGTTCTGGAATGCCCGAGTGTCTTCACTCCTGAGCTCCACCATCAGCTTGTTGTACAGTCCGTCCTCTGCTCTTCTGGCGAACCATCTTCGGACCCAGACTGGTTTTGGGTGGCTCCTTTTCTTCTCGCAGTAGTGTTTACAGAGCCTGCAGATGGCTTCGCACTGTTGCAGAACAATGGTGGCTGCTGAAAGGACTTTGTTACAATCCACAGTGGACATGACTGGATGCTGTGGAAGAGGAAGAGGCAGGTGAAGGCTGCAGAGGTCTGCACCGCTGGGCTGCTGTTCTGAAAGTGAGATGCAAGCGAGTTGCTCCCCCTTTTTATAGGCAGGATAGGTTTTCCGCTAGGCATCCTCTAGGCATCCTCTAGGCATCCTGTAGACATCCTTAATATCCGAGATAGGTCCCCTCTGCGAACGTTTTTTCACTATAATACAACTCCCAATTTGGAAGTGCCAGCCCTCCCCTGCTCTTCATATCCTGCATTGCCTTTAAATTTATTCTAGGTTTTTTCCCTTGCCAGATAACTTTTACAGTTATTTTATTAAGTTCTTCAAAAAAGAATTTGTGTACTTTGATTGGGATCATCTGAAATATATATAGGAATTTTGGAAGAATATTCATTTTAATAGCAGCAATCCTGCCTAATAATGAAAGTTGCAGCTTGCCCCATGTTTCTAAATCCTTCTTTACCTGTTGCATCAATTTATTATAAGTGTCTTAAGTGTCTTATAATGTGCTGTCAACCATATTCCTAAGCATTTAACTTTCTTTATCACTTGTATTCCCATAACTTCTTCTAGTTCTATTTTCTGTTTTTCTGTTAATTTGTCATTAATTTTATTTTCTTTCTATTAATTTTAAGTCCTGCTACTGCTCCAAATTGTTCTAATTCATTCATCAATTTTTTGTCCTCTTTCCATTGGTTCCTCAATGAAAAAAATCATATCATCCGCAAATGCCTGCAACTTATATTCTTCTTTCTTAACCTTTAATTCTTTTATGTCTGGGTTCTATCTAATTCGCATTAGTAATGCTTCTAATGATAGTATAAAGAGCAGGGGTGAGAGTGGGCAGCCCTGTCTGACTCCTTTTTCTATTTTTATTGGGTGGGTATATTCCCCGTTTATTATAATATTAGCCTGTTGTGTATCATAAATGGTTGTTATAATATTTTCAAATTTGGTGCCTAAATTCATATTATAATTTTTTTGGATTAAAAATTGCCAATTTAAATTATCGAAGGCCTTCTCTGCATCTAAAAACATAAGTGCAATTTGTTTTTCGGGGTGGCCTTCATAAAATTCTAAGGCATCTAGTACTATTCTTAAGTTGTTCTTGATTTGTCTGGTCGGGAGAAATCCATTTTGATCTTCATATATATGCTCATTTAACATTCTTTTTAGTCTATTTGCTATTATAGAAGTGAATATTTTGTAATCAGTATTTAACAGTGAAATCGGCCTATAATTATGTATATATCAGGGATCTGAATCCTCCTTCAGGATCAGCGAAATCAATGCCCCCCTCCATGAGTCTGGCATCCTGGCTGCCAATAAGACGTCATTAAAAACTTCCACCATAAGAGGTTCTATTTGTTCTGCTATTGCCTTGTACAGCTCCCCTGGAATCCCATCTGGTCCAGGGGATTTATTGTTTTTCTTGTTCTCTATTGCTGATTTCAATTCAAACCAAGTAATGTCTTTATTTAATAATCTTCCATTTCTTCCCCAATTGCTTTATCCTTCACTTCATCAAAATAGTTTCTTATTCTATCTTCATTAACTTCTTCCTTTTTACATAACTCTTCAAAATACTTATGGGCAATTTCTTTTTTCTGTTCTATCTCCTGATGTATATCCCCCTTTCCATCTATTAGCTGGTATATCAATCTCTTTTCTTTCCTTTTTTAAGTCTGTATGATAGCCATCTCCTTGGCTTATTAGCATGCTCAAAATAAGTTTGTCTAGTTGTATTCAAATTTATAATCATTCTCTCTTGTTCAATTCAATTCAATTTATGTTTAGTTATTATTATCTGATTTTGCAATTTTGAATCCTTTGGGGTACTCTGTAATTGAGTTTCTAATTCATTAATTTTTTGTTGTAATTTGTTTTGCTGGGTGTATTTTTCCTTGTTCCTCTTGGCGTTACAAGAGATTGTTATACCTCTTATTACTGCCTTCATTGTATCCCAAATGTTTTGTTTCAAAGTTGCTCCATTATCATTTTCCTTTAAGAAATAATTTAATTCCTCCTTGAGTTTGTTGGTGTATTCTTTTTCTCTTATTAACTGAGTATTTAACGTCCATCTTCTTGGGTTTTTCCCTACCCTTCCATATTATCTGAACTGGACTGTGATCTGCCCATTCATTAGGTAAAATTTCAATCCCTTTTATCTCATTTGCTATTTCCCCATTCATCCATGCCATATCAATTCGTGTCCATATTTGATGAGGATTTGAATAGAATGTAAATTGTTTTTTCTCAGGATGTAATATTTTCCATATATCAATCAAATTTAACTCCTTCATCATTTCCATACATATCTTGGGAAGCTCTCTTTTCCCACCTTTGTTCTTCTCCCCATTACTGTGGTCTTTTTGATAATCAACAATAGAATTAAAGTCTCCTATAAAGATGCTTAAAAAACTCTTTTTGATCTCTGTTCGGGGCATAGATTACCACTAAGAGAACAGGGATGGCATTAATCCAGATCTGCAAAACCAGAGTTCTTCCCTCAGAATCTGACCATATTAAATCTGCTTTCAAATCCTCTTGAACATATACTGCAATCCCTTTCTTTTCCCCATGTCTGCTGGTGCAGTAAATACCTTCCCTAATTTCAGACATTCTAGGTATTTTTCATCTGTTTTCTTTATATGAGTTTCTTGTAGGCATATTATATCAGCATTTTGTTTGATTAGTTTAGCTATTACCCTTTTCCTTTTCATCATCAAGTTTAAACCATTTATATTAATTGATAGTAGTTTCTTTTCTTCTTCCATTTAATTAATTCTGTTTCACTCTTTGTCTTGTAATGGCTTCGGTCTCTCCTTGTGTCCTACTTTCTTCTCTCTCCTGATGTAGATGAGTATTTCCTTGATTTCCAAAAGTTCCATCTCTGTTCTTGATCTTCCTGGGAGTTTGTTTCCAGTTCCTCCTTACTGCTCTGGTCTTCCGGACCTACCAATGGCTCATAAAATTCCTGGGCCATTTCCATGGAATCTGTTTTAATTTTCCTTTCATTCCAAAAAACTAACATCCCCTCTGGGATTAGCCATTTAAATACAATTCTTTTCTGATTTAGGTAAACTGCTAAGAACTTGTAGTCTCGTCTTTGTTCTTTTACTCTTCTTGGCATTTGTTTGAGAATCAAGACTTCTTTACCTTTATACATGATTGTTTCATCTCTTGGCATCCTATATATGATATCCTGGACACTCCTTCTTGCAAATCGCATATGGACTTCTCTTGGGCATTTGTGGCATCTTGCATAATTAGTGCTAATCCTGTAAACTTCATCAAGATGTCATCTTGACCTTAAGATGTCATCTTTATCCTTTTCCAATAGTCCAGCCAGTATTCCCGCCATTAGTTGTTCCAGGTCTTCTTTGGATTCCACTACATTTTCGAATCTCAAGTGTGTAGCAGCCTTGTCCATCTCTAGGTAGACCACTGAGTCCTCCATTTCTTTGTTCAAATTCTTTAATTCTTCATCTACCCTTTCTAATTTCCTTTCGGTTCGTTCAGTCATTTTCTCTACCTCTTTTATTGTTGCTTCATTTTTCTCCAAGGCCTGCTGTAATGATCCAACTTTGTCCTCTACTTTGGAGATATCCACTTTCATTTCTGCTTTTAATTTTCCCATCTCCTCTTTTAGTTCAGATATCTGCTCTCATCTCATTATGGTTTTTCATCATTGTTTCTTGCAGCTTCGTCATCGATTCCTGTAAAGTCAGCAAAATTGATTGGATGTTGGCATTCGAGATATTAGCTTGTTTCTCCACTGGTAATGTTTCTTCTATGGTTTTTTGTGCCATGGGCAAAGCTGTTGCCAACGTAGTTATTAATGTCGGAGTGACCTTTCTTCCAGTTTTCA
>BLBF01000065.1:7393701-7408746 GCA_015471245.1 Laticauda colubrina | reverse complement strand
TCCATGTCCCCATTGCCTTGTTGGAGGTCCATGAGCCTGTTCTGCAAGACTGGGTAGCGGGTGCGCATGAGATTGTGCAGGATGCAGCAAGCTTCCATGATCCTCCTCACGGTCTCTGGGCAATGCTGCATGGTGGTGAGAAGTACCTGGAACCTGTTGGCCAGGATGCCAAAGGCGTTCTCCACCACCCGCCTTGCCCTGGACAGCCTGTAGTTGCAGATCCTTTCTTCATGGTGAGGAGTCTGGAAGTGTAGGGCTTCATGAGGTAAGTTGTGAGGGAGAAGGCTTCATCCCCCATGATGAAGTAGGGCACATCTTGCGTGTCATTGGGCAGGGGTTCTGGATCTGGGAAGCCCACGATGAGGTTGCGTTCCAGCTCCTCCTTGAGGTGACTGGCGTTGTATACCTGGGCATCTGAAGATGAGCCGTTGCCTGAAGCATCGATGTACATGAACTTGTAGTCAGCATCGACCATGGCAAAGAGGATGATGCTGAAGAAGCCCTTGGAGCTGAAATAAGTGGACCCCGACTTGGCTGGAGATTTGCAGGCCACGTGCTTGCCATCTATGGCTCCAACGGTGTGTGGTAAGTTCCACTTCTGATACCACTGCTCTGCAATTTTTTTCCAGCCTTCTTCAGTGGAGGGGTACTGGAGGAGCTCCTCCTTGTATTCTTCGGTGATGGCCTGCACCACTTCTCTGACCACAATGCTGATGGTGTTGGATGGCACCCTCCAGCCGAACTGCATGCTCCTGTAGGAGGTCCCTGAGGCCTGGTGGCGCAGAGTGAGTGCCACCTTGAGCCCAGGTTACAGGCTGGGCCGGAAGCTGGTGTTTGCCTTGGTCAACCTGGGTGTCAGGCGCTGCACAACTTTGTCAAACATAGCTGGCGGCATCCTGATGAAGTTCTGGAATGCCCGAGTGTCTTCACTCCTGAGCTCCACCATCAGCTTGTTGTACAGTCCGTCCTCTGCTCTTCTGGCGAACCATCTTCGGACCCAGACTGGTTTTGGGTGGCTCCTTTTCTTCTCGCAGTAGTGTTTACAGAGCCTGCAGATGGCTTCGCACTGTTGCAGAACAATGGTGGCTGCTGAAAGGACTTTGTTACAATCCACGGTGGACATGACTGGATGCTGTGGAAGAGGAAGAGGCAGGTGA
Source organism: Laticauda colubrina (assembly GCA_015471245.1). Taxonomy (NCBI): domain Eukaryota; kingdom Metazoa; phylum Chordata; class Lepidosauria; order Squamata; family Elapidae; genus Laticauda; species Laticauda colubrina. The sequence goes on along the minus strand of BLBF01000065.1, from coordinate 7,407,589 downwards.
AGGCTGCAGAGGTCTGCACCGCTGGGCTGCTGTTCTGAAAGTGAGATGCAAGCGAGTTGCTCCCCCTTTTTATAGGCAGTATAGGTTTTCCGCTAGGCATCCTCTAGGCATCCTCTAGGCATCCTCTAGACATCCTTAATATCCGAGATAGGTCCCCTCTGCGAACGTTTTTTCACTATAATACAACTCCCAATTTGGAAGTGCCAGCCCTCCCCTGCTCTTCATATCCTGCATTGCCTTTAAATTTATTCTAGGTTTTTTCCCTTGCCAGATAAATTTTACAGTTATTTTATTAAGTTCTTCAAAAAAAAATGTGTGCACTTTGATTGGGATCATCTGAAATATATATAGGAATTTTGGAAGAATGTTCATTTTAATAGCAGCAATCCTGCCTAATAATGAAAGTTGCAGCTTGCCCCATGTTTCTAAATCCTTCTTTACCTGTTGCATCAATTTATTATAATTATTTTCCTTAAGTGTCTTACAATGTGCTGTCAACCATATTCCTAAGTATTTAACTTTCTTTATCACTTGTATTCCCATAACTTCTTCTAGTTCTATTTTCTGTTTTTCTGTTAATTTGTCATTAATTTTATTTTCTTTCTATTAATTTTAAGTCCTGCTACTGCTCCAAATTGTTCTAATTCATTCATCAATTTTTTGTCCTCTTTCCATTGGTTCCTCAATGAAAAAAATCATATCATCCGCAAATGCCTGCAACTTATATTCTTCTTTCTTAACCTTTAATTCTTTTATGTCTGGGTTCTATCTAATTCGCATTAGTAATGCTTCTAATGATAGTATAAAGAGCAGGGGTGAGAGTGGGCAGCCCTGTCTGACTCCTTTTTCTATTTTTATTGGGTGGGTATATTCCCCGTTTATTATAATATTAGCCTGTTGTGTATCATAAATGGTTGTTATAATATTTTCAAATTTGGTGCCTAAATTCATATTATAATTTTTTTGGATTAAAAATTGCCAATTTAAATTATCAAAGGCCTTCTCTGCATCTAAAAACATAAGTGCAATTTGTTTTTCGGGGTGGCCTTCATAAAATTCTAAGGCATCTAGTACTATTCTTAAGTTGTTCTTGATTTGTCTGGTCGGGAGAAATCCATTTTGATCTTCATATATATGCTCATTTAACATTCTTTTTAGTCTATTTGCTATTATAGAAGTGAATATTTTGTAATCAGTATTTAACAGTGAAATCGGCCTATAATTATGTATATATCAGGGATCTGAATCCTCCTTCAGGATCAGCGAAATCAATGCCCCCCTCCATGAGTCTGGCATCCTGGCTGCCAATAAGACGTCATTAAAAACTTCCACCATAAGAGGTTCTATTTGTTCTGCTATTGCCTTGTACAGCTCCCCTGGAATCCCATCTGGTCCAGGGGATTTATTGTTTTTCTTGTTCTCTATTGCTGATTTCAATTCAAACCAAGTAATGTCTTTATTTAATAATTCTTCCATTTCTTCCCCAATTGCTTTATCCTTCACTTCATCAAAATAGTTTCTTATTCTATCTTCATTAACTTCTTCCTTTTTACATAACTCTTCAAAATACTTATGGGCAATTTCTTTTTTCTGTTCTATCTCCTGATGTATATCCCCCTTTCCATCTATTAGCTGGTATATCAATCTCTTTTCTTTCCTTTTTTAAGTCTGTATGATAGCCATCTCCTTGGCTTATTAGCATGCTCAAAATAAGTTTGTCTAGTTGTATTCAAATTTATAATCATTCTCTCTTGTTCAATTCAATTCAATTTATGTTTAGTTATTATTATCTGATTTTGCAATTTTGAATCCTTTGGGGTACTCTGTAATTGAGTTTCTAATTCATTAATTTTTTGTTGTAATTTGTTTTGCTGGGTGTATTTTTCCTTGTTCCTCTTGGCGTTACAAGAGATTGTTATACCTCTTATTACTGCCTTCATTGTATCCCAAATGTTTTGTTTCAAAGTTGCTCCATTATCATTTTCCTTTAAGAAATAATTTAATTCCTCCTTGAGTTTGTTGGTGTATTCTTTTTCTCTTATTAACTGAGTATTTAACGTCCATCTTCTTGGGTTTTTCCCTACCCTTCCATATTATCTGAACTGGACTGTGATCTGCCCATTCATTAGGTAAAATTTCAATCCCTTTTATCTCATTTGCTATTTCCCCATTCATCCATGCCATATCAATTCGTGTCCATATTTGATGAGGATTTGAATAGAATGTAAATTGTTTTTTCTCAGGATGTAATATTTTCCATATATCAATCAAATTTAACTCCTTCATCATTTCCATACATATCTTGGGAAGCTCTCTTTTCCCACCTTTGTTCTTCTCCCCATTACTGTGGTCTTTTTGATAATCAACAATAGAATTAAAGTCTCCTATAAAGATGCTTAAAAAACTCTTTTTGATCTCTGTTCGGGGCATAGATTACCACTAAGAGAACAGGGATGGCATTAATCCAGATCTGCAAAACCAGAGTTCTTCCCTCAGAATCTGACCATATTAAATCTGCTTTCAAATCCTCTTGAACATATACTGCAATCCCTTTCTTTTCCCCATGTCTGCTGGTGCAGTAAATACCTTCCCTAATTTCAGACATTCTAGGTATTTTTCATCTGTTTTCTTTATATGAGTTTCTTGTAGGCATATTATATCAGCATTTTGTTTGATTAGTTTAGCTATTACCCTTTTCCTTTTCATCATCAAGTTTAAACCATTTATATTAATTGATAGTAGTTTCTTTTCTTCTTCCATTTAATTAATTCTGTTTCACTCTTTGTCTTGTAATGGCTTCGGTCTCTCCTTGTGTCCTACTTTCTTCTCTCTCCTGATGTAGATGAGTATTTCCTTGATTTCCAAAAGTTCCATCTCTGTTCTTGATCTTCCTGGGAGTTTGTTTCCAGTTCCTCCTTACTGCTCTGGTCTTCCGGACCTACCAATGGCTCATAAAATTCCTGGGCCATTTCCATGGAATCTGTTTTAATTTTCCTTTCATTCCAAAAAACTAACATCCCCTCTGGGATTAGCCATTTAAATACAATTCTTTTCTGATTTAGGTAAACTGCTAAGAACTTGTAGTCTCGTCTTTGTTCTTTTACTCTTCTTGGCATTTGTTTGAGAATCAAGACTTCTTTACCTTTATACATGATTGTTTCATCTCTTGGCATCCTATATATGATATCCTGGACACTCCTTCTTGCAAATCGCATATGGACTTCTCTTGGGCATTTGTGGCATCTTGCATAATTAGTGCTAATCCTGTAAACTTCATCAAGATGTCATCTTGACCTTAAGATGTCATCTTTATCCTTTTCCAATAGTCCAGCCAGTATTCCCGCCATTAGTTGTTCCAGGTCTTCTTTGGATTCCACTACATTTTCGAATCTCAAGTGTGTAGCAGCCTTGTCCATCTCTAGGTAGACCACTGAGTCCTCCATTTCTTTGTTCAAATTCTTTAATTCTTCATCTACCCTTTCTAATTTCCTTTCGGTTCGTTCAGTCATTTTCTCTACCTCTTTTATTGTTGCTTCATTTTTCTGCAAGGCCTGCTGTAATGATCCAACTTTGTCCTCTACTTTGGAGATATCCACTTTCATTTCTGCTTTTAATTTTCCCATCTCCTCTTTTAGTTCAGATATCTGCTCTCATCTCATTATGGTTTTTCATCATTGTTTCTTGCAGCTTCGTCATCGATTCCTGTAAAGTCAGCAAAATTGATTGGATGTTGGCATTCGAGATATTAGCTTGTTTCTCCACTGGTAATGGGCAAATTTGTGAAATTTGTGCCATGGGCAAAGCTGTTGCCAACGTAGTTATTAATGTCGGAGTGACCTTTCTTCCAGTTTTCATAGCTGTAGTAGTTGTGGAAGTCATTTCTTTTAAGATTCGTTTCTGTTGTACTATATTAATCATATTATCCCAAATTAACATTCAGTGATAGAATCTCTACATTAGGATTGACCAGTATCAAATTACTTCATCTATCTATCTGCTGGATAGCTGTGCTCTTAACTGGTTACTGGAGTATAAGTACTGATAAGTACTTATAAGTACTAATATACAAAAATATTATCACTGTATTATTTTAAATCCAAATTCTAAATCACATATATAATTTTGTAAGGTCTATGCTCAGCCTCTATACATAACTTCATGTCAATATATATATATATATATATATATATATATATATATATATTTGAATACATATATATATATATATTCAAATATATATATATTTGAAACCAGGAACTAACTCTATACAGAAGCCTGAGGATGGCAGATGAGATTCTGCTGAAACGTTGCTACAACTTTAACAGAACTATATATATATATATGTTTTTTTAGGCTTTCGCGGGTACTTACATGTATGCTGTTTAGCTTCCTTCAGGTATTATCCCACGTCATTGTAGTTGTGCTGTTAAAGTTGTAGCAACGTTTCAGCAGAATCTCATCTGCCATTGAAGAGATGATTCCACCAGACTGTCAATCATTTGGAAGCCTGCGCTCTCAAATAGAAAGATCTCCACACCACAAGCCAGGCAAACACCTGGGCACAAACAGACTCCCCCTGATACCTCCAGCTCAAACACACCCCAACCAGGCACCCAAATGAAAATCAGCTTCCTAATAGATAGTAGCCTTCCTTTTACGCGAAGCCAAGCTGCACTGAAAGCCTCCAATACAGGAACACAGTGTTGCCAGCCAATCAAAGCCACAAAACAGACAGAAGAAACCAGAAACACCAATCAAACAAACTCCAAGACCAATAAACACAGACCAAGACTCCCAACCAATCAGGATGTAGAAAAAACCATCCTGGGACAACAGTAGGCTAGTCTCAAATTTAAAACTAATGGCTGTGATAGCCTGACCCACATACGAACTCAATACAGGAGCACAACTACAATGACGTGGGATAATACCCGAAGGAAGCTGAACAGCATCCAGATAGATAGATAGATAGATAGGTAGATAGATAGATAGATAGATATAGATATATAATATCCAATTCCAACTATATTTAAATATTATAAATAAATATGTGTATTTATCTAACCTTATTTTAAATATTCTTAAACACAAAAAGTATTACATTCATCCCCAAGAGGATTAATTGTGATCACACAATAAATTAGAATATTAATACATAAAATCCTATACTTATTAATTAAATAATACTTAATGTTCTGACTATTTTCTCTATATACCTAGTCAAAGTATCACTATCACTATTATTAATAAATCAATTAAATCAATTAATTCAATTATTTAACAATCAGTTACAACAATTAATTTTCCTTTCCGCAGTATGCATATTTATAATCATTATAAAGAGAGAATAAAGAAAGAGAGATAGTTCATCATAGCACCAGATGGTGTGGGAAAAAGAAGAAAAAAAAATTGAGCAAATGTATACCAAAAAAAGGGAGTAAAAAAAGGGGGGAAAGGAATTTTGAAGTAAGCTTTTAGCTTTCTGTCTCTATGTTTGAGAGTTTTCACTCCAAATGCACTGGAAGTGGGGAGGTAAAAAATGCTGAGTAATGGCTGCAATTACACGGTATCTCCATACATTCGGAAGCTTCCACTTTTACTTTTTATCTTAGCGTTCCTAAGTTCAATTTTCCTGATTTTCTTCAGATGGAACCACCTCCTCAATTAGATCGGTATGCTCCTTAAAGGGCTGTTAAGAGGTTTATATCAGTTATATTGTTCCGATAGCTTCAGGGTTTCTAAATATCGCCTGTGGGCACCACACTGTCTCTGTTCCTTCAGCTCCAATCTTCTTCCCGTCTCCACTTTAATAAAGTCTTTCAGAATAAAAATCAAATGAGACAGTCCAAATCCTCCACAACTTCCAGGCACCTTCCAGCCGCGAGTCTCCCAACCTTGTAAACTTACCTTTTTACTTGTTATTGTCCTCTCTCTCTCTTCTGTCTGCCAAGCCCTTTCACTTTCACTTGCCTCGCATCCGCTTTTTGGCCACTTTCTTTTAGGGCTCCAAACAGACACTTGTAACAGCCTTATAAAACTCTATGGCTTTCCAATCCTCCTCTCTGTCATTAATTTTCTCTGCCACACTCTTCCCCAATGATCTCACAAACTGTCACTCACTCGCTTCTTTACATCGGTGGCAGTCCGGATTTCAGAGCCGCCATTGATAGGGGGTTGTTTCTTGCTCGTTGGGCTCTGGAGGGCTCCTCTTCACTGCAGGGGGATTGCCTTCCCCACACTGCAACCCGAGTCTCCCCCACGCCAGCACGAATCTCTCTGGGACTTGTGCACCCTCAAAGGATTGCACCAACCACAAAAAGAGATTAACTGTAACCATAGACAGGCTTCTGCATCTCTGTTCGTCCTTGCCTTGTCACTGGAAGTCCAAAAGAGAAGGTTTTTACACCCTGGTTTGCACATCACACAAAGAAAAAAAGCAAACCAATTCACAAGGTGATTTATACAATGCATGAACTCCCATACATGGGAGGGATATGGTGGCTCAATGGCTAAGATGCTGAGCTTGTCGATCAGAAAGGTCAGCAGTTCAGCGGTTCAAATCCCTAGTGCTGCGTAACAGAGTGAGCTCTCATTATTTGTCCCAGCATCTGCCAACCTAGCAGTTTGAAAGCATGTAAAAATGCAAGTAAAAAAATGGGGACCACCTTTGGTGGGAAGGTAATAGCATTCCATGTGCCTTTGACATTTAGTCATGCTGGCCACATGATCACGGAGACGTCTTCGGACAGCGCTGGCTCTTCGGCTTTGTAATGGAGATGAGCACCGCCCCCTAGAGCCAGAAACAACTAGCACATATGTGCAAGGGGAACCTTTACCTTTACCTTTTTATGAACCCAGTAACTGTATAATACAGCACACAGAGAGATTTCCACTTCGGTACACCAGTTTTGGACTGGTGTAAGATTTGTATATTTATTGTCATACTTTTTAAGGACTCCAGTCCACACGGAATATGAAAAGTGATAAAAAAAACTTTTTCACAATCACCTCTCTACTGCGCCAAAGGAAAATGAATCCCATTCCTGCTCTGTCCCTTCAAATTTTTGCATTGTGCAAAGAGCAACATTTTCCCTTTAATTTGGGCCCCCCTGCTATGCTTTAGGGAGATTAAAACATTATAAATGCCACTAATTTTTATGGCTTTCTCTGAAAGCTTTGAATAGGCTTCATGGGTTGGTTAATGGGAAAGACTTCTGTATGCAACTCAAAAGTCCTCTTTAATTAAAAGCAGATCTCATGGATAGGGACAAAAATTCACCATGAAGGACCTGCCTTTTCTTATAAACACCCTTGATGGGAAAAATAAATCCAGTTCATGCATGCCTTCAGACGTCAGCAGTGTACAACATCATGTCTTGCCCTAATGTTGTGCCATCAAATTGACAATTAAACATGAAGGAAGGGTGAAATGTATTTAGCAACAGCACTTCGACTGACATAGTGCTTTATAGCATTCTCTGGACAGTTTACAATGTCAGCCTATTGCCCTCAACAATACGGGTCCTCATTTTACTGACCTCGGAAGGATGGAAAGCTGAATCAACCTTGAGCCAGTCAGGATCTAACTCTAGGCTGTGGGCAGAGTTTGTCTGCAATACTGCATTCCAACCACTATACCACCGGGAGTCCTGTTTATTCATTAAGAAAATTTATATGGCTGTACAACTCATTGTGATTCCACGTGGCTTACAAAAACAATTAAGAACATAGGATATTTCACAATATAAGACATAACTATAATAGGTAGTGCAGAGTAGTTTCCTTGTTACATATCTCCTATTCTACTTCATTAACCCCAGCATTAAGATGCCCAGTTCAACCTGTCTAACACCATGATAGATCTAGCATTTTCTCACTGCTTTATATAAGAATGTTCATTCTCCAGTTCAAGCAAACTGCTTAGCAAATTTGCTAATGGACCCTCTCCTTGCCCTTTTAGTCATTTGCTCCAGATACTGAACCCATACAGCCAATCCTGGCTATATTCTTCACTTCCAGTCTTCAGGGTTTTTTTCTGTCTCCTTTGCTTTGGATTACTTTCATCTTTTATGCTTCTGATGCTTCTGGGGTCAGTCAAGATAATGTCTTGTTCTGATAAGCCACAACAGGATAGATGATCCCCCCCAGATGATAAAAAAATGTCTAGGTTAGTCTCATTGGTTGAGCTGAGTAAATGGGGAGGGGGCTGTGCCTTTGCTAATGAGAGAATAACTTTGATTCATTTTATTAAATATGTGTTGCACGGAACAATACTGTGTCTGTTGACGTCTATGTTACAAGAACACTATTTCAGTCGTCTGGATTTTGTTGCAAACTTTTTTTAAAAAAGATTTTTGCTACTCTTTTTTGCTATTACTCCAGATGAAGTCTAATGTCAATGTAAAGGTCTAGCAGAATTTTGATGGCATTCATTATTCTTTAGATTTACTCAATATAGGCTTTTTCAAAGTTCCTTGATGAAATATTCTCTTCCCTTCCCTACTCTACTCTACTCTCTTCATATAAATATGATATAAATAAGTTTTTCATTCAGTATTTCATATGAAAGTGCACATCTGCACAGAAGTGGAATATGTTTGGGAGAATATCAGAGATGCATTGCAATATGCATTCATGGGTGATTTGTTTCACATTCCCAGTCAAAGTATTTTCTCTTATTTTTATCAACACTCTTTTGTCAGTCTTCGTCATTGGCCTGAACAAGGTGAAATGATTTTTTTCCTGATTAGAGTCTTCTTTTGTCTTAGTCAAGTGCAGAAAAGCTGGTTCAGGCAGTCACCATCCATACCACCATTATTATATTAAAATCCAGGGGTATTTCAAGACAGACACAGTATATTCAAGACAGACACAGACTACAACGGATAGTTGTAGAAAAAACAATTGCTACCAACCCGCCTTCCATTGAGGATCTGTATACTGTATCAGTCAAAAAGAGGATTGTGAAAATATCGATAGACCCCTCACATCCTGGACATAAATTGTTTCAACTTCTACCCTCAAAACGACACTATAGGGCACTGCATACCAGAACAACTAGATACAAGGAGAGTTTTTTTCTGAATGCCATCACTCTGCTAAACAAATAATTCCCTCAACACTGTCAAATTAACTATGAAGACTGTATTACCATTCTTCTTCTCAGCCTTACTAGTACCTATCTCTTCCCACTTATGGCTATATCCATGTTGCTTGTATCTTCACAACTTATATTGTTTTTATTGTTTCCTAGTATGATTTGATTGCTTATTAGTATCCTATGACTATCACTAAGTGTTGTACCTTGTGATTCTTGACAAATATATTTTGTATTTTCTTTATATACACTGAGAGCATATGCACCAAGACAAATTCCTTGTATGTCCAATCACACTTGGCCAATAAAAGAATTCTATTCTATTCTATTTCATTTCCATCAGCACTGAAAAGGAAGTTGTCTATGGACTGACTAATTCAGCTTTTAGAAAAGCTTTTTTTCCCTCCTCTCCTCTTTCCTGGAAAATGAAAATTAGTTCTCCTAAATCTGAAGACGTATTGAGAAGGGATTTTCATGATCAAGCTCTTAGTCAATCTGCACAGAGATACACATCAAAACCACCACCCCTGAATAGTGAGTGAACAAAAGGAAAAAGTCATTACATCAAGAAAAACAAAAGGAAGCAACATGTCATATTGCTGATTAAACAATAAATTTATTATCAGAAGTTGGACTGATTTCTGTTTTCCAGGAGGAAGAAATAGAACTCGATCCCTGAAACAGTCTCAAAGGTGCTTTTTCAAGAGGCAACTGGACTTTCTTGTTTTTCTTTGAAGAAGTTTAGCTTCTCATCCAAGAAGCTTCTTCAGCTCTGATTCCTGAAAGAATTGAAAGGGACTTAAGATCACCTAGAGCAGGGGTCTCCAACCTTGGCAACTTTAAGACTTTAAGCAAAGCTGGCTGAAGAATTCTGGGAGCTGAAGTCCACAAGTCTTAAAGTTAACAAGACCTAGAGAGTTCCTGTGAATGTGACCTCCAAACCTGATCTTCTCAGTTCTCATCTACTGTAGCATCGGAAATAGAACAAGACCAAATTGGTCTATTGACTGCATGCTGTTGTGTCAGAGCAATCAGGAGAAACTCAGTTCTTTTATAAAGTAAAATTAAATAGATTTTCACAATGCTGTCACCAAGTATTTTACTTATTTATCACACCTAAGAATCTGCCATTTTTCTAAGGAAGTCAAAAAGCTCTAAAGATTTCATCCTCCCACACATTCCACTTCCATTCTTAAGAACCATCTTGTGAAGTAGGTTAGGCAAAGAATAACAATAAGAAAGAACACCCAGTAAACTCTATCTGTCAGGCTCCAAAACCCAAGAGAGATGTGCTGAGTTTCTTCTAAGCACTTTCCTTTATTGTTCTACACCTAAAGATAGAAACTAAAGTTCAACTTTACTTGCATTGTTAAAGATATACTCTAAGAATTTCTATGGGAGGAGCTACCTTAATTTTCTTCCTCTCAGCCAAAATGTCTAAAGTTCGTTGCCCCTTGTTTCTTTGGAAAGCATCCCCCTCCCTCCAGGGAATCTAGACTACATTCCACCACACCATCACTGAAGTGGGATATGATCTTGGATCGCCCTTATCTTCCTGACATTTTAAACACGTACAAATCTATATTAGTAGAATGCATGAATTTTCAAGAGACCTACCAGTGTTTACTAGGTGGGTAATGAAACATCTGCAAACAAACAATTATGCTCAGAGAGCACCAAGGACTCCACAATTCAACCCTGAGCTACATAGATGTGCATAAAACTGCCATGAAATGGCAGTTTTATGTAATTGGTTTTGTGTGAAGATGATTTTTACCTTCAAACACATCTTCAAACACTGTCTAAATTGGTAACAAAACAATCCTTAATTACAAAGACTGATAATACAGATGGAACAGCTGTTGGTAACAAATTGACAATTATACATTTCCTCCCATTTATCTCTTTCAGTAGGATTTTGCACCTATTGAAGTGGCCACCGAATGACTTTACACCAATATTGCTATTTATATAGTACAAGTCAGGCAAGTGTTAGAATGATATTAAAATGGAACATTGACACATATTGGACTTTATCATGCTAAGAAAGTATTGAATGGCGTGAACAGTTTGACACTCAACTAAGAAGTGTGGCAAGCTCTCTGCCACTAGAGATATTTTCAGGTTGACTAATTATTTCTTGAGGATACTCTAACTCTGATTTTCCTGCATAAAGCAAAGGATTAGGCTTCCTCAACATACTCTAGAGTGAAAGGTTACTCCAACTTAGAAAAAAAAAAAGTAAATAAGATGTCCTACAACATCTTGTTCCATTATTTGATTCTATTTTGAAATGAGTTTTCACTTTGGCTGGAGGTTTTTTTTTCTCTATCCTTTGCTTCATGATTCATTTTTTGAAATAAGATTCTGCCACTAAACTGAGAGTTTTCTATAAGGAATATATGCTGTTATATTTGAGGGAAGAAAAAAATCAGCTGTATGGAAGAAAAAGTACAATCCACATGAAAGTTTTCAATTTAACTTCAAGAAAGCTAAATCATTCTGAGTACAATATGACCTTGTTCATTCTGAAATTGTTCTTAGAATCTACTTGGGGTTTACTCCAACTAAAAATAATTTTGTAAGAACACACAATTATTTATTTTTCAGGAATTGGACTTGCTCAGTTTCCTATTTCTTATATAATCCTCCAAATGAGATAAGATTCAAGCCTGTTGGCTGGGGAATTCTGGGAGCTGAAGCCCACACACCCTAAAGTTGTTGAGTTTGAGAAACACAGATTTAGACAAACATTCCTATCAGTCTTGTTCAATATTAGTTGTTTCAAACTTTCCTTCTTTCTGTGTCTTCTGCAATCTGAACTACCCCAGGGTATAAATCTGCAAACCATCCATGAGTATTGTAACCATCCATGACCATTGCCCATAATGATTCAACTTGCAAGCCAACAGCATATGGAAGGTAGTAAGCCAGTTGTGATGTCTCAGGCAACCTTCTTTCTGGGTCCTATTTTCCATGTGAAGATACAAACTTGGTGCCCTTGCATACAAAACATGTTCTTACCAGTGAATTATGATGTCTCTGAGACATAGTGTAATGATTCAGACAGAAGTCTAAGCATTCCCAAGACCTAGATTGACTATGGTCCAAAATATACAGTCACACTAACTCTTCCTCATCTCAGATGCACATCCTGTCTTACTGTCCTGTTTCAATTTTGCAAATGAAATCATACATTAGAAGGAACGTAAAACAGCACCTTGTTTTTTTTATAGAGCTGCAATCCAGCTTGGCTGCACCAAAGTCCAACAAGCTCCACAGTAGTTTCCTATTATTCTGTTTCTCCCTACATGCACACAAACAGGACATTTGACAATCTTTTTCTCCTTAAGATAACACTAGGATACATAGGAATCTGAAGAAATTTTAGGATATCTTCAGAACATTTTTCAGAACTTTTTCTGTTGCAATTTTCAAAACTAAAATAGAAATTACTTCAAGAACTTGTGGTGCATAGAGATCTGACATTTTTCAAAGTAGAATTTTAATTCTAAGTTTTCATAAAATTGAAAGATCTAGAGACATATGTCTATGTCTTTATACTAAAGTTCTGTTGTCCTTTCCTGGAGAGAAAGGATTGGTATCAAAAGATTGGTACAATACAACCACATTTGATTGCTGAACTTAAGTGTAAATTCAGCTGAGCTAATTAAAACTCAAATGCCATTTAAAATCACCACAGCGTGTCATTCTTCTGCCAATGCTAATGTAATCATATGTGTAAAAGACCTGGGAGACCAGGCATAGAGTTTCTACCCAGGGAATGGTCAGATAAGAGGGAGTGTAGCCCACAGCTACATCATGGGTAAGGCCCGGTCCCTCTGGCTGACGGACGCAAAACGTATGCATAAAGGACACAGTGGATGAGCAAAATTTCAGGGGTGGCTCCATCCGTTGTCATCTGCTCCAAAAAGTGGCAAAAATTTGCATAAACAGAACGGAAAAGAACGGACGTGGGTAGTATGTAGCGGGGATGTTAAACGGATGTTCATCGGAAGCCTAGCGGATGAAAGTGGATGGAAGGGGATGACACCTCCAAAGGGGTTACAGGGGATAATTGCGAAGCAGATGCATTGCGGATGAAGCGGATGCATCACATACATCTAAAGGAAAGAAAGAAGATGCCGCGCAAATGTATATCAGATGCAAACCATTCACTGTGCATCCTTTCTATTTCCGTGCTACTAACGATGTATAGACGTTCCATGTATCTTTTCTTTCCTCCCTCTTTCCATTTTCAGCTGCAGAGGATGTGAGTTGTGAGGATGCCCAGAGGATGCAGAGAGGATATAATGGACATTTAACGGATGATAACGGACATAGAACGTTTGTTGCTCGTATGTCGCGGATTTGCATCGTACACGGCAGAAAGTTCATCCGTTCACAAAGTTTTGTGCAGCTCAAAACTTCTTGCGCAGATGAAATCTCAGTGGACGGATGCTCCAGGGATAGAGCGGATGAAACATGTATGCAGTGAGTACACAACGGATGCATAGCGTTTTCCAACGGATGGCAAGCTTTTTTTTAACATTTTACATCCTCTTTGCATCCACAAGAGACTCAAAAGGAACCCTCGCTAAATTGTTGGGCTGTAAAAATGATGCCAGAGAGAGAATTCTACTTTCAAACTTGCAAGATTCTGTTAATGTAGCTTTACAATAATACATCTGGCCATATTTCCTGGTTGACATCAATCTTGTAAGTCAGAAGGGATGAAAGCAGGAGGAAGGAAGGAAGGAAGGAAGGAAGGAAGGAAGGAAGGAAGGAAGG
>BLBF01000065.1:7351974-7393691 GCA_015471245.1 Laticauda colubrina | reverse complement strand
AGGAAGGAAGGAAGGAAGGAAGGAAGGAAGGAAGGAAGGAAGGAAGGAAGGATTATTTTGGTAACAGCTGCCCAAGTCACAGAAAGACCTGAAATTTCTGGTTTCCATAGGAACATTATTGTACATACTAAAAGGAACACTGGAATTGGAGTTGAGTATATTATATTAGGAATAATCATTGGAGCCCACATTTGAAGTATTTTGAGTCATATTTTCAATATTGTCTTTATGTTTTCACTACAAGGCAAGATTAACATCTGTGTGCATGAGCACACATATGAATGTTTTACCTTATCCAGTTGCAGTAGCTACTTTAAATAATATTTATTTGATAAGTGATGGTAAAGCCTGCTGTTTTATACAGCTTATTGGAATTTATTTTCCCACTACTGTGATTACATTTTGGTTTTGCAGTCTCAGGCATTCTGTTTTGTTCCCAAAGTGACAGCATCTCTCTCTTTTCCAGTGCCACTGAATAGAAAAAGAGGAAAAAATCTGCACTTCTGCAGATCTCCACATAATTTGCTTTCTATTTCTGAGCTATTAGATTTGTCCAAGTGAGAATCATTTTAAATCTCCCCCCTCCCGCCACCATGAAAATGGTAGATTCCAATGCAGCGCAAAAACTTTTATAGAAAAGTGAGCAGCAAGGAGCCATAGATTAAAATCAAGACCGGAATTTATTTTCCCACTACCATGATTACATTTTGGTTTTGCAGTCTCAGGTATTCTGTATGGAGGATATGGAGGGTAGGGACAGTACAATCAGAACTCTGTCTTATTTAGAGGCAGATATTAGATGCACACTGAAAGCCAGTTTGGCGTAGTGGTTAAGGCATCAGGCTAAAAACTGGGAGACACACCTTAGGCACAAAGCCAGTCAAAGCCTCTCTCAGTCCTAGGAAGGACACAAAGGCAAACCACGTCCAAAAAACCCTGCAGTATTTGCCTGGGCAGTTCCACTTGTCCAGATAGCTGCTAACATGAAATAAAATAATAAGCACAAAAAATAAAATCTAAAAATAAAATCTAAAGGGCTGCCACAAAGAGGAGGAGGTCAACCTGTTCTTCAAAGCATCTAAAGGCAGGACAAGAAGCAATGGATGGAAACTAATCAAGGAGAGAAGCAAGGAGGCATTTCCTAGCAGTTAGAACAGTTAACCAGTTGAATGACTTGCTTTCAGAAGTTATGTGTACTCCAATATTGGAGGTTTTTAAGAAGAGATTGGACAGCCATTTGTCTAAAATAGTATAGGGTTTCCTGCTTGAGCAGTCAGTTGGACTAGGCCCTTTCCAACTCTGTTATTCTATTCTATTCTAAAGGAGGAGAAGGAAGAGGGCAAGCAAGTACAATATTAGATCCCACAGGTCCTAATATTGGGTGTGCACCATACTATACAGTATATTAAAATATTGACTTTTTTTAAAACCACAATGAGCAATTAATACAGCCAAGTTGAAGGACAGCAGACTATGCTACCTAAGTTGAACTGAACTTCATTGTTTATCTCCAGCATTTCCAGGAATGACTATATTAGGAGCATAGCATTCCCATGATCTTATCTCCAAGCTATAATTCTTCCATATTGGAAAGCACATTGCCCATGATTATGTTTACCTGTAACACGAATAAGCTTTTGAAGGATTTTAGCTTTAGCGTGCCTTTTGGTGCAAAACCATGTGGAAAAACATTGGTGAGATGGAATGCCAATTATATATTCCATTGTGGTTCTCCCTTACTTTTAATCCAAGGTTTTAGGGTGACTCTATGTTGTGGTGACATTCCTGATAGACGTTTCAGTGACATTGCAAAACCATCACCAAACTCAGCAGGAGTTTGGCTGCACAGAAAAGCTTATTAGTTTCAAAAAATGTCAGGGTGGAATGTGTGTTATTTTTAAGCCCGTAGACATCAAATGACCCCTTTGCTTTGGACGCATCATGTCATGTGATCCAGATGGTGGCAATATGGTCCGAGACTAAAACCCAGACGGGAAAGTCCCATCAGGAGAACACACATAACAAGCCTCTCTGTAGTTCAATGTCTCTGAACAATGTGGAGCATATTTGAGGAAGCAGTTATGCAACTGTGAAAGTGGGCTGAGGCATCTTCAAGAATGCCCTTGACTCATGGCCTTCTGAAAGGACTCAGAAGGAGACAATTTGGCAGAAGTTGTGTTTTTCTTTTCCAAAACAACAAAAATGAATTTTTGCCACTAGTACTGTAAACCTCTCACATAGGGAATCTGAAGAAACAATATCTCCATTCCATCACAACCAATTGCTGAAACATTTACAAATCATAGGACCAAATAAAGGATAAGAAGAGGAGAAAGGAACTATTTGGCCATATTTTCCATTCACAGAAAAATGTTGGCACTGGAGTCCTTACACAGGTTAATATGTATCATCTTGTATCATGCAGGATCAGGAAAATATGACTGTGTCATGGAATGTCCATTTTCTTTTTTTTATCCTTTCCTATTCATATTTTCTCTTTATCCATTGTTTTATAATCAGAAATTGTCTTTTCCAGTGCTCTCATAAATGTGAAGGACTACATTTACTCATAATTGGATGTGAGCTTGTGTTACTGTATGTTAGTGCCTGGAAAATATTCCACCTCCAAAATAAGTTCCCAACTGAAAGACTTCACACAGATCTCTTCACTAGAAAATACAGGTCAGAATAGCATTAAAATTGTAATTAAAACATGAACGTAAAAACATTGTGGACAGAGAAAAAAGTTACATGCAAAGAGTCTTTCAATTATCTTACCTCACCCTTGTCCAGGGTCTATGACAATTCTCCACAGCCAACTTGCCAGGTACAACTTGCCAAGGCCACTTGCCAAGGACAACTGGCCATGAACAACTTGTCATGACCAACTTGTCATGGCCAACTTGTCATGGCCAACTCCCTGTGGTACAACTCACCACAGCTAACTTGTCACAGGGCAACTCACCGCAGGACAAGAGTTTATATTAATATCAAAGAAATGATGGAATAGAATCATTAAAGAAAGGATGCAAAAGAAGGGACTGAATGAAAAGGGAATGGCAAAAATTAATTTTTTTATTTATTTATTTTAAATAATTAAATAGATTTTTAAAATTGACCTGCAGTGAGTTGTCATATTCTGATGAGTGGTCCCATTCTGCCTTGTCCTCCTCTCCATGTATCAGTCAAATTATTTCGCATGTAATTGGCCAATGGAAAGACAAAACCTCTGGTCCCAGGGAGTGACCCAGTTTGGAATCTGAAACATTATCCTGGGACACATATATTCACCTTCATTCATAAGTCAAATTATTTTCCTTCTTTCTCATCTGACTTCCAAGTTCCATCCCTCTCTTCCCTTTGTACTTTGGAAGCAAACCGCACTGTATACATATCAAATATATGATATGGTCCCATCAACTAGCTGTACCTACAGACTTCACTAGATAAGCAATTTACTAAAAGTGACAGCCCCTGAAGACATTTGTTCTACCATAGTGAGCACCTTCGGGATTTACATAAGAAAAATTCCAAACCAAATCTAATTTCTATATATTTGTCTCAGCAAGATTTTATGTTTGTTTTCAGAAAGACATTTTGGGGTCTCACCATATCAGATGACTCATTCAGTGGCAAGGTTGCCTGAAGAAAGAGATGGATTTTTCACAGGGTTCTTCTAGCCAATTAAACTCACCTGAAGCTTAAATCCTCATTGGTTTTCCTTGCAGTTTGCTGCTATAAAGGTTATTCCACATACCAAATAACAATAAAGGAAAGCTAGAAGATGAGATGGAATTATTTTTTTTAAGGCAAGCTTCTGCAGCATTATTATCTTTCAGCTGTCATAAAAATAACATGGTTTCTTTTTTAAAAAAAAAAAATCCAAATCGAAATCAGCAAAACATTATTCAGCATTTCAGAGAAGCTTTGGAATATAATAACCCTCTAGAACACAGGGGCTTCCTGTGACTCACTGGAGTCAGCCACCCACCCGTTTTGCTCACAGTTGGGATTTTCTCCATCTTTTCAAAATCAAGCTTCTAAAATTGTCGGGAAGGAAGGGAGTGTGAAGGGTGGCAATTCCACATTTATATGCTGCAAAGCTCTGGAGCCTAGAAAGGCCATTTTCATCTTCCCAGAAGCTCAAAGAAACACCCCCTCCCCCCCACCGTGATGCAGGAGGCTGACTAAGCTATGCCCACCATGGCCACGCCCACCCAGCAACCCTTTGCTAAAATTTTTGAAGCCCACCCCGAGTTTCTGCCATTGTGGAACAGTTCTTATCATGAGTTTATACTGTTTCTTATTATAGTTTCAGTCTGAATTCTAAAGAAGAAGAAAAATTGAATGCCTTTTCATTAATGTCTGGCCCATACACACCCTGGCAATGTTGTTTTTCTACTATGCTCCTATGGCAATGCCTTTATCTGGCCCCAGCTCATAAAGAGAATGAGGCATTCTTAGTCAATGTCATCCTTAGACTTTTATCATTCATTCTGCACTCTCCCAGGACAACCTCAGAGTATGTAAAAACTTAAGCTTTCTCCCCTTTAACTTGAAGAAATATATAGAAATATAGTGACTGGGAGAGAGGCAATAGAGATAAAAGAGGAATCAGCAATGGAAGGGCCTATTTTATGAGAAAATAGTCCTTGGCTTATAACCATTCATTTAGTGACAGTTTGAAGTTAAAACAGCACTGTGGAAAGTCACTTATAACCATTTTTCAATAATTATGACCATTGCAAAATTCCCCCATGGTCATGTGACCAAAATCCAGACACTTGGCATGTATTTAAGATGGTTGCAATGCCCTCGGAACATGTGATCAGCTTTTGTAACCTTCTGACGACAAAGTCAATGGAGAAACCAGATTTACCAATTTAACAACTGCAGTGATTCACTGAACAACGGTGGCAACAAAGGTTGTAAAATAGGGCAATATTCAATTAGCAAGTGCCTTGCTTAGCAACAGAAATTTTGGGCTCAATATGGAAATGATATGAATAGTCAAGGACTATTGGTATCATTTCCTGCCATTTCAAGAATAGATTAAGTGCACTTCAATTCAGTTATGGAGGAAAGACCTGAGAGTGTAACTTCTGGTATGATACAACCATTTATTTTTGAACCAAGAGTTATCTTTGAAAAACTCAGGACCAGAGGTCTCCAAACTTTACAACTTTAAGACTTGTGGGCTATGCTGGCTGAGAAGTTCTGGGAGTTAAAGTCCACAAGTCTTAAAGTTGCCATGTTTGGAGACCACTACTTTAGATTTATCAATCACTTGAAGTTCCAGTATGACTTTACAAAGCCTTAATAAGACTACACTTAGCATACTGCATTCAGTTCTGATAACCAAGCTATAACAAAGATGTTGAGAAGTTCTGGAAAGAGTGCTGAGAAGAGCAACCAGGATGATTAGGGGACTGGAGGCTAAAATATATGAAGAATGGTTACAGGAATTGGGCATATCTAGTCTAATGATAAGAAGGACCAGGGAGACATGATGGCAGTGTTCCAATATTAGAAGGACAAAGATGAGGGTGTTAAACTAGTTGTGGGTACTCCATCACTGGAGGTTTGTTTTTTTTTAATGGACAATCATTTATCTGAAATGATATAAGTTCTCCTGCTCAAGCAGGAGGTTAGACTAGAAGAGTTTCAAAGTCCCTTCCAACTCTATTATTATTATTATATTCTATCCTTAGCTTTAACTGTTGGTTGTCTCATTCAATGGTACAATGAAATCTAAATGTTTAATAATGGTACCATGCAGGCATAACTGTTTTCTATTCCCAAGTCCATTGTTATGGAATAATTTCCACCACACCAGAATTTAATTTATTTCAAATGAACATATTCTGCCTATTAAAGTTCAAACAAAAAAATTAAATTCTCTATTTTCCATAAAGTGGGTGAGCTTAAAACCAGAAGAACCATGGAGGCTTTCTTCTTCTCCTCCCTTCATGCCAATTCAGTAGCAGGGATCAAGAGCAATAGTGACACTTCTTAAGTATATTAAATCAGCTGGTCAGCCATGGAGGTTGGGAATTGGGAAACTACAATCCTAACATCACTGTAGGGGAACAGTGTGAAATAAATGAAAATAAAACATGTCAAACAACTTGGCTACAATTAATTATTTTCATTTTAACTCTCAGCTTTACAAGGTGGTCTTTTTTTCCCCTGAATGATGAAACCACAGTTTGCAATTGCCTCTGATGACCAAATTATTTCATTTTATTATTTCATTTTAATTTTATGGTAGCTCTAAACAATAGAGAATGTTAAAACAATTCAAATAAGACTGTGGCAGTCCCAATGAATTTGAAAGTGTGACAATAAAAAGCAAAACAAATCCAGAAGATGGGAATTGGATATTGTCTCTAGCAGAATCTTTATTGCCTGTGTCTCCTTCCTTTTAAGTAATGGATTATAAATCAGAAATTCAAGAATTATAGGACAAGATAATATATTGGAGGCATGTTTCAAGATTCTGGCTCATTCACTTCATCATTATTGATACAATTTCTTCAATTCATTTTTAGAATCAGTCTGCTTTATTACAAATTTTCTTACTGCCTTTCTAGATAACCTGCCAGGCTGTTCTGTAAATCTTGCAGGTATCAAATTAATTGAAAACATCAGTATCTTCTTACTGGTATTCCAGGATTCATAATGTTCTATTCCATACATTTCAGTGTGTGATGGATTCCGTTATGGACTTATCTGAAGTCTTCCTTCTGTTCTACCTGTTAAATTTGTGTGTGTGTGTGTGTGTGTGTGTGTGTGTGTGTGTGTGTATCTTTATTAAATTCAAGATAAATTTTAGAAAGTTGGCCGGGGAAAAAATTAGCTGTTGTGCATTAATAGAGGGATAGAATCGAAGTTCTAATAGAGTAGAGCAGAGCAGGGCAGGGCAGGGCAGAGCAGAGTAAAGTAGAATAGAATAGAATAGAATAGAATAGAATAGAATAGAATAGAATAGGAATTCTTTATTGGCCAAGTGTGATTGGACACACAAGAATTTGTCTTTAGTGCATAAGCTCTCAGTGTACATAAAGAAAAAAAAATATTCATCAAGAATCATAAGATACAATACTTAGTGATAGTCATAGGTTACTAATAAGCAATCAATTCATACTAGGGAACAAATAAAACAATATAAATTGTAAAGATACAAGCAACACTGTTATAGTCAAAAGTTGAAAGAGATAGGTATAAAGCCACATTAAGACCTCACCTGAATACTGCATCCAGTTCTGATCAACACAATATAAACAAGATGTTGAAACTCTGGAAAGAGTGCAGAGAAGAGCAGCAAAAATGATTAGGGGGCTAGAGGCTAAAACGTACAAAGAAGAATTGCAGGGATTGGCTATGTCTACTCAAATGAAAAGAAAGACAAGAGTAACACGATAGCAGTGTTCCAATATTTGAGAGGCTCCTACAAAGACAAGGGGAGGAAACCATTTTCCCAAAGCACCAAAGCAAGACAAGAAACAATGTTGGAAACTAATTAAGGAGAGAAGCAATCTAGAGCTAAGGAGAAATAACCCAACAGTGAGAGCAATCAACCAATGGAATAGGTTGCCTTCAGAAGTTGTGGGTGCTCCATTACTGGAGGCTTTCCAAAAGAGAATTGTTGTAATGATGAGGCAGTCGACCGCGACCCCAGATGATCAGCGGTTTTAGGGTCTTTCCAGGTTGGATCTGGAGCTTGGCGATACTTTACCAAAGGCCTTGCTAAAGATTCAGTAGTTCGAAAATGCAAATTAACAGGTGATCCTGCAAGAGAATCTAAAAAGGTTAAATAATTCCAAGTATACAATGCTACAGCAATGAGATTTTGAATCTTTCGCAGATGGTAAGGGCCAGACTCAGTTGTAACTGTTTCTGAAGCAACGCCTTAAAAGTATGATGAGCTCGCTCAACTGTAGCTTGACCCTGAGAGTTGTAAGGAATTCTGTGCACTAAAGTAATATTCCATTTCTGACAAAAGGTTTGAAATTCCTTACTAATATAAGTGGGGCCATTGTCAGTTTTAAACTGAGAAGGCTGGATTTAAAGTAGTAGTAACCACTATTCAAGTATTCTTGGGTAAAGAATACAACAAGTTTCCCACATATTGAGAAAAGGTTATCTGATATGATTCTGAAATCATCATCAAATGCTCATGTTCAACTTTTGTACATGTGAAAGCTATGCTAATGAGATCCTGTCCTGTAAGATGTAAGGCTCATTTACAACCTTTAATAATCAAATCCTCTAATGCTGATTGATAAGGATAAATGTTTCTAGGCGGAGTAGCTGACAAATTAATCCATTCATGAATGTTGACTGCTTGCAGGGACACATTAGAACAAAGACATCCCATGGGTAAGGATGTAGTGGGAAGAATAGCTAAGCAAAGTCCTATTGTTAAGGATGTTATCCTGTCCACATAGCGATGCTTAAACTTATTCAATATTTCTTGAAGGAATTCTTTTTGAAAATCAGTTAATACAACTAGATCTCCTGGCGATTGTGCTCTCTTCAAAGACTGAAATAAGGGCAACATATCACCAGTTGTAATGTAGAAGAATGGGCGTGCCCAATTAATAATGCCAAGTAATTTTTGCCATTGTACTAATGTATATGATTTCTGCACTTGTAATTCAGAAAGAATTGGAATGGAGGAATTGTGCAACATTCTATGTCCTAAGTAGGTATAAGGTTCTACCTTTTGAATTTTATCTGAGGCTATATACAATCCCTGTTGTGCCATAATATCTGTTAACTCTTTTAACAACTTAGATTCATCAAAATCCGAGGCTGCTATCAATATATCATCCATATAATGATAGACTAAATCGGAAGGAAATTTATTCTGAAAGGGTTGAAGGGCATTATCCACGAAATATTGACAAAGTGCAGGGGAATTAAGCATTCCCTGAGGCAACACTTGCCAATGATATCATTTTGTGGGAAAGGTATTATTAAAGACTAATAATATGCAAATTTTTCTTTGTCTTAAGGCTGCAAAGGTATAGTAAAGAAGCAGTCTTTAAGATCAACTACCAATAATTTACAAAAATTAGGAATTAAGTTAGGATTTGAATTAAGACCCATGGGTCAGATACATTTATTAATTTCCCTTAAATCCTGAAGGAAACGCCATTTCCCATTTTTCTTTTTTATAACATAAACAGGAGTATTCCAAGGACCAGTAGAAGCGTTTATATGACCAGCAGCCCATTGTTCTTAAACCAATTGTTGTAGAGCAGTGAGTTTTTCCCTTGATAATGGCCATTGTTCCACTCAAACTGGCATAGAACAGAGCCATTTAAGAGCCCTCATCAAGAATCAAATGGGCATTAAGAAGAGAAAGGATATCATGGCCCCAAATATTAGTATGAATATCTAGAATGTATGGTTGTAGGAAAAAGGACTTACCAGCAGATGTTGTAACATTAATTTCTTGAACACTCTGCCAAGCAGCTGTAGAACTTCCTATTCCCCACAATGAAGAAACTGTCATTTTTGGCCACTGTACTGGCCACTGTAAAGAGGAGATGACAGTAACAGCGGCTCCAGTATCCAATAATCCGTGAAATGGTTGTTTATTGAAGAAGAGCGTTAACAAAGGACGAGAGGAGTTCAGCTGATGAAGTAAGCCTGCAGATAAAAAAGTTGATCCAAATCCTGCATCCCCACGATTACTTCTACCAAGAGATGGGATTTCATGTGGAAGAAGAAGCAATTGAGCAACAGAAGAATTACAAGGAAGAACTTGAGGAAGATTCACCCAAATCTAAATCATGAGGATACCAGTGTAATCTGAATCTATTACCTCAGGCACAACAAAACAGCCTTTTTTGTGTGCAGAAGAACGAGGCAAAATTAAGCCAATTAATCCTGAAGGAAGAGGACCTTTAAATTGAGATGGAACTATTTTAACTTCCAAGGGAAATTTAAACTCAATTTCCTCTTGAGTGATTAAATCAATCCCAGCACCATGGGCTATGGCTGGGGAGGAGTGCGAGAGACTGCTAGAGGAGTCAGAGTGATGGGAAAGGTATGCTTTGGATTCTGGGTGGGTGCCACATCCATTGTCTGTAACTGCCTTTTTTAACTCTCTTAAGATCTGATAAGGCAGACCCTCCCATTCTGCTACTTGCAGTCCAAGCTGTGGCCCCTGACCAGGACGATATTGTACTGGACAAACACAGTAATTCTGCAAGCTCTGTTTGCCTGAGACAGAGGCATCCTTTTTACAATCTCTACCATTTTCTGAAAAGAAGACTGAACAATAGAGTCAGGAGGCTTTTGCCCTGTATCTGCAGGAGCTAAGGGAATTGAAGACAAATATTCAGGTGAAAAAGGGGGACAAATGACAGCATTAGTATAACGTGAAGGTGGAGGTGTTAAAAGAGAAAGTTCATTGTGACCAAATTTTTCAGTTGTATGCCTACATAAATGCCACACCTGCAAACTTCTATTTTTGCTCAAGGTTCAGTGTGCAATGTTTTTCCAATACGTTCCCAATCGGTTAATTTTAAATACCCCTTTTCTGGGTACCATAGGCACTGAGCTGCAATCTCCTGGACCAGCCTTAAGAGATTTCTCTGTGGTACCTCAGTATTATCATTATTCAATAAATAGCCTAATTCATCTGCATGCTTTCTTTGTTCCTCAGAAAGTGAAGACCCCATACTTACAGAAATGAAAAGGTTGGAGAAACCACAAAGGGCTGAAGGTGCACCAAATCCTTGCCAGACAAAGTAAGGAGGTCCCTGTTCTTGCGCCACTTGTTGTAATAACGAGGCAGTTGAGTTGTTTGATTATGAACAACTGAATCATGATGATCTTTATTGGAGTATAGTCTTGCATTTATACACAATTTTATTTCTCCTCCATCATTGGTTAACTTTGGTTCCTGCTTAACTTTCGTTACTGTTCAGCACAGTTATCCATACAATTAATTATCTCTAGTTAAAGTCTAACATATGTTTACTTCCTCTCTTTAATCCTTCTTTAGATTAGTGACTTTGTTTGCCTGAGTTGTATTTGCTTGGAAACATTCTTTATCTGAGGTTTGCCATCCAAGATTGGAACATTCCTGCAATTACAACTCTACAGAGAATGGACAATCTTTGTCTGAAATGGCATAGGTTCTCCTGCTTGAGAGGAGGGTTGGACTAGAAAACCTCTGAGTTCCCTTCCAACTCTATTGTTCTATGTGCTTTGAAAGAGGACAGAACTGTGATTGAATGAGAAAGCTTATGTGAACATAGTGATGGAATGTGTCATCATGACAAAAGATGAGCTACAATCCTGAGCTGTGCTGTAGGGCATTTTCCTTCTAAACTGCTGGTTCCCGTGAAAGCAAAGGTTGGGAAATTTGAATAATGACACAATATCATGAATTGAAAAACATGAGTTTGGACCTTTATTATCTTTTTCACGTGAGGCTAGACACTTCACAGGCTGCAAGTTGCTTATAGTCCAAAATCTCCTAAAATTCATCTGTTAATAAAGATAGGTGGCACAATTTATTGCAATCTTCTGGAAGTCTTTCCATAAAATAAGCACAAATAAAATGGAAGAGGACAAAGAAGGAAGAGGGAAGAAGAACGTGGTTGAAAAATGTTCAGCACCATTTATTGGCATGAGTCCATGGCATTATAGCCATCAGAACCAGGAAAGGATGTTTCTTCCCTCTGAAAAAGTAGAACTTTTAATCATAACCTAATGCCCTTCCCAGTTTTAGTCCTTCTTATCAAAATATTTCTAACCTAAGTATCCAAACACCAAAACTATTCTGGGAACAAAAAGCATATTTCAGAAAATATGAACATATAAATTTATTTATTTAGCATATGGCAAATACATGGGTTTATAGTGGTTCAAATCTTAATGTCCAGTCCACCCAGCCATTCAAGGACAGGGTGGTTTACATTGAAAGAAATCAGACATTGGGCTGGTGTAAGCTCTTGATGGACACTCATACACAATGTAATGGATATTTTGTCGAGGAGTACCACAGTCACACTGAGAGGTAGAGACTAGACCAGGGATGGGAATCAAAAATCCCAGCAACTGGTTCGCTATCCAGTTGCTGGGTGGGTGTGGCCATGGTGGTCATGGCCTATTGGAACTTCTGGGAGGGCTGTTTTTCTCCTTCCCAAAGCCTCTGCATGGACTCTGCACTTACCTCATTGAAAATGAGACTCCTGGGGGGGAGGGGGGGATGGAAAAGGCCAGCCGGTCAGTTCAAATACTGGATCAGTGAACTAGATGCAAATGTAACATCCAGTTGGCCCAAACTGGTCTGAACTGGTAGAATTCCACCTCTGGACATGACCCCACTTAAACAATGAGTCCTGGCAGACACCATGTTCAGTATGGATCCTTTTCAGAGTTGACCAATGCTGGCGAGAACATACAAAATGAAGATATTATTAAAAGCTTCCTTGGAATATCTGAGAACTAAAAGATATGAATTATTCTGCCTCTCACCTTGAAAGAGACAGTACTTTGGACTGAGACCACAGAGTTTTATTGCTATAAGAATTCCTTTTTCATTTAAAAACTGTTCTCTCAACATAACCACCCCAGCACTCCCATTTCACAGCTGACACTCATTGCTTGATTTAAACCCTTTTATTATACTCCGTCAGTGAAGCAGTGTTTATTGTTCCCGTTAAATAGTGAATTTTCTGATGGCCTTTTTATGCATCTTTGGAAATCTCATCTATGTTAACCAAATAAACTTTTTCATAAAGTGCTTTGTGTTTCAAAAAAAAAATCAGAGAAGCTTGATTCCATCCAAAGTGGAGAAATTGAGTCAAATGCTTTTCTTCAAGCATGTTTTACAGCATGACTCTGCAGAAGGAGGGAGGGGAGGGGGAGGGAGGGAGGAGGGAGGGAAGGAAGGAAAGAGTTCACATTGTTATCTTATTTTATATTATTATCATGACCCAAATAAAAGTTAAAGAATATTAAAAGGACCAGTTGCAATGTATTCCATGTACAAAGCAATAAAAAATATGAAGACTTTGTTTGGATTTGGGGAAAATAAAAACTGATTTACCCAGGTTTCTACTGTTTTCTGAAATCTTAGCCTTTAAGTACTTATTGGGGCAAAATCTACACACATAAGAACAGCTACAAGTAGACAGAAATTCCATGCTGGCTGGAGAATTGAAGACCACAGCTCTTCAAGCTGCCACGGTTGAGAAATACTGATATAGAGGACAGCATTCATTGAGCAAATTTAGGGGATGAAGGACAGGGGTGGGATTCT
Organism: Laticauda colubrina; assembly: GCA_015471245.1. Taxonomy (NCBI): domain Eukaryota; kingdom Metazoa; phylum Chordata; class Lepidosauria; order Squamata; family Elapidae; genus Laticauda; species Laticauda colubrina. The sequence continues at coordinate 7,380,400 of BLBF01000065.1, read as the reverse complement.
GCCAGTTTGCACCTATTCGCTAGAACCGGTTGTTAACTTTCTAAGCAGTTGGGAGAACCGGTTGTTAGAAGAAATTACTGGCCTAATCCTGTAAGGAAGGCAGGAAGGAAACATTCTGGTGTTGCTCACAGAAACTGCCTCTCCGTTAACCCTTATTACATTTTTGGTAGGACTAGACTTCCTGTCTCAGGAACTTCTCTGGAGGTTTTTTCCCCTCCTCTGCTGGTATTTTGCTTGTGTGGAGTGACCATTCAAAGTTACAGTGGCACTGAAAAAAGTGACTTATGGCCATTTTTCACACTTACAACTGTTACAGCATCCCCACAGTTATGAGAGGCCAGGCAAGGAGATGCATGCCTTGATATGAGTGATATTGAGTTGGACACGCCCAGCCAATAACATGACCACCAAGCCATGTCTACCCAGACCACCAAGCCATGCCTACCACCTAAGCCATGCCCACAGAACCTGTTGTTAAAAAATTTGAATCCCACCCCTGATGAGGAACCAATCAAATGATACATCATTAAAGGGAACATTAATGGGAAGGATCAACCATCTTGATCCATCATGAAAGATGAGAGAAAAATTCATTTGTATTTTAATATGAACTCATCTAATTTTTCATTTCTAAAAATAAGGCTCCAAATAAAGACTCCTTAGCATTCAAACTCATTCTAAATTTTGCAAAACAATATTACAAGAGAGAAAAACTATACAAAAATACAAATTATAAAGAAAATTGTCCTGTCTTAGGAAGAATTCTTGGGGAAAAAACCCTCTACATCTAGGCAACGTTGCAAACCAAAATTTAAAATGGATAAGTCAAGACAAGAGAGCGTGCAAATTTTAGTGCAGCTTTAAACCAAAATCTGCTATTAAGTTCACTAACTCCAGAGATTCTAAGCTACAAGGAGATGGGAAATGGATGCTGACATACATATCCAACCTGTTAATGCATTTCTTAAATGACATGTATAAATTCAATATAGAGCCAGCTCAAAACAAAAGAGAAGTTTCCTGAGAATGAGAACAATTAATCAGTAGAACAGCTTGCCCCCAGAAGTTGGAGGTGCTCCATCACTGGAGGTTTTTAAGAAGAAATTGTACAGCCATTTGTCTGAAATTTGTCCCCCAACTTGGCAACTTTAAGACTTGTGGACAGAACTAGGAGTTGAAGTCCACAAGTATTAAAGTTGCCAAGTTTGGAGACTTCTGGTGTAGGGTTTGCTACTTGAGCAGAAGGACTATAAAACCTCCAAGGTGTCTTCCAACCCTACTTTTCTATCTGATGTTGGAAACAAGATGTGTTTATGACTATGGCACTTCTATTAGGAGTGCCCTGATAGAAGAGTAAGGAATGGTAAGATTTAAAATATGACAAAAGGCCATGCAAATAGCAACATGTACACAAAGGCTCTGCCCCAACTCTCATGCCTGGAATATTAATTTCACACAACTCTATTTGCTGTCTGTAATACTACAATCCAGAAATAGGTTTATTGCCTTCTTGAAAAATTGAGCATTGTGGACATCAGTATTTAATGTGCACTATGAAAATTATTAGTTAAGAATGTTATAGAATGGTCGGTTTTCAAATGTCTTTGAAGTTTGCCTACTTCCATCCCTCATCTCCTGCACATTAAAACCCTTAGAGTTAGATTGCATGGCGACTGCTCCACTTCTCCCACAACCAAATCGATCCTATATGGTAAACAGTTCCCTATTTTGTAAGGCAGAAAAGCTTGCAGCCGACTATGGAAAATTGCAAACCTAATTTAAATAAATGGAACAACTGAAAGAACTTTAAATAGAAGGGATTTTAAATCATGGGTGCATTAAAGACATTTCAAGCAAAAAGGAAAAGGCTTAATAGGTCAACCCCTCATATAGGCATAATATGTGGGAGGGGCCAGGGTTAAAAGAGGGATCAGCCTAGAATCCCTATGTAGCCAAAAGCCAATTAAGTCCAACTTCCCTTTAATCAGATGGCTCCAACTTCAAGCAGGTACTAACCACTAGTTAAGAAGATTCTTGTGCATAGGCTTTTACAAATAAAAATCCAAATGGCTTCAACGATCATATAAAAGGATGCAAATGATCAGCTGCCTGCAAGGAATATAAATCCTTCCATTCCCCACCATCCAGTCAGAGCTGAAGAAACTTCTTGCATGAGAAGCAAAACATCTTCAAAGGAAAACCAGAAAATCCAGTTGCCTTTTGAAAAAGCACCTTTGTGGCAACCATGACCTGGCTGACTGAGCATCTTCATAGATATTTATCATGGGTGCATTAAAGACATTTCAAGCAAAAAGGAAAAGGCTTAATTGGACTTCACTTGTGGACCTGGTCTTTTGTGGCTGACACAGTATTATGTAGCAAACAGCAAGTAGCTAGATATTTGTCATTCTTGTGTGGCCATCTGGCAACTATCAGGACTTTTGCAGATATGATAGTCACATATAAATATGTGAACTGTTGCCTTCTGGCAGAAGATACGAAACAATTAAAACTTGGGCCATACGTTTTCTTGGGCCACACAGTTTTTATTCCAGAGCTATAATTACTCTTAACATGTACTAAAGAAAAAAGTGGAATAGATAGCACAACCACGAGATGGATTCGCAACTCGCTGGCAAACCATACACAACGAGTAGTCCTTAATGGGTCTAAGTCTACATGGAGGGAAGTAAGCAGTGGAGTGCCACAAGGTTCTGTCTTAGGCCCAGTACTCTTCAATATCTTCATTAATGACTTAGATGAGGGAATAGAAGGGAAACTGACCAAATTTTCAGATGATACTAAGCTGGCAGGAATAGCTAACACTCAAGAAGATAGGCTCAAGATTCAGATGGATCTTGACAGACTAGAACACTGGGCCGTATCTAACAAAATGAAATTCAATTTAGAGAAAAGTAAAGTCCTACACTTAGGCAAGAAAAACCAAGAGTACACATATAGATTGGGTGAAACCAGGATGAATATCAGTAACTGTTAGCGGGATCTTGGAGTCTTAGTGGACAACCAGCAAAATAGGAGTCAGCAGTGTGCAGCAGCCGCCAAAAAACCTAATGCAATCCTAAGTTGTATTAACAGAGGGATATAGTCAAGATCAAGGAAAGTACTAATACCACTCTATAAAGCCTTAGTAAGACCACACCTAGAGTACTGCATCCAGTTTTGGTCACCACATTATAAAAAAGATGTTGAGACTCTAGAAATAGTACAGAGAAGAGCAACCAGGATGATTAGGGACTGGAAGCTAAAACATACAACAAACAGTTGCAGGAACTGGGTTTGGCTAGTCTAGGGAAGAGAAGGACCAGGGGAGACATGATAGTGGTCTTCCAATATTTGAGTAGTTGCCACAGGGAGGAGGAGGGGGTCAAGCTATTTTCTAAGGCTCCTATAGGCTGGACAAGGAATAATGGATGGAAACTGATCAAGGAGAGATTCAATCTGGAAACAAGGAGAAACTTTCTGACAGAACAATCAGTCAATGGAACAGAAGTTCCCCTCGGAAGTTGTGGGAGCGCCATCAGTTGAGACTTTCAAGAAGAGATTGGACTGCCATTTGTCAGAAATGGTGCAGGGTCACTCGATTGGGCGGGGGATTGGACTAGATGACCTACAAGATCCCTTCCAACTCTGATTATCTGTTATCTGTTAAAGACCACCATCAGTGAGCTGTTGGACAGTATTGCTTGGTCTGTTGTGTGGATGCTTGTGTGTTTTTAGGGAGCGGGGAATTTGGTGGGTGGGGTGTGTGCTTGGGGATTGTCATGTATGAGTGCATGTTGAGTCTTGTCTCTGGGTGTTTTGTGAATTTCATTGTATGTGTATACTGTGTATATATGTACAATGACAATAAAGTATTATCATCATCATCATCATCATCATCATCATCATCATCATCATCATTATTATTATTATTATTATTATTATTATTATTATTATTATTATTATTATCGTCATTATTAAATATACTGATTTTTAAAGTGAATAGAGTCTATGGAAATAAGTTCTTTGATATGTTCTGTCCAAAAAACAATGCTCTCCAATTTTAGAAGCTTTGAAAAAAGAAAAGAAAAGAAAGAGGCCAGAGAGAATTATGTAGGCTACATGGGATTCCCTTCTGCTGAAGCATATGCTGGGGTACATGAACTAAGAATACTTTGGATTCACCCACACAGATTTATATATACATACCATTCTGTTGGATCACCTTCCCACCCCCACAAACACAGCTAATAAGCTACATATGCAGGAAACATCATAGGAAAATATAAAATCTCGCAGCAAATAAAGAGATTACAAATAGCTATGATGCCTTATAAAATATTGGGTCATTCCATTGCAAAATCTAAAAAAACATTTGATGGAAGCTTGGAAAACATAATATCTTTACCACACTTCCTAGTTGTTATACTTATCAATAAATAATTTTAAAGGAAAAAAGGAGGGGAAAGGAGGGGAGGGGAGGAGAGGAGAGGAGAAGAGAGAAGGGAAGGGAAGGGAAGGGAAGGGAAGGGAAGGGAAGGGAAGGGAAGGGAAGAGAAGAGAAGAATCAGTCTGTGTCAGGTCAGGCTCAACCATGTGATCACATCTAATTGGGCAGCACACCTTTTGAAAATGATTCAGAAGAAATGTTCCAGACTTCACAAAAGCAGGAATATCTTTTTCAGGGTTTTTACGTGAGCCTGAAAATAGATGTGACGTCTTTAATGGTCATGTTAAAGATGCTGTGACTCAGGATCTGGAAGCTGCAAGGGAAGATATGGATGGGATGAATAAGAAATTTAAACCAAATCCAAGCAAGGCAGAGCAACTGTTTCATCACTGAGGGCTGTTGATTTTGTGGAGGAAGTTGTCTCCCTGAAGGATGAAGTCTTTGGGTGGGAAAGGGGTTCATTGGCTATTATCCATTGTGAGGTGCTCAGGTTGAAGCCATGGCCAAGAGGACTTTTACCATGCCTATGTCGTACATCAGTTGGAGCCCTACCTAGAGTATGAGGACCTCATTACTCATACCCCTTGAGTTTCGACTGACTAAGAATTCAGTGAACTGGTCAGCATGGTACCCCGTGCTTTGGGCCCCTGCTCTGACTCCTTTTCAGCATCTATGTGAAGTTTTAAAAGGCTGATTAAAGCCCTAGCTGGCTTGGCTCCAGCTGGCTTGGCTATTTTAAACCTAGCTGGCTTGGCTATTTTTATTGAAGACCATTTTTACCATTTTTTTTACTCCTGGAAGAATCTGGAGACTTACTAATGTCCTTTTCTGGTTGGTGCCCCAACACACTGAAATACCAACCCTCCACTAAATTCAACCATCCCCCACATTTTTTGCTTTCCTTAAGGCTAGGTCACACTGGCCGACGGATGCAAAACGTATGCAAAAAGGACACAGCAGACAAACAAAATTTTGGGGTTGGCTCCATCCATTGTTATCTGCTCTCAAAAGTGCCCCAAATTTGCATAAACATAATGGAAAACAACGGAAAGGAACGGACAGGGCTAGTACGTAGCGAGGATGGTAAGCGGATGTTCGTAGGAAGCCTAGCGGATGGAAGTGGATGGAAGCGGATGACATATCTGCAGCGCTTCCGGGGGAGAATAGTGAAGCAGATGCGTATCGGAAGGAGCGGATGCATAGCAGATGACGCAGATGCATCACAGATGCCTATAGGATGCATAGCGGATGCGTAGTGGATGCAAAGCGGTCACTGCGTATGCGGGGAGGATGAATTGCGTCAGCTCCGTGGATATAAAAGGATGCAGCTCGCAAGCAGTGAGCATTCAGAGGAAAGACCTGCTGCCAGAGACATCTTGAAAGAACACCATGGTTCGACAGTCAGGGAATAAGAGAAAGCCTGTGCCTACTCCTGCCAGCCCTGGCAAGAAGGACAGAACCACCATCCCAACAATCCCACCCCCTGGCACTGACTCTGAAGCTGCTGGTGCTTCTGCTGCTGGTGCTGCTGGTGCTTCTCCTGCTGGTGCTGCTGGTGGTGCTTCTCCTGCTGCTCCTGCTGCTGCTGGTGGTGGTGGTGGTGCTGCTGCTGCTGCTGCTGCCGCTGCTGCTGTTGTGATGGACCAGCCCCAAGGCCCTCAAAGCCCTGCTGCTGAAGGCCCTGAAGCCCCTGCCAGAGGGAGGAAGAGGCAAGGCAAGGAGAAGGGGGAGAGGAAACATTACTCCATTTCCGAGGACCATGAGGAGGAGGTGCTGGAATGGCTGAGGGAGAACGAGTACCTGTGGAAGAAAGGCCACAGACACTATCGCGACACCAAGAGGAAGCAGGCAGCATGGAGAGACAAGGCAGAGAGCCTGGGCTACACTTCATATGTACTCCTGGGATGGTGGAAGCACATGCACCTGGTATGGCAAGCGGCACCTGAAGAAATCTGGCCAGGCTGCTGTCAAGCTCACTGACCGGGAGATGTACGTCATGGAGGGTGAGATCCGCCACCGAGGAGCAGCCCCTCTGTCAACCCTCTCCCTCAGACAGCCCACAGACAGCCAGTCCTCTTCCAGCCAGGAGACAGCTACCATGTCCAGGCAGGTGTCTTTGGAGGGCCCCATGGCAGAGACCCCCCCCCCGACAGCTGCACTCCCCATGCAGACAACATGAAAGATCCCCTGTCTCAAATGGAGCAAGAAGAAGCCACAGCCAGAGACCAACCCACATCCACCCCCAGCTCCACCTCCATCGAAAGCAGGCAGAGAGGCAGACTGGAGGGACAGAGCCACACTGTCCTGCTGGAGATCAGGGACACCATCAAGACCAGCACAGATCTTCTCTCTCAGCTGGTCCACAGCGATATGCCTTCTTCTAACCGCAAGCCCTTCATCACGTACGTGAGCCAGAGCTTCATGGACCTGCCCGAGGCCCAGTACCAGGTGATGAAGGAGAAAATCACAGCACTGCTGCACCACCCTCCAGGCCCAGCTGAACCTGCTCTGACCCACTCCAGGTCTGCTCCTCCACCCCAGGTGATGTCACAGCCCTTCCACGTCTTTCAACAGCCCCTCACCTACCAAGGCTACGAGAACCAGGACTTCCCACATCAGAAGCGTCCCTTCCCACTCCAGGCCCAGGTACACTGCACGCCACAGATGCCTCACTTCGCCCAGCTGCAGACCAAACAGCCCCACTACACTCCTCCTTCCTCCACCCCACAGCCAAGCCCCTCAACAGAAAATCTGTCTTCAGTACTGTGCCCGACATCCCAGGTCTTGAGGAAGGGCCTCTCAACCTCACGGGACTGACTCAGCTCTCTGAGAGCTTCCTGAACACACCATCCCCTGTTGTACTCTCGGGGCCAGGCACCCCAATGGCGCCTCAGACCAGCACACAAGCCACAGCCACCTCCACAGTCCCTGGCCGCTCGACAGATGAGACCATGGACATGCCTCAGAGTGACTGAGAATAGTGCCAGAGACTGAGTTGTTACCTGTTCACCTTATCTTTACTTAAAGACACTTTGCTTGGTTCATTTTGCTTTTTTAATAAAGTCATACAGTTTACTTAAGACAGTTGTTAATAAAGGTTATCTTTGCTTCACACACTTGGTTCATTTTATTGACTAAATAAAGTGTTGGTGAAAACTTTGAAAAAAGAGTTAAGCCTTTGCATGCTTGTGGGATACGTAAGGATAGTTGTTGGATGAGTAAGGATAGTTGTGGGATGGGTAAGGATAGTTGTGGGATGGGTAAGGATAGTTGTGAGATGGGTAAGGATAGCTGTGAGATGGGTAAGGATAGCTGTGGGATGGGTAAGGATAGTTGTGGGATGGGTAAGAATAGTTGTGGGATTGATAAACCTCCAGTGCAAGCATAGTGGGACTGTATGGTCCACCCTCCCAGCTGCCACACATATGGACCTTTGTTATCAATAACAATTTATTCATTGATCAACACATTTCAACATAAATGAAGCTCTTTATATGTTGAGTGGCCATATTCATTGTAGGGCCACTCAACATACATGGCACAATCTCATCAGTGTTATGAGACAGGCTCAAGGAAGCATCCATTAACTTCTACCATCCTGTCTTGCCACTCCACTTCTCCAGTTGGGGAGTTGCACCGGTGTTTCAGGAGGTTGCGCTGCTTCTTCCCTTCACATGAGGCTCTGTTGGGGCCTTGTACATCCACAGTGTCTATCAGGTTTCGTCCTTGCCTCCATTCACCAGGCTCCATGTCCCCATTCCCTTGTTGACAGTCCACAAGCCTGTTCTGCAACACTGGGTAGCGGGTGCGCATGAGATTGTGCAGGATGCAGCAAGCTTCCACGATGCTCCTCACAGTCCCTGGGTGATGCTGCATGGTGGTGAGAAGTACCTGGAACCTGTTGGCCAGGATGCCAAAGGCGTTCACCACCCATCTTGCCCTGGACAACCTGTAATTGAAGATCCTCTCTTCACGGATGAGGTATCTTGAACTGTACGGCTTCATGAGTAGGTTCTGAGGGAGAAGTCGTCATCCCCCACGATGAAGTAGGGCACATCCTGTGTGTCATTGGGTAGGGGGTCTGGATCTGGAAAACCCATGATGAGGTTGCGTTCCAGCCCATCCTTGAGGTCACTGGCGTTGTATACCTGGCTGTCTGAAGCTGACCCATTGCCTGAAGCATCGATGTACATGAACGTGAAGTCAGCATCAACCATAGCAAAGAGGATGATACTGAAGAAGCCCTTGTAGTTGTGATAAGAGGACCCTGAGTTGGCTGGAGCTTTGCAGGCCACGTGCTTCCCATCTATGGCTCCAACGGTGTGGGGAAAGTTCCACCTCTGATACCACTGTTGTGCAAGTTTCCTCCAGCCTTCTTCAGTGTTGGGGCACTCAGGATGTGCAAGGCCCCAACATAGCCTCACGTGAAGGGAAGAAGCAGCGCAACCTCCTGAAACACTGGTGCAACTCCCCAGCTGGAGCAGTGGAGTGGCAAGACAGGATGATAGATGCTTAATGGATGCTTCCTTCAGCCTGTCTCATCACATTGATGAGATTGGGCTATGTATGTTGGGTGGGCCTACAATGAACAGGGCATTTAATAAAGAGTTGTGTTTATGTTCAAATGTGTGGATCAATGCTTACATTGTTATTGATAATAAAGGTCCATATGTGTGGCAGCTGGGAGGGTGGACCATCCAGTCCCACTATGCTTGCACTGGAGGTTTATCTATCCCACAGCTATTACCCATCCCAAAGGTGTCCCTGCCCATCCCACTGCTATCTTAACCCATCCCACAAGCATGCAAAGGCTTAAACCATTTCTAAAAGTTTCCAGCAAGACTTTATTAAAAAAAAGAAACGAAGCAAGTGTATGAATCAAAAATAGACTTTATTAACAACAAGCTATAAAACAAAAATGAGTCTTTGGCACTCCTCCTGGTTGCTCAGTCTCAGGGGTGAAGGGTCCGGGTGTTGTGGAGGTGGCTGGTGCTTGAGTGCTTGTCATCAGCTCCTCCTCCAGAAGCAGAAGCAGCAGAAGCGCCAGCCCCAGAAGAGCGAGCCCGTGCTGCAGAAGCCCCAGCAGAACCAGAGTGAGGGCCAGGGGGCGGGATGGTAGCCCTGTCCCTCTTGCAAGGGCTGGCAGCAGATGGCTGAGGCTTGCTGTGCTTCAGCATGGTTGTGGGGTTGCTGGCTGGCTGGGAGGCTGGCAGGAAGGCTGGCAGGCAGGCTGGCAGGCAGGCTGGCAGGCAGGCTTGCAGGCAGGCAGGCACCAAGGCTGGCAGGAAGGCTTGCAGGGAGGCAGGCACCAAGGCTGGCAGGAAGGCTGGCAGGGAGGCTGGCACCAAGGCTGGCAGGCAGGCAGACAGCAAGGCTTGCAATGAGGCTGGCAGCAAGGCTGGAAGGCAGGCAGACAGCAAGGCTGGCAGGGAGGCTGGCAGGCAGACATGCAGGCAGGACAGGCAAGGCAGTCGATGTGTCTAGAAGCAGGTCTTTCCTCTGAATGGCAACCTGCTTCTGAGCTGCTTTCGTTATATCCGCGGGGCTGATGCAGTGCATCCTCCCCGCATGCGCAATTAATGCTCGGCATCCGCTAGGCTTCCGCTGTGAATCCGCTGTGCATCTGCTGTGCATCCGCTTCATCCACTGTGCATCCACTCTGCATCCGCTGTATCCGTTCTGCATCCGCTTTGCTGCGGCCCCCCGGAAGCCTAGCGGATGTGCCATCCGCTCTCATCCGCTTCCATCCGCTGGGCTTCCGTTCCGCATCCGCTTTCCATCCGCCCTGCGTCCTCCCCGCATCCATGTTATCCGCTCCGGTTATGCAAATTTTTGCCCCTTCTGAGAGCGGATAACAATGGATGGAACATTTTTCTCGTCCATTGTGTCCGTTTTGCATCCGTTGGGCAGTGTGACAGGGCCTTAAGCTATTAAAGGTGGAAATATTTCAGAGACTTTTTGGATGATATAATTTGATGGGTTTTCTTTTGATTCTGTGTGTTTATATGTGCTTATGTCTCTTTAATAATGTGGATGTTTTATTTTATGTTTATGAATGTTGGTAAACAGCTAACGCATTCTGTCTGTCTGTCTGTCTGTCTCTGTCTCTCTCTCTCTGTCTCTGTCTCTCTCTGTCTGTCTCTCTCTCTCTCTCTCTTTCTCATGTATGTATATATGAACTATGTGTGCTCACTCTGACAGGTGTAGGTCTCAAAATCAATCTCTTCATCTAATTCTCAAAGTTTCCAGATTTTTTTAGAGATTAATGTAGAAACTAGAAAAACAACATTTTCCATTTAATTTTTTATCCCACCTTTTGTTATTTTATAAGAAACTCAAAGTGCCAAACATACTTATTACTCCTTCCTCCTCCGATTTCCCCTACAACAACAACCCTCTGGGGGTTGTTGGGTTAGTATGTTGGGTTAGGATTAGCAATTCTGGCAATCAAGATGGTTGTTTGAGCTACATATCTTCTGCCTTTGCATTCTTCCAAACATCAATATTTCTTTTAAAAGTCCCAAACTGCTATGTTCCTCTTGATAGGCTCTCACCAATGTAAATAAACAAATGTCACAAACATGAAAAATGTGTATGCATTCTACTTTTACCTTAAATATTTATCAGAGAGGTCATTTAAAAGCTCTCACATTTCATCCTCCCAAATAGTGAAAGGACTGATCCCCTGAGAGATAACATGGGGCTGGAGGTAACAGTGAAGTAAAGTGCTTATTTTGAAAAGCAGCTCAGATACATTCCTGCCTATCTGAACATGTGGCAACCATTTGGAGTATTTGATAAATGTGTGCTCTGGAGTCAGTTCCTATTCTCCAGGTTAAAATGTGCTCGGCTTTTAGGATATTAAGGCAGAGCTCCAATTCATGTGGAATGGTTGTAGGCCACTCCTTGGTCACTCAGAATATCACAGTTGAATGGGACATTGGAGGTTTTCTAGTCCAAACCCCTGCTCAAACAGGAGACCCTAGACCATTTTAGGCAATCTTTTCTTAAAAGCCTCCAATGACAGAGCACCCACAACTTCTGAAGGCAAGCTGTTCCACTGGTTAATTGTCCTCACTTAGGAAGTTCTTAGTTTGAAGCTGCTTCTCTCCTTGATTAGTTTCGATCCATTGTTTCTTGTCCTGCCTTCTGGTGCTTTGGAGAATGGCTTGACTCCATCTTCTTTGTGGTAGCCCCTCAAATGTTGAAACACTGCTATCATGTCTTCCCTAGTTCTTCTTTTCAGTAAACTAGACATAGCCACTTCCTGCAAAAGTTCTTCATGTGTTTTAGCTTCCAGACCCCTAATCATCAATGTTGCTCTTTTCTGCACGCTTTCTAGAGTCTCTACATCTTTTTTATAATATGGTAACCAAAACTGGATGCCGTATTCAAAGTCCTTCCCTCTGGCATGTACATGTACAAGATTTTATTAACTATACTGTAGCTGTCCTGTCCTATCATTTACCTCTTTTTTATCTCAAGGGTACAAAACCTAAAAAAAAGTCCATGCTAACTTGGCTTCTGTCAGGAATGAAGAATTTGGACTACATTCAGTTCCAGTTAGGATGATTTATTACTCATGCCTATAGGTAAGAAGCTAGTCAACAAACCAGCAGTCATAAATTGTTGCTAGATAAGTATCAATGGAGTTCAAGGGGGTTGGAATTAGACCTTTTGTGGCAATGTAAGGACACCAGGCTGGTTCCTCTCTTGACTTCACCAGTCTCTGCCTGTTCCTTCTACAGCTTCCAGTATTTCCACATTATGCTCATTTCACCTCCAACTTTCCAATCAAGAAAGAAGGTCAGGTATAATCCTCCTATTCAGGAATCCATAAATCCTTTGAATTAAATTCGAAATGATTTTGTAACCAAATTCAGCTCTTTGAAAATTTTCATGATCAATATGTGAGGACATTTCTTTTTATATATATACCATCATTTCAGGATCTAGGTAAGACAACTGGAAACTTGTTGACATAACTTTTATGTTTTGGGTCTAGCTAGCAGTGTAAATCCATCAGAATTAAAATTCCTTCTGAATTTGGACTTGATCTCACAGTCTCCTTGGTTCTAGCCTGACCTCTTAAACCACTACAACAAATTGACTCTCAGAGCTTGTTTAATACACATAAAAGTGCTCAGAATTACAGTTTTTTATCTTAATCCTGAAATATAGGCTCCAAGTATCTATCTGTTTATCTACCTGATTATGACCTTTCAATAAGACTGTGATCAGAAGCGTAGTAGAATATGCCTATTCTGAACTCATGGACTCCATTCATAACACTTATCCTGGTACTGGTAGAAGAGAATAAACTCAGGGATGAATTGTGGCATCCTTTGTACTTGGTGGTTTTCTTGCAGATGTTTCATTATCAAAAGAGGTAACATTATCAATGCACTTAACCTGAATACCAAATCAACTCTTTCTAGTTTTGTACAACAAATGAGGACTTAAGGCTAGGTCACACTGGCTGACGGATGCAAAACGTATGCAAAAAGGACACAATGGACGAGCAAAATTTCAGGGATGGCTCCATCCATTGTTATCCACTCTCAAAAGTGCCCCAAATTTGCATAAACAGAACAGAAAAGAAAGGAAAAGAACAGACGTGGGGAGGATGTAGCGGGGATGTAAAGCGGATGTTTGTAGGAAGCCTAGCGGATGAAAGCGGATGGAAGTGGATGACACATCCGCAGGGGTTCCCGGGGAGAATAGCAAAGTGGACGCGTAGCGGAAGGAGCGGATGCATAGCAGATGATGCGGATGTTCCACGGACGCCTATAGGATGCATAGTGGATGCATAGCGGATGCATAGCGGATGCATAGCGGATGCATAGCGGATGCATAGCGGATACATAGCGGATGCATAGCAGATGCAAAGCATTCACTGCGCATGTGGGGAGGATGAATTGAGTAAGCTCCGCGGATATAAAAGGATGCAGCTCGCAAGCAGTCAGCATTCAGAGGAAAGACCTGCTGCCAGAGACATCTTGAGAGAACACCATGGGGAAGAAGAGAAAGCCTGTGCCTACTCCTGCCAGCCCTGGCAAGAAGGACAGAACCACCATCCCACCTCCTGGCACTGACTCTGAAGCTGCTGGTGCTTCTGCTGCTGGTGGTGGTGCTCCTGGTGTTGCTGCTGCTGGTGCTTCTCCTGCTGGTGCTGCTGGTGCTTCTCTTGCTGCTGCTGCTGGTGGTGCTTCTGCTGGTGGTGGTGGTGGTGCTGCTGTTGTGATGGACCAGCCCCAAGGCCCTCAAAGCCCTGCTGCTGAAAGCCCTGAAGCCCCTGCCAGAGGGAGGAAGAGGCAAGGCAAGGAGAAGGGAGAGAGGAAACAGTACTCCATTTCCGAAGACCATGAGGAGGAGGTGCTGGAATGGCTGAGGGAGAACGAGTACCTGTGGAGGAAAGGCCACAGACACTATCGCGACACCAAGAGAAAGCAGGCAGCTTGGAGAGAGAAGGCGGAGAGCCTGGGCTACACTTCTGATGTACTCCTTGGATGGTGGAAGCACATGCACACCTGGTATGGCAAGCTGCACCTGAAGAAATCCGGGCAGGCTGCTGTCAAGCTCACTGACTGGGAGATCTATGTCATGGCCAGGTGCAGCTTCCTGGAGGGTGAGATCCACCACTGAGGAGCAGCCCCTCTGTCAACCCTCTCCCTCAGACAGCCCACAGAGAGCCACTTCTCTTGCAGCCAGGAGACAGCTATCATGTCCAGGCAGGTGTCTTTGGAGGGCCCCACGACAGAGACCCCCCCCCCACAGCTGCACTCCCCATGCCAGAGGACATGGAGTATCCCCTGTCTCAGATGGAGCATGAAGAGGCAGCCACCAAAGACCAACCTACCCCCACCCCCAGCTCCACCTCCACAGAAAGCAGACAGAGAGGCAGACCGAAGGCACAGAGCCACACTGTCCTGCTGGAGATCAGGGACACCATCAAGACCAGCACAGATCTCCTCTCCCAGCTGGTCCACTTTGACATACCATCCTCCAACCGCAAGCCCTTCATCACGTACGTGAGCCAGACCCTCATGGACATGCCTGAGGCCCAATACCAGGCGATGAAGCAGAGGATCACAGCTCTTCTGCACCACCCTCCAGGCCCAGCTGAACCTGCTGCTACTCACTCCAGGTTTGCTCCTCCACCCCAGGTGATGTCACAGCCCTTCCACGGATTTCAGCAGCCCCTCGACTACCAAGCCTACCACTACCAGGACTTCCCACAGCAGAGGCAGCCCTTTCCAGTCCAAACCCAGGTTCCTTGGACACCACAGATGCCACAGACGCCTCAGATGACCCAGCTGCAGACCAGACAGCCCCACTACACTCCTCCTTCCTCCACCCCACAGCCAAGCCCTTCCTCAGAACATCTGTCATCAGTGTTGGGCCTCACGTCCCAGGTCCTGGAGGAAGGGTCTCTCAACCTCACGGGACTGAGTCATCTCTCTGAGAGCTTCCTGCACAAACCATCTCCTGTTGTACTCTTGGGGCCAGGCACCCCAATGGCTCCTCAGACCAGCACTCTAGCAACAGCCACCTCCACCGTCCCTGGCCCCTTTACATCTGAGACCATGAGCATGCCTCAGAGTGACTGAGAAGAGTGCCAGAGACTGATCACTTTATCTTTGCTTAAGACACTTTACTTGGGTCATTTTGCTTTTTAATAAAGTCATGCAGTTTGTTATTAATAAAGGTTATCTTTGCTTCACACACTTGGTTCATTTTTTTTACTTAATAAAGTGTTGGGGAAAACTTTGAAAAAAGGGTTAAGCCTTTGCATGCTTGTGGGATAGGTAAGGATAGTTGTGGGATGGGTAAGGATAGTTGTGGCATGGGTAAGGATAGCTGTGGGATGGGTAAGGATAGTTGTGGGATAGATAAACCTCCAGTGCAAGTATAGTGGGACTGTATGGTCCACCCTCCCAGCTGCCACACATATGGACCTTTATTATCAATAACAATTTATTCATTGATCAACACATTTCAACATAAACAAAGCTCTTTATTAATGCCCTGTTCATTGTAGGGCCACTCAACATACATGGCACAATCTCATCAAAGTTATGAGACAGGCTCAAGGAAGCATCCATTAAGCATCTACCATCCTGTCTTGCCACTCCACTGCTCCAGCTGGGGAGTTGCACCAGTGTTTCAGGAGGTTGCGCTGCTTCTTCCCTTCACGTGAAGCTCTGTTGGGGCCTGGCACATCCACAGTGTCGATCAGGTTTACTCCTTGCCTCCATTCCCCAGGCTCCATGTCCCCATTCCCTTGTTGATGGTCCACAAGCCTGTTTTGCAACACTGGGTAGCGGGTGTGCATGAAATTGTGCAGGATGCAGCAAGCTTCCACGGTGCTCCTCACAGTCTGTGGGCGATGCTGCATGGTGGTGAGAAGTACCTGGAACCTGTTGGCCAGGATGCCAAAGCGTTCTCCACCACCCGTCTTGCCCTGGACAGCCTGTAGTTGAAGATCTTCTCTTCACGGGTGAGACATCTGGAGGTGTAGGGCTTCATGAGGTAGGTTCTGAGGGAGAAGGCGTCATCACCCACGATGAAGTAGGGCACATCCTGTGTGTCGTTGGGTAGGGGGTCTGGATCTGGAAAACCCATGATGAGGTTGCGTTCCAGCCCATCCTTGAGGTCACTGGCGTTGTATATCTGGGCATCTGAAGCTGACCCGTTGCCTGAAGCATCGATGTACATAAACTTGTAGTCAGCATCAACCATGGCAAAGAGGATGATGCTGAAGAAGCCCTTGGAGTTGTAATAATTGGACCCTGAGTTGGCTGGAGCTTTGCAGGCCACGTGCTTCCCATCTATGGCTCCAATGGTGTGGGGAAAGTTCCACCTCTGATACCACTGCTCTGCAACTTTTCTCCAGTCTTCTTCATTGGTGGGACACTGGAGGAGCTCCTCCCCATTCTTCGATGATGGCCTGCACCACTTCTCTGACCACAATGCTCATGGTGTTGTGTGGCACCCTCCAGCCATACTGCATGTCGCTTCCTCCCTCTTTCCGCTTTCCACTGGAGCAGATGTGAGTTGCGCGGATGCCCAGAGGATGCCGAGAGGATACAGAGGACGTGTAACAGTTGACAACGGACGTAGAACGTTTGTTGCCCGTATTTGTCGCAGATGTAGATCGTACGTGGCGGAAAGTTCATCTGCTCAGAAAGTTTTGTGTAGCTCAAAACTTTTTGAGCGGATGAAATAGCAGTAGACGGATGTTTCATAGATAGAGCTTATGAAAGACATACGCAGTGAGTCCACAACGGATGCATCATGTTTTCCAAAGGATGGCAAGCGTTTTTCTCCGTTTTACATCCTCTTTGCATCCGTTGGTGCAGTGTGACATGAGCTGAAAATAAAATAAAACACATGCACACACACACACAGAGAGAGAGAGGTTTATAGCAATGTAGTTTAGACATTCTGTCAATTAAACCACTGGGTATTAATCAATTTAATTTAATGTGTGTACGCAGATCCTGAGATTTCTCTCACAGTATGCACCATGTCTTACTTCCTCCAATGTTATTTACTTATTTCATTGTTATTTATTTCTTTTGCAGGTTGTAAAGCATTTTTCTTCTGTGCTCCTAGATGTTCTTGTTCTTTTCTTTGGTTGAGTTCAACCGACACGTAAGCAATATAACAACTAAGGACAAAACCTGTATTAGCTTTGACTGCTATTTATATTTTTAAGAGCTCTGGCCCTGGTTATATAATTATAGCAAACAGACTGATTTTCTGCTTCTCTCTGAATGCTTCCAGTGAATTATATTGATTTCTATTATTTCCCCAGACATTTAAGTTTTAAACAAGTATCTAGTCTAGTTAACAAGAATTATTAAGTTGCATAAACACTTGCCAATTCCTGACAAGCCAACAAGAATTGCCTCCATCCAAAACTAAACTCAGAATGGTCGATATGCTACCATAGAACCCCAAATAGTTTCTTAAAAAAGAGATTAATTTCTCTTTTTTCAGTGGTCATAAGATGATCAAATCTCAAATCATTTTAAGGTTCCCAACTGAGATATAGTAAAATTTCACAGCTGAAATTGCTAACATCACGCAAGGTTTAATGCATATTGGGATGTTCCAGTTAAAGCAAGGAAGTATGATTTCTCTCACAAGATTAATTTTTGCCTGTTGCCAAAGAAGGTGAGTGAGATATTTTATTCTATTGTCCAGAATATTCAGGTAAAAGCAGAGCTAAAGTACCAGATTGAACAACTTTGACAGTGAGAAGAACAACTTTCTTTCTATGGGGTCACTTATTCTCTCTGAACTTGGTTCTTTTCTTGCAGACATTTCACTATCCAACAAAGTAACACCATCAGTGCTAGAAAAGAATGGGCTTTGTTCTCTGTGCCCTGTCGGTATTGGTAGGAGTGTCCTTGGTAGTTCCTTAAGTAGGCTGTTGTTTACTTTTTGAGTTGGCAATTCATTGATTGAGATATTACTGCTTGATTGTTGGATTAGTACAGGGGTGTGAAGCTCGATTTCATTGAGGGCGGCATCAGGGTTGTGACTGACCTCAGGGGGCCAGGGTGGGTGTGGCCAGAGTGGGCATGGCCAGCTTGAAATCACTTGTGTTGAGAGTGTCTGTGGTGGCCCGAGTGACCTGCCAGTGTAAACAGGCTCTCAAGCTTCATTTGCAGCTGCAATGGCCTCCTGCAACCCCTTGTCAGAGGAAACGGAACTCAAGAGGGTCTCACACATGGTCCTCCCAAGCTCCATTTTTGCTGGCTCAGGCACCATGAGCCAGTGCTTTGCTGTTTCCAGGGCAGCCCCACGGGCCAGATCTAAGCACTCCGTGGGCTGGATCTGCCCCATGGGCCTTGAATTTGACACCCCTAGTCTAGTATTAATCTTGGTGTTAATCTCTGTTTATGTGAGTGTTGATTGCTGCCGAGAAGGTGTTGTGATCTTTTTGTTTCCCTTTTTGGCTTCACATTGTCTCTTATGAATGGTATGTAGATATTGTTTATCCTTGTGTGCCTGTTGGTGATTGATTTGTTTGAGTGCTGTGCTTCCTGGAATTCTCTAGGATTTGGGGACCTGGTTTGGTTTAAGGATGTTCAGAGTTTCCTCGTTGAAACTTCAGTGACGTCTGTCCATATATTGTGCAATTAAGGAGTTTTCATCATCTCTTCCGACTGCTAGTTGATGTTCAACATTCTTTCCTTTCTATTCTTCTCCAGTTTAATTACCATTCCAGAAGCATTATTTGCCCAAGATGATGAGGTATGGGGAAATGTCATGATTTTTTTCTTCCAAGTAACATCTTAGGAGAATTCAAATTAGCAGAAAGAAGAGAGAACATCTCCAATTATGAGCCTTTCCCCTTGTTCTCCATTCTTCCTTGCACTGGCAGAAAAATACTAGCATGAAATGAAATGTGCTTTTGATCTTGCTGAATCTTTTTTTAAAAAAACAAATTTTATTAGTTTTTAAAGACAATACACAAACAAACAAAACATAAAATCTCATAGCATAAAACCTTTTTTCTAAAAACTGCTTATTAAATTTTGACAAAATAAAACATCTTATTTGAGGACAACATAGTTCCAGATATGCATATCTTATTTATTCTTTTTCCAACCTCTCACTATTTCTCCCTTTATTCAATTAGATTTCTTTTACCTAAATTTCTATATCTATTTATTCATTGTACTTATACTTTCATCTGTCTTGTTTACAATTTCATTGTTCTCTTCTAACGTTCTTCCAAAATTTTATTAATTCTCAGTAGGCTAACTTAACAAACAAAACACAAAACATAGAAACATAAAACTTCTTTTTGGAAAGCGGCTTAAACCCAGGTTAGCATCTTTTTATACAGACATAAATCAAATTCATGCTCACCTTATATACTATTTCATATCTCATTTAACATTCTGCATTTTCTATATGTTTTCTCCCCTCTTTTCACTCTCTTAATTCTATTTTATTTATTTCATCTCAATTTAAATCATTATACTTGTATCTTTTGTCCGTTCTTTTTCAATTATCTATTTTTTCTTTTCTCTTTACTGCAAAATTTCTCTGTAATCACTGGTTGAAGTATGATGACTTTTTATCTTTCCCCTAAATTTAACACTTAAAATAATATATAATTTCCATACTGATTCTGCTTAGTGCATTCTACATAGTACATTTTAAAATAATAAAAGAAAAGAAAAAAATAGTAAGCTTATAATATAGTAAAAACAAAGTTCCATAACTAATTAAACTCTATTAGACATTTTACACATTCCCTTTAATATATTGTTAACTCATATATTCCAATTTTCTAACTCTATTTCAAATACAAATATTACAATACAATCCTGTGCACTTTTGCAGAATCTCTTCTTTAATTACATTTTACCCTTTGTCTTTAAAAAAAACCTGTTTTTTAACATCTTGTCTTTATATCCCTTTTCCCCTTCTTCTCTTATCCAGTCTGGTCTTTTTGCACCCCATCTCTCAACCTCTGCCCTCTTGGTCTCCCCTCTCTGTTGTTTCCCTCTTTTCTGTTGCTTTCTGACATTATATCGATTTTTCACCTTATTTCTCCCTTTCTTGGTTCTTTTTTTTAAATCTTGAATTCTCCATTTTCTTTCCCTTTCCCTTTTCTTCCTCAACTAAAATTATTTGTTCATTAAAGATGGCTTCTTCTTCTTCATCCCAACTTTCTTGTTGTTGTAATTCCTGGTAGGTAGAAATCACAATTTCTAAGAAATGAAAAACAGATCCAGTAGAGCCCTTGCCTTCTTGTTCCTCTTCTTTTAACTTTTTATATTCTATTTTCAATTCTTCAACAGTTAATGCCATTGTAAGATTATTTTTTTAAAAACCAACCCAAATGTTTTTAATCTTTCAAAAAATAGTTTCCAAGAGTCCCAAAGTCACAAAGCAGTCCAAATCAGCACAAACTGTTTCATTTAGCATTTTCTTCTTTTTGTACTTTCTCTTCCTGGGGTGGAATTTAATTGCACAATTCCAAAGTAATTTTTTAGAAGTCTTATTGCCATTATCTCTGATCTTAAAAGTTCCAAGCTGTCTCCTCCAACAAAATATTAATATAAGTTCTTTACCTCTCCTTTCCCACTTATAGCAAAAAAAAATTGGTTTTTAGTTCCAATGTTCAGAAATCTTAATATCCCCTTGGCTTTAATTTTCAGGTTTAATTACCTTCTGTACCGAAGCAGGTTTTTCCAATTTCCATCTGCTATCTCCGTAGGGAAGGAGAGTGAGAAGAAAAAAACTTTCCCTTTCACTTTTCTCCGCTGCTTTTAACAATCTTGTTAGGAAACAATGTATCATTTGAAAAGTTGAACCTCCAGGATAGAAATGGAACTTATTGTCCCCGTTCAGCCAAAACCTTTCACTTCTTCAAACTTCCTTCTGCACAGTCTTGTCCAGCTGAAAGCCTCTTTGTGGCGGTCAGTAATGGCCTCTCCACCGCCTTGGGAAAAGGGAGTTAAGCCAGCTGAGGAAGGGGGTTGAGATTCCCCAGGCCCCTGCCCGGATCTCCCCTATCTTCAGTTACCTCTATGGGGTAACCATAGCCTCCAAATCCAGCTGGATCGGGGGCAGCGACCGCAGCAGGAACCGCGCATAATCGCGGATTCCTGCCGCTGCCGAAGCCTTGCAACCAGAAGTCTCTGATCTTGCTGAATCTTACCCAATTTCTTTTCCCAGTTAGTGTCAGTTCCCTGACCTCTCTCTGAACAGGGGAAGAAGCATAGCCCTAGAAGAGTTTATAGACTTTGTGGCTGTTTTAGGATAGTATCAAAATAAAGAGGACTAATAAAGCAGCATATCTGAAGCCTGTCTTGTCATGGGTTGAACTATGATGAAGGCCATGTTATGGTAACTTGCTAGAAAAGAAATATTGCCAGGGCATTTTTAGATATTTAGATTAACAGAGTTGGAAGGGACCTTGTAGATCATCTAGTCCAACCACTCAAGCAGGAAACCCTACACCATTTCTGACAAATCACAGTCCAATCTCTTCTTGAAAGTTTCAAGTGCTTGAATTCTGGTTAGGTTAAATGGAAAAAGGCTTTGATTTCAGATATCCTGTTTCTACCATCATTGTCGCATCATCAATTAAAACAAAATTACAATGAGTTTTAATCATTGAATCTGGCAGCAAACTGGTCTGTATGGAAAGCGATAAAATTTCAAATTTGCAGAAGAAAGGGAGTCAGACTGAATCCATTTCACATAATGACTGTAGAAATGGATGTACTTGCCATGATGATAAATGCTTTTCAGAGGGTGAGAGATCATCCAGAAAATAGTTTGGATCTCAGGATTATCACCTGATATAAAAATTGGTGACCTTGAAGTGTTAATGGCCTTTCTTCAGAGGGATTTATTACTGGCTCATAAAATACAGTTTTATCGTGTTCCAAATATGGCTTTTTAGAGATTGACTAGTATAAATGCTCCAATCCTCAACTCATTTACTTCAGGAATGCCCCACTGGTACTGCAACCTAGAGATAATTTCAAGGCAAAGATTTTAGCCTATTCATGCTCCTTAAGTAAAAGAACTTGATTTGTCGTGACTATTTTCTCTTTCTTGCCCTCCCTCCCCCAATATCAATGAGAAATACAGCAAGAACCAAATGATTCTTTTGAGAGAAGAAATCATTTCAATTTAATGGGGAATGAATTTGCTTTATATGGTTAACCTAAGCAAGCAAAGGGAAAATGTCTTCATTAAAAGTTTTCATTAAATGGAATGCATTGCTTAGCCCTTTCCAGAGGTACCTTCTACCAAATGAAGTGTTTCATTCCAAAGAGCTTGATCCATCAATGTGTAGATATTGTAGTACTGCACAAAGAGGGCAATTTTCTTTTGTGAGTGTCAAACAGAAAATCTAGATCTGATATCTACAAAACCCTCACATCTTGGCCATAAACTGTTTCAACTCCTTCCCTCAAGACTCAGCTATAGGGCATTGCATACCAAATCAGCTAGACACAAAGACAGTTTTTTTTTTCCTGTCATGCCTTCACAATGCTAAACACCCAATTCTCACAGCACTGTCTTGTGCCTAAGGATATCTAACCATGTAGTAGGCTGCATCACTTCTTGTCCTTCTCATCTTTCCTCTTACCTATTCCTATTGGCATCTTATGACTAGTTCTTTGTTGGTTGTGTCTTATGATTTATGATTTATCACTTTGTTGCTTATGTGTACACTCAAAGTTTATGCACCAGAGACAAATTCCTTCTGTATCCAATCACAGTTGGCCAATATGGAATGTTCTATTCTGTTCTGCTCTGCTCTGTTCTACTGTACTCCACTCTATTCTATACTACTCTATTCTCTATTTTATTCTAATCCATATTCTATTCTATTCTATTCTCTATTCTATTCTCTATTCTATTCTATTCTCCATTCTATTCTATTCCATATTCTATTCTATTCTCTATTTTATTGTATTCCATATTCTATTGTATTCTATTCTATTCTCTATTCTATTCTATATTCTATTCTATTCTCCATTCTATTCTATTCCATATTCTATTTTATTCTCTATTTTATTGTATTCCATATTCTATTCTATTCTATTCTATTCTCCATTCTATTCTATTCTATTCCATATTCTATTTTATTCTCTATTTTATTCTATTCCATATTCTATTCTATTCTATTCTATATTCTATTCTATTCTATTCTATATTCTATTCTCCATTCTATTCTATTCCATATTCTATTCTATTCCATATTCTATTCTATTCTTTATTCTATTCCATATTCTATTCTATTCTCTATTCTATTCCATATTCCATTCTATTCTATTCCATATTCTATTCTATTCCTATTCCTATTTTCCATATGATCTATCCAGAATCTTTTTATACTGTATGTAGTTTATGTGATTACCCAAGCAAAAAGACAGTCATTTGCACAAAAGCTGATAAAGAGCAGAAGTTGTTACAATGTCATTGCTTGTCCCATACATTTCACTAGTATATTTAGCAAAGTCAATTGCCCCTATGTATGATTTCCTGTCATGCTTCTCCTGAGCTATGAATACTGATATGTATTACAACTCTTTCACTCAGTCATTTCAATACAAGAATTTTGGTCCCCATAATCCTGATCAACATGAGGAAAATCCAAAACCACAAAGTTTGTGATTTGAAATGAATGAGGATAAAAAGGAGCTGGAGGTGATGGGAGGGCAGCAGTCCTTTTTCAAATGGAAATTTGGATTATCAGAAATGGTGGATCAATAAAGGTTTTGTATAGTCCTTGATTTACAACCACATCAGTTGTCTGGATAAGAATTGTTCAAAACAAAATCATCTTCCTTGGCAAAACAATCATTTTAAACCCCATAAATTCTCCCCAACAAAGACAGTTGTAATTTCTCCTATCTTAACATGTCTGTCTTGATTTAATTCCGTGTCTTAAAATAATTGTTCTGTTATAACATAGAATTCATATTAGTCACAGTGATACTCAAGTATCACTTTTTTTTTTCAATCTTTAAACCCAGTTTTCCATCAATTCCATTTGGGTTTCAATGTTCATATTTTTTGTTTCTCTTTCATTTATTACTTTAAATCCATCTAATAACCCAAAATCAGAATAAAGTCAATATTTCTGTAGTTGCCTTGTTCATGCAATTGTTCTCTTCTAATTTCTGTCTTTTATAGTTTTTAACCTTGTTAAAAAAATCTTCAATAAATTCCAGATATTGTGGGTATATGTTCTCATCACTCTTATCATCACTCCTTATCATCCATCCCCTCCCACTTATGACTGTATGACTGTAACCTTGTCACTTGTATCCTTACGATTTATATGGACTGTTTCCTAGTTTGATTTGATTGCTTATTGTACCCTATGACTATTATTAAGTATTGCACCTTATGATTCTTGACTCTTAATGAATGTGTATTTTCTTTTATGTACACTGAGAGCATTTGCATCAAGACAAATTCCTTGTATGTCCAATCCCACTTGGCCAACAAATAATTCTATTCTATTCTTTTCTGTTCTACTCTATTCTACTCTACTCTTTGTATGCTATTCTATTCTATCAAGGTGCACATTTGCTTCCTAAAAAAATAACTATTAGTTTCAAATTATGTTAACAATCGTGTAGCCTTCAGCCTAGTTTTGACTATGCAAGGATAATCTCTGATCAAATTAGAGGGGACAGACTATAGAAAAATAAATATTAAAAGTGCCTCAATTACTCAAGAGATGTGTCTGTATTACAAAAGTGATTTGCTACTTACTTTAGGAGGAAATGAAATATACATAAAGTTGCAAAGAACCAACACTGTAGGAAGAGAGATGTTTGCAACAGCTACAGCTCACTTCATCAGATGAATAGTGACTAAAATTAATACAATTTAAAAAGTTATTTGATAAAAGCCAGACCAGAAAACTCCCTTAGCAATCAAGAGAATAAAATGGGCCAAATTCAGACTGAACTACACATCTGTAACTGTAACTGACAGATTTATAAATCTTTAGTTGGTTGAATTCAGTCAATTCAATTTTCATGAATTGCATACTCTGAAGCAGGTGGAAAAGAGGAAATTGATGTAAAACTATGTTTCATTAGCTGACACATTTATTGCTCACTTCAGGACTGAAGTGAGTCTTCATTTCTCTCTTATGAATTCTACGTCTGTCTCTTTCCTTCCTGTGGTTAAGAGGAAAGCTTTGTGTCAAATATAATAGTTCAAAAATATCTTGGTCCTTATCTAAACTTTTCATTTGAAAGCCTTCTTTATGATGTGAGAATCAATGTCTAATTTATTTTTCATTCTTGATCATTTTCTTATAATCTTTGCATATTTCTTCAACTTTATTTTATTTATTAATTAAATTTGTTTGCTGCCTCTGTCACCAATGAGATGACTCTGGGCTGCTTACAATGTTAAAAATGGATAATACAATTTTAAAAAAACAAAAATAATAAAAATAAAACTTCTAAAAATACAAGTTATCAACTATAACTAAAAGTTGGGGTGGAAGGGAGGAGGAGGAGGGGAGGAGATAGGATCTACAATTTAAGTTTCTTACATAACATAAAGACAATACATAACCCTGCCTAAATCATGGGAATTCTCCTATCCTATTCTATTTTATGCCAGTTTCACATTGAAATTTGTTAGCAACTTGACCTTGTCACTAAAAATAGTTTGTATGTTGCACTTCTTAAAAAATAAACACTTATACATCTATTTTTTTCAGACTTCCTGAATATACAGAGTTGAGCAATATGGATTACTGCCATTACAATAGTTTAGAAGTAACCACTTTGTTAAGAAGAGTTGGATTAATTATGATGCTAATCATGGAATAAAGAATAAACCAAGATAGGGATTCACCCATCTTTTTCCATTGTACCTCTTGCTTTCTCTGGGCTGTATGATACAATGATTTGGATGAAGGAATAGATTGGGAACTCATCAGATTTGCAGATGTCACCAAACTAACAGGAATAGCCAACACTCCAGAAAATAGGCTTACGATACAGAAGGATCGTGACAGACTTGAACATTGGGTGCTATCTAACAAAATGAAATTCAATGGTGAAAAAAAGCAAGGTTCTACATTTAGGCAAGAAAAACAAAAAGCACAGGTACAGTATATGTGGTACCTTACTCAATAGTGGTGACTGTGAGAGAGATCTTGGCGTCCTAGTGGACAATCACTTAACTGTGAGCCAGCTGTGTTCTTCAGCTGCCAAAAAAGCCAACACAATTCTAGGCTGCATAGAATCAAGATCACATGAAGTGTTAATACCACTGTATAATGCCTTGGAAAGGCCACACTTGGAATATGGCATCCAGTTTTGGTCGTCACATGTAAAAAATATGTTGTGACTCTAGAAAGAGTGCAGAGAAGAGCAACAAAGAAGATTAGGGGACTGGAGGCCAAAACAAAAAAACAAAGGTTGTTGGAATTGGATATGTTTAGTCTGATGAAAAGAAGGACATGGGGTGACATGATGGTAGTGTTCCGATAGTTCAGAGGCTGTCCCAAAGAAGAGGGAATCAAGCTATTCTCCAAAACATCAGAAGCAGAACAAGAAGCAATGGGTGGAAACTAGTCAAGGAGAGAAGCAACTTAGAATGAAGGAAAAATTTCTTGACAGAATAATTCAGTGGAACGACTTCCCTCCAGAAGTTGGGAATACTCCAACACTGGAAGTTTTTAAGAAGAGATTGGCCACTTATTCATCTAAAATAGTATAGGATTTCCTGTCTAAGCAGGGGATGGACTAGAACAGGGGTCACCAAACTTTTGGATCTCAGGAACCACCAAACTCATAATTTTAAATCCCACGGATCACTAATATGAATCTAGCATGCCACTCACTGAAGTGCCTGGACTCCCACTGACGAGGTGGGGTCCCTCAGGCACTTAACTTGGCTGCCTGTTTCTGCAACTCAAATACCCGAAGAGTCATTTGAACCCATTTCCCACAGAAAACAAAACACTGGGATCTCTCATTTCTCTTTCTTTCTCTTTCCCTCCCATTTCTCTCTTTCTCCATTTCTCCCTCTTTCTCTTACACACTCTCTCTCTCTCTCTTTCCCTCCCCCTCTCTCTTTCTCCCTCTCTCTCACTCTCTCTCTCTTCTGCCTCCCTCTTTCTCTCTGTGCCTGGCGGTGGGGAGAAAGGAACCTCTGAACTGGTGCTGAGTGGTGAGAATCTGATGTCCGGAGGCCAACAACCCATGGGCGGAAAACCAGATGGCTGGTGGGGAGGTGGGGCAACAGGGGTGATATCGGTGGTAGATGGACTGATACTTGCAGGAGATCACAGCACCGGAGCCTTTCCCAAGCGTTCCCTGGCCTGCGAGGAGGTGGAGGGAAGGGAACCTCTGAACTGGTGTTATTTCCTGCCTCCTGCCTCCATGCATTGAAGAGGTCAAGCAGCTGCCAGCGATGCCCTCATGTTGTGAGGGGGAGTCTTGACCCTTCCCCTCAGGAGCTGCAAAGCACTCCCCTCCTCTCTGGCACCTGCCAAGCCTCCTCCTTCCTGCTGGGCATTTGAGCACTTCTGGCGAGGAGGAGGAAGAGAAGCACAGTGGGAGGAGGCTTGGAGGGCTGCCAGAGGGGAAGCAAGCGCTTTGCAGCTCCTGAGGACAGGGGTTGAGCCTCCCCCTCACAACATCTTCATCTGAGGGCATCGCTGGCAGCCACTTCCTGTGGCTCAGGAGGTCCACGCTCTTCCTGCTGCTTCTCAGCTTCCTTGATGTGCTGAGGCACGAGACAGCAGCCACAACATGGGTTTATGAGGGAGATTGCAGAATCGCCTCACCTCCTCAACAGCCATTTGGTCTTCAGCACGTAGCTCGTCGGCCTCCAGACATCAGATTCCCACAACCCAGCACCAGTTCAGAGATTCCTTTCCCCCTACCCCCACCCTCACCCCTACCCCCTCACAGGCCAGGGAACACCTGGGAAGGGCTCTGATGCCGCGATCAGATGTGCTACCCTCCCTCCCCATGTGCATCAGTTTATCCACTGCCGGTATCACCCTTGTTGCAGACACAGGTGTCTGCGGCCCACCAAAATTTTCTCATGGCCCACCAGTGGGCCACGGCCCATCAGTTGGTGACCACTGGACTAGAAGACCTACAACTCTGTTATTCTATTCTATTCTATTCTATTCTATTCTATTCTATTCTATTCCATCTCCTATTCTATTTTATTCTATTGTATTCTATTCTATTCCATCTCTTATTCTATTCTATTCTACTCTATTCTTCTCTTCTATATTCCTATTCTATTCTTATTGAACCCGATGACTATTATTATTAAGTGTGGCACCTGATTCTTGACTCTTGACAAATGTATCTTTTCTTTTATGTATGCCGAGAACATTTGCACCAAGACAAATTCCTTATGTATCCAATCACATTTGGCCAATAAAGAATTCTATTCTATTCTATTCTATTCTATTCTATT
>BLBF01000065.1:7316869-7348976 GCA_015471245.1 Laticauda colubrina | reverse complement strand
ATAGATAGATAGATAGATAGATAGATAGATAGATAGATAGATAGATAATTAGACAGATAGATGATTGACAGACAGAAAGCTAGATGATAGATAGATATAAACAGATACTTTTCTTTACTTTATACTTTATTGTCATTGTATGTATATAAACAGTATACACATATAACGAAATTCTCATAACACTCAGAGACCAGACCCAACACACACATACACACACACATGACAATCATACCCCAACATACCCCAACCCACCAAATTACCTGCCCACTAAAAACAAACAAGCAACAGACCAAGTAATACTGTCCAACAGCTCACTGATACTTGTCATTAAGTTCATTGTTAAGTGCGGTTATAGCTCTGGGATAAAAACTGTTCAGAAAAAGTGTGATCTGAGTTTTAATTGTTCTGTATCTTCTGCCAGAAGGCAACAGTTCACAAAGATTGTGAGCAGGATGATTGATTAGGTAGGTAGGTAGGTAGGTAGGCAGGAAGGCAGGCAGGCAGACAATCATGCTGAAATTGTGGAGATAAGATGGTCACCAGTCTTTGAGTTGATCTCCCATGAAGAACTGTCTATTCAATTGCTCTATCCTACCCTCCAAGAATCTTGCTTAAAACTTTCCTCTTTGCTTGTCACCCTTGATTAAAATAAAAGGGACAAACAATCCATTTGCCTTCGGCAAAATTCTTCTGCAGGCATAAAAAACAAAACAATAAATATGTAAATAAAAAGGAAACAACTCTCTTTGCTCATTCCAAGCTGGAATAATGCATGCGCTAAGGAACTCATCGCTGCTGTTGCAAAAGAGCTCTCAAATCCAATGACTTTTTGAAACTTCCAGTTGATTGCAAGACTTCTTGGGGACAGAAAAAGAAATAGAAGAATGTCCAAATATGCTATCAGTGCTGACCACATTTCCAAACAAGCTTTCAGTCACTTTTCTATTTTTTAAGTGTCAAATGTTTCCATGGTAGTTTTGGAAAACTCTTGGTAGTTCCAAATTAGAAGGAGCTGGATTTATGCTTTGCATGCATGAGCTGGAGTCAATTGAGACCCCACCCAGTTTCCACAACTTAGAAAAGCTGCCAAATTTTGTCTACCAAATCCATGACCTTTGCAAGTTGCCTTTAATGTGGAAGGGCCACGATTCCAAGTTTATCAGCCTGTCTAGAGACAGAAATGCCACCATTAAATCTTTCACAGTCTTGCGTAGGTCACCTCATCTAGAGATGAATACCTGTGATGACTTGGGATGTGGCACGTAAGAACACAACCAGGTAAAAGGTAAAGGTTCCTCTTGCACATCCATGCCAGTTGTTTCCAGCTCTTAGGGGGAAGTGCTCATCCCCGTTACAAAACCAAAAGGTCAGCACTGTCCGAAGATGACTCCGTGATCATGTGGCCAACATGACTAAATGCCGAAGCACACAGAATGCTGTTCCCTTCCCACCAAAGGGGTCCTTATTTTTCTACTTGCATTTTTTACATGCTTTCAAACTGCGAGGTTGGCAGAAGCTGGGACAAGTAACAGGAGTTCATTCCATTATGTGGTGCTAGGGATTTGAACCACTGAACTGCTGACCTTTCTGATCAACAAGCTCAGCACCTTAGCCATTGAGCCACCGCATCCCTTAACACAACTAGAGAACATGTGTAACTCCCTTTATTGCTCCAAACTTTACCACATTCACTACAAGTTCTGGACCAAAGCTCTCACATGCACCTTCAGAAGCCTTTGGCTGTGAGTAGTCCAGTAAGCAAGGCTACCCACACAGCAACCAGAGCCAGCAGCCCAACAAGCCAGGTTAACCAAACAGCAACCAGAGCAAGAGGTTCAGTAAAGCTGGCAAACTGGGCAAGCCCCACAAGACAGAGCACAGTAATCTCCAGGCATCAGCAAGTGCACACAAGGCTCCACAGAGTCCATGCTTGTTCCAGACAAATGCCTCTCCCACTGGCACCTCCTTACATCTCAGTCTCCAGGTGTGCCTTGTGAAAGGGGGCAGGGCACTCTCCTCCCTCGTAGCTGTCTCAGTCTGCATTGATCTTGCCGTCTCTCTTCCCTTCTTGCTCTCAGATTAGGAGGGGGGAGTCATTGCTCTTCTCCTGAGCTCTCTCTGTCTGTAGGCCTTACTAATTCAGAAAAGCCTTGTCTGGACTGACTCTGCCCTTTCCCAGTTTCCTCCAAGGCCAACGGAACTGCCCTCTCAATCTCTGTTGGCTCTTGTTCCAGCTCATCTTCCCCTGCTGATTCAGACTCCAACAGGAGCATTACAATACCTAGGAAGTCAAGGAGTCCCAAACCAGCAGATTAAACAAGGATGATCATTCGAATAATCTACTCAGGCTGCTTGATAAAAAATCAACAGCATGACAACATATAAGATATAGTGGCAGGATTCACCCAGCCATACAGGTAGTCCTCGACTTACAACTGCACCCGGATCCACAATTTTCAGTGCTAACCAAGACAGTTGTTAACCAGAGGGCCAGCCAATTTTACAACCTTTTTGGCCTTGGTTGTTAAGCAAATCACTGCAGTCGTTAAGAGAATCACACTATGATGAAGCAAATCCAGCTTTTCCTTATCGACTGTACTAGTGGAAAGCCATCTGGGAAGGTTGCAAACATTACATGACCCTGGGATGCTGCAATCCTGGTAAATCAAAGAAAGAAAGAAAGAAAGAAAGAAAGAAAGAAAGAAAGAAAGAAAGAAAGAAAGAAAGAAAGAAAGAAAGAAAGAAAGAAAGAAAGAAAGAAAGAAAGAAAGAGGGAGGGAGGGAGGGAGGGAGGGAGGGAGGGAGGAAGGAAGGAAGGAAGGAAGGAAGGAAGGAAGGAAGGAAGGAAGGATAGATTATATGTATGCCATCTGATTTGATTTTATTTTTTTGTATCCAAAGCTTCTCTTAAAAAACCAAAAATAAGTCCTCTTATCTCCAGGCTGAGTCTGAATTCCACAAAGAGTGAAAAAGATACGAATCGGAACAATTTTGCAATCTGCTCTCTAGCACCACCTTATGACCAGAAGGTGTCAAGATGCACAAGCCCTGGTAAAATTGTACAAAAGGAAATCCAGTATCAAAGATGGTAGAAATGCGAAATTTAATCGAAGAATTGAAGCGAAGGTGTGGTCTCTGAAGATGGAACAATACACTGAAAAATAGAGGTTTAGCAACTATTGATGTAACGGAGGCTGTACCTTCATTAGAGAACAAAATCCATTGCAAATTCTCATTGATATGCCCCACAATTTTCACTTGGAAGTGCAGATAGTCATGCACTATGTGATAAAAATGAGAAAAAGAAGCAGAAGTAAAAAAAAATAAAATGGAGTGTCATGATAGCAATCTTTAAACATTTCAAGGGCAGTCGCAGAGAAGAGAGGTACTCTCCAAAGCAGCTGAGGGCAGAACAAGAAATAATGGGTGGAAACCTATCACGGAGCGATCCAACCTAGAACTAGGGAAAAATTCCCTGCCAGTGAAAATAATTTACTCATTGTAATGGCTTACTACCAGTGGAGTACTACCAGAAACATGTACGATAATGACTTATTTTTGGCCAATAACAAAAGCCAAGAAGGTGACTTCATGGTAGTCTAAAATCTAAAAATCTAGTAGTAGTAGTAGTAATAGTAGTAGTGGGAGGAGGAGGAGGAAGTGGTGGTGGTAGAGGAGGAGGTGAAGAAGAAGGAAGAGGGAAGAGAGGAGGAGGAGGAGAGGAAGAGGAGGAGGAGAAGGAGGCTGGAGAGACACTGGACCCAGTCTAAAATCTAAAAATCAAGGGGAAGGAGAAGGGGAAGGAGAAGGAGAAGGAGCAAAGTAATAATTTTCCAGGGAATGTCGACCTAAGGAAATATGGCCCATGGCAACTAGCCACAGAAATGCTGACATTTGATCTCTTGGCTCAAAGGAGGCAAACAGCTGGCTTTCCCTCCTCCACCTTTTAATCATTCAGTATCAATTCTTGCTGGTAGGATATCAAAGCCCAAACCACAGGGGTCGTTTTGGTGGCAGACCTGAATGCTCTTCTCCTTATAAGCCAACTTGGCTGCTGGCAAAAGGCAACAGTAGATTTCCACATTCTTGTCTTCACTCTTAGATCAGCATATTGGCTGCCAAAGTATAGAGGTGAAGGTGCATCTTCCAATGTGTCACCTCAGGTGATCTGATAGCTGAAAATTTTGAAATGGTTTATTCTTCTTGAAGGAGGCAAAGGATCTATAGGATCTCATTTCCAGATACTGCAGACTAAAGGTTGAATCCATGTACACCTGCAACACAACATTTGTGTTGGGGTTTCAAGCCAACAGCCCAGAATGATTCTTAACTAGGTTGTGAGAGGGAGATGTGGGAGTGAAAGTTTTCCAAATTAGTCTTTGATTCCAGGAAGAAGTGATGACTAATGGTTAGGGGAGAAGAGAAAGGTCAGGACTGGAAGAGATGTGAATAGGGGGGACCTTAAGAAATTAAGGATCTCCTAATATTAATGGCAATTTTCATTTTTCCTAACGAAGTTTTGACCACCATCAATCAAAAAAGATATGGTGTATGGCTGTAAAAACTCCAAATATATAGAGATAGAGATACAGAGATAGAGATATATAATATATAAATATATATGCTCCTTTGGATTATCTGGCTCTGCATTTACTTTTAAGAGTAAGCAGAGAAGACAAAACCAAAGGATTTATGCTCTTAGAGATAGTTATGAACAGGCTGGGAGCAGGCAACTATGTAGCCTCCAGATGTTTAATTATATAATTTATCTCAATCAACCCAAGCTTGTCCTCTTCATTGTTCAGCTGTCCTGGCTCAGACACAAGACATTTTCACCTCTTCTGCACATCATCCTTTTCAGACTGGAAATAGCAAAAATTCACAGCCTCATTCTTTTCCCCTCAAGCGCCTAAGCAGATTCACAAAGATACAAAAACTCCTTCAATACATTAAGCTTTAAGATAGCTCATTTACTTGGTCTTATGGTGTCAGCCTTTCTGATGAATTGATTCTGCCCCCCAAAAATGTTTATTCAACAATTGTTTATTCTTGATCAACCAAACCATAGTATAGAACAAGGTGTGTTCCTGGTCTATGTCCATAGAGGCTTATGGACAGCTTCTCTCTCTGTATGGAAACACTGTCCACATACAAGCAATGTTAACAGCATACTTGTTTCATATAACGCAGAAGAGCTTCATTCCACCCTGATATAATCATGTGAATTAAACAGGGCAGCAGAGACAATGGATCTATTACATGCAGGAAAGCAATAATATCTTGTGCTGGTGATCATTGTCCATCAGCAATGAGGTTATGGGAAAATATATGCATTTTTGGTAAGTAGGCCAACCAAATCATGACTACAAATAAAATAAGCAACCATTACAGGCCAGTAAGGAAGTCTTGCTGGCATCTAATGGTCATCTCAAGTCTAATGGTCATCTCAAGTCTGAGTGTTTTACTCCCACTTTTAGTAGTTTGTTTCAGCTCAGGGCAAATGGAGTGGAGTGGATGTTTATGGAGATTCTCAGTCATCTGGGTCATGGTTGTCCCAAAGGTGCTTTTTTCAGGAGGCAACTGGACTTTCTGGTTTTTCTTTGAAGACGTTTCTCTTCTCATCCAAAAAGCTTCTTCAGCTCTAAAAAAAGCTTCTTAGATGAGAAGTGAAGTGTCTTCAAAGAAAAACCAGAAAGTCCAGTTGCCTCTTGAAAAAGCACCTTTGGGTA
This sequence comes from Laticauda colubrina, assembly GCA_015471245.1. Classification (NCBI taxonomy): domain Eukaryota; kingdom Metazoa; phylum Chordata; class Lepidosauria; order Squamata; family Elapidae; genus Laticauda; species Laticauda colubrina. Next base: position 7,343,247 of record BLBF01000065.1, on the reverse strand, counting down.
TTCCAGACAAATGCCTATTCTTTAAAAAAAAAAACAAAAAAAAAAAAACTCCAGCAATGGAGCCCCTACAACTCCAGGATCCAAAGTGTTCCTTTGAAAAATTGTTCTCGCTGTCATTAAGAACTAAAAGTTGGATAAGGCAGAAACCCTAAGAGATGCCCAAGAAAGCCTGCACTTCTATGACACTGCACTGCCTAGGTTAACCCACCAAATGCCTTCAATCTTTATTAGTATTACCAGTTCTCAAGATGGGACTTGCATCAGATCATCCAAGGCAGGAACAAATATTACCACCACCATCCTACTATTCATGAAGAAGGCATCCATTCTTGGTTTCTCTTCTGATGACTCTCTCTCTCTCTCTCTCTCTCTCTCTCTCTCTCTCTCTCTCTCTCATTTGCCTCTTTAGAAATGCACTGTGCCTGAAAAGATTTCTCTAAACAAAAACAGCAAAGCATTTTGAAGCTTGGCTGCTCATGATATTTAATACTTTGATTGGACAAAGCCGTAGGAAGCACACAGCCTTGGCCTGTGGAAGGAAGGATTATATGACCACCCACCCCAAAGTTTTTTCCATGACTTTCTAGACAGGGAGCCGGAGAAAAAAGTTTCCCTTGCTTGCAACAACTGGTTTCAGGTTGATGACAATACATAAGGAAGCTCCAATTTCCTTTCCTTCAATGAGCCAAATTCTCAGGAAGGCTATCAGACAAGAAAGAGGCTGTTTGCCAGAGGCTGGAAAAGAGAAGACAAGTTCTCTGCCTGGGTTGTGATAAAGCCTAATGAATATCTAATCTGGAATATATTAGCAAAGTTGATTACTTTGCTGATGAAATCAGTTGATTATGTCATAGCACAAAAGCACTTTGTTGGTAACCCCCTGCTATTCTTACTTACTTTATTGAAATTGTTTTTTTAAATTGCATTCACATCATTCAGAAATGCCTATATCAACCTGAGTATATCAACATACTCAAGCCAGGAGAAAAAAAGAGCGAGTGTATTCATTTTACCTAAAGCGTTGAGCCCATTTTCCAATTATCAGTCTCCTGTTGAGGTTATAGCTCATTTTTTAAACCTTCAACGTTTGCCTAAAATTTTATTTTTCCCCAAGCAATATCGTATCCATACCCATAAACTTTATACATGCCAATTACTTTTTTATTTATACAGAGAAAATAAACTGCATCAAGAGAGGCATAGGATCAAAATCATGTGAAGTGTTAGTAATGCTTTATACTGCTTTAGTACGACCACATTTAGAATACTGTATCCAGTTTTGGTCACCTTGATACAAAAATGTTGAGACCCTAGAAAAAAGACAAAGAAAAGCAACAAAGATGATTAGGGGACAACAAAGATGAATGGTTGGAGGAACTGGGTATTTCAACTCTAATGAAGAGAAGGACTAGGGATGACTTGATAGCAGTACTTGAGGGTCTGTCACAGAGAAGAAGTGGGCTAACCCATTCTCCAAAGCATCTGAGGGCAGGACAAGAAGTAATGGATGAAAACTTATCAAAGAGACATTCAACCTAGATTTAAGGAGAAATTTCCTGCCAGTGAGAACAATTAATTATTGGAATGGCTTGTCTCCAGAAGTTGTGGATGCTCCATTGTGAGGTTTTAAAGAAGAGATTGGACAGCCATTTCTCCAGAACGGTAAATGGGTATGGACTAGAAAACTTCCAAGTCTGTTTTTTTATATTCTAGTCAGTACACTTATTTATTTTTTATTTATTTATTTTATTTGTCAATCGTTTACAAGGTAATAGGTATAAGTATAAACATGAGTAAGAATACAGGAAATGGGTACGAACAAATGAGGACAATAGGAGGAGGCAGGATGGTGCACTTATGCACGCCCCTTACAGACCTCTTAGGAATGGGGTGAGGTCAACAGTGGATAGTTTAAGGTTAAATGAGTGGGGGTTAGAGGATGTAACAACAGAGTCAGGTAGTGCACTGACCACTCTGTTGCTGAAGTTGTACTTCCTGCAATTGAGTTTGAAGCTTTAGTTGGGACACATATAGCATTACCTACAAGACACTACTCACCAATTTCACACACTTTGGCCAGTATCCTATAAGCACAACCAAAACTCGTTTTCATAAGCATCTACCTAGTATTGGTCATATTGACACTAGAAGCACCATGATGCAAATAGTGAGAATTATATTATTTGCATCTGTTGCCTCTGCTTTTTATTAGAACACTATCAATTATATAATGATATGGAAGACATCACTTGCCCTTTTCCCCCTTTGTCCAGTTACCCCAAGCATGATTATGGTGTTATGCAATGAAGTCAACACAATGTTGCATGCATCAGACTAACTAGAAGGTACAAGCAATGTATTGACATATCCTGAGAAGTACTAGGAAGATAAGAAGAGTAAATGAGAGAACAACAGGACATAACAGATGAAATGAAATATAATGCTGCAGGTTTATGAAACTCAAAATAAGGAAAGATGTGACTGTTCTGAATGAAGATGCTCTGATCTTCTGGAGTGTGATTAACAAAGGCATGCATGGTAGTGAAAGCGTATATAAGTAAATTATATTATTATATAATATATATGAGCCATGGTGGTACAGTGGTTAGAATGCAATCCTGCAGGCTACTTCTGCTGACTGCCAGCTGCAGTTCGGCATTTCAATTCTTGCCAGGCTCAAGTCTTCCATCCTTCCAAGATGGGTAAAATGAGGGCCCAGATTGTTGGGGGCAAGAGGCTGACTCTGGAAACTGCTTAGAAAGGACTGTAAAAGCACTGTGAAGCAGTATATAAGTCTAAGTGCTGTTGCTTTTGCTCTCTATTTCTCATCTGCCTGCCTGCCTGCCTGCCTGCCTATCTATTTATTTATCTATTTATCTATTTATCTATTTATCTATTTATCTATTTATCTATTTATCTATTTATCTATTTATCTATTTATCTATTTATCTATCTATTTATCTATTTATCTATTTATCTATTTATCTATTTATCTTTTTATCTATTTATTTATCTACTTATCTACTGTATCTATCTATCTATCTCAGGTAGTCTCAGCCTTCCATCCTTCCGAGGTGGGTAAAATGAGGACCCAGATTGTTGGGGTCAATAGGTTGACTCTGTAAACCACTTAGAGAAGGCTGTAAAGCACTGTGAACCAATATATAAGTCTAAGTGCTATTACTATATATAAATTAAATTATAAATAAAACCGCTATAACTTCTGTAAGACACCCAGAATCACTGTGAGTGAGCTGGGTGATCATATAAATTTACTAAATAAATAAATAAAATGTATATCAGAAATTGGTCTCATCTAAGGGGGCTGGACTAGAAGACCTCCTAGATCCCAGCTCATTCTATTCTATTTTATTCAATTCGATTCAATTTGATTCTACTCTGCTATACTCTATTCTAAATATGGTGTGGTTTGGTGTATTTGAGATAGCTGGTATAGTCAGGGAAGTAACCAGAACAAGGAGTTCTTAAGCACAAAGTCAACTGGGTTGATCTTGGGTCAGTCCCTCTCTCTCAACAGAGTCAGGCCATGGCTATTAAACATCAAAAACATCTGCCAGGCTATCCCACCTCTTTTACATGGATGATTAGAAGCTGTATGGAAAAACATCATCTGAAACAAAGTCACTGTTCAACATTGTCCAGCCCAGATATTGCAATAGAGTTTGGACAAATGCATCACATATATGAAACTTCATTATAACTCTTTGTTGAGGCTGAAGGGTCCAAATGTACCTCTATCATTTCTCCTCAGTGTCTCAGTTATTATGAAGAGCATGTTTTGTTTCAATGGTGGCAACAACTGGAAGGGCAGCCAAAAGATGGGATTTTATAACAGGCCCCAATTTCTCCTTGTAACTCAAGCACTAGCATATGTCTTTCCCCGCTTACTTTCAGACTGAAAGCCATTTTTTCACTTTGAATTCCAAATCTTTAATATTAGCAAGGATTCTGTTGCCTTCTGTGGATTTTCAGTCAGGAAAACTTCTGCCCATTTTCAAGGCATAACCATCCAGGTTTTTTTTTTCTTCCCTTTTGAACTCTCTGATGACGTTCCTCTGATGAGGCTCCAAGTGACTTTTGAAGGCTCAAAAGGAATCAACTTTTTTTTTTATTTTGGGATGCAGAATCACTCCTGTGGCTGTGATGTAGCTGAGAGCTATTTAGGGACATGGATGAACACAAACTCTTCATGAGCCACTGGCTGAAAACTAGAGAGAAATGAATCAGCAGCCCAGTAGCCTGAAGGCTCATTCTTAATTGAAAATGAAGAGAGAAAATAGATGCAACCTCAGATCCAAAAGTTAAATAGCCTGAAAAAGATTTTACACAATTGGAATGTTTGAAGAACTAGCTAAGAACCTGGACAGTACACAACTGCAATATAATAACAACTCTATAACCAACCATCATCATCATAATTTTTATCTGCAATCCACTTTATATGAAGGCTTTTAGAGAAATAGATAACACAGGTCACTTCCTGAAAGAAACTTTGGAATATAAGCAACAAACCACTTACAAATTGGTTTTCAGAGATTATATTATTATTTTTTACTTAAAATATTGGTCTTTTTTTTGATTCAAGATATGATCAGAGAAATATTTGAGAGCATCTCTCACTAGATATTTCTGATAGTTTTAAGCAAAAATGAAAGATGAGTTTATTGTAAATGTAAAATAAAAAACTTTTTAAAAAAAGCAAAAAGGAGTAGGATCAATAGAAGCAAAAATAAGCTGGATATCAGTTAAAATGCAACAAACCTATCTCTTTGTCCTGCTAAACCCACATCATTCTCATGTACTCTGAGGAGAATGATCTGAAATTAATTAAAGAGAGCATCAATCTAGAACAGGAGTATCAAACTCACATCATCACACCGGCATCATGTGACCTATTAGGACTTTTTCCCCCTTCACTCAACCAGGCCAGGGCATGGCCAGCATGTGACACATCTAGTCCATGGGCCAGGAGTTTAACAGCCCTGATCTAGAACTAAGAAATTTAGTTTCATCTAAATGAAACATCTAGATGTTTCATCTAAAGCCCCTGTCACACTGCACCAACGGATGGAAAGAGATGTAAAATGGAGAAAAACACTTGCCATCCGTTGGTTAACGCGATGCTTCCGTTCTGTACTCACTGCCTCCGTTTTGCTTCCTCTCTATCCGTCCAGCATCCGTCTATTGACGTTTCATCCGCTCAGAGGGTTTTGAGCTGCTCAAAACTTTTGAGCGGAAAATGTATCCAATGCGTCCGTTCTGCATCAGCTAGGCATACAGGGGACATCCGTTCTGCATCCGTTACGCATCCGCTATATCCGCTAGGCATCCGTTCTGCATCCGCGCAACTCGCATCCACTCGGACGCAGGGAGGAAGCAGAACGGACGCGGAACGGACGCGGAACGGACGCGCAGCGTTAATAGCACGGACGGAGAAAGGATGAAAGCGGATGCAGCTCGCAAACAAAGCATTTAAAATGGAAAAAACGTTCGCAGAGGGGATCTATCTCGGATATTAAGGATGTCTAGAGGATGCCTAGAGGATGCAAAGGGACACATAGGGGAAAACCTATACTGCCTATAAAAAGGGGGAGCAACTCACCTGCATCTCACTTTCAGACCAGCAGCCCTGCTGTGCAGACCTCTGCAGCCTTCATCTGACTCTTCCTCTTCCACATCATCCAGTCATGTCCACCATGGATCGTAACAAACTCCTTTTGGTAGCCACCATCCTTCTGCAACAGTGCGAAGCCATCTACAGGCTCTGTGAACTCTACTACGGGAAGAAAAGGAGGCGGCCAAGAAGCGTCTGGGTCCGAAGATGGATCGGGAGAAGAGCAGAGTATGGACTATACAACAAGCTGATGGTGGAGCTCAGGAACAGAGACACTCGTGCATTCCAGAACTTCATGAGGATGCCTCCAGCCATGTTTGATGAAGTTGTGCAGCAGCTGACACCCAGGTTGACCAAGCAGAGCACCAAATTCTGCCCCAGCCTGGACCCTGGGCTCAACGTGGCACTCACTCTGCGCCACCTGGCCTCACGGACCACCTACAGGAGCATGCAGTACGGCTGGAGGGTGCCATCCAACACCATCAGCATTGTGGTAAGAGAAGTGGTGCAGGCCATCATCGAAGAATACAAGGAGGAGCTCCTCCAGTACCCCTCCACTGAAGAAGGATGGAAGAAAGTTGCAGAGCAGTGGTATCAGAAGTGGAACTTACCACACACCGTAGGAGCCATAGATGGCAAGCACGTGGCCTGCAAATTTCCAGCCAAGTCGGGGTCCACTTATTTCAACTCCAAGGGCTTCTTCAGCATCATCCTCTTTGCCATGGTCGATGCTGACTACAAGTTCATGTACATCGATGCTTCAGGCAACGGCTCATCTTCAGATGCCCAGGTATACAATGCCAGTCACCTCAAGGAGGAGCTGGAACGCAACCTCATCGTGGGCTTCCCAGATCCAGAGCCCCTGCCCAACGACACACAAGATGTGCCCTACTTCATCATGGGGGATGACACCTTCTCCCTCAGAACCTACCTCATGAAGCCCTACACTTCCAGACTCCTCACCCGTGAAGAGAGGATCTTCAACCACAGGCTGTCCAGGGCAAGGCGGGTGGTGGAGAACGCCTTTGGCATCCTGGCCAACAGGTTCCAGGTACTTCTCACCACCATGCAGCATCACCCAGAGACCGTGAGGAGGATCATGGAAGCTTGCTGCATCCTGCACAATCTCATGCTCACCCGCTACCCAGTCTTGCAGAACAGGCTCGTGGACCTCCAACAAGGCAATGGGGACATGGAGCCTGGGGAATGGAGGCAAGGGTGAAACCTGATAGACACTGAGGATGTACAAGGCCCCAACAGAGCCTCATGTGAAGGGAAGAAGCAGCGCAACCTCCTGAGACACTGGTTCAACTCCCCAGCTGGAGCAGTGGAGTGGCAAGACAGGATGGTAGATGATTAATGGATGCTTCCTTCAGCCTGTCCCATCACACGGATGAGATTGGGCCATGTATGTTGGGTGGGCCTACAATGAACAGGGCATTTAATAAAGAGTTGTGTTTATGTTGACATGTGTGGATCAATGCTAACATTAGTATTGATAATGAAGGGCCATAGGTGTGGCACCTGGGAGGGTAGACCATACAGTCCCACTATGCTTGCACTGGAGGTTTATCTATCCCATAGCTATTACCCATCCCAAAGGAATCCCTGCCCACCCCTCTGCTATCCGTACCCATCCCACAGCAATTACCCATCCCAAAGGTATCCCTGCCCACCCCACTGCTATCCTTACCCATCCCACAGCTATTACCCATCCCAAAAGTATCCCTTCCCACCCCACTGCTATCCTTACCCATCCCACAAGCATGCAAAGGCTTAAACCATTTCTAAAAGTTTCCACCAAGACTTTATTTAATAAAATAAATGAGGCAAGTGTGTGAAGCAAAGATAAACTTTGTTAATCACAAGCTGTAAAAGAAAAATGACCCAAGTCAAGTGTCCAAATAAAGACTACAGGTAGCCACCCAGTCTCTGGCACTCCTCTTGGTCACTCGGAGGTGTGCCCAGTCTCAGGGGTGAAGGGTCCAGGTGCTGTGGAGGTGGCTGCTGCTGGAGTGCTGGTCTGAAGCACCACTGGGGTGCCTGGCCCTGAGAGGACAACAGGTGATGGTGTGTTGAGGAAGCTCTCGGACAGCTGGCTCAGCCCCGTGATGTTGAGAGCTCCTTCCTCCATGCCATGTGCTGTCAGCCCCAGTACCGAGGACAGATGTACTGAGGCCGGGCTTGGCTGTGGGTTGGAGGAAGGAGCAGTGTAGTGGGGCTGTCTGGTCTGCAGCTGGGTGAGGACTGGCATGGGTGGCATCGGTGGCATGGGTGGCATCGCTGTCGTCGGTGGCATCATTGGCGTGGGTGGCATCGGTGGCATCAGTGTCACCCGATGACTCTGTGCCTGGACTGGGAAGGGCTGCTGCCTGTGCTTCTGGACCTCCTGGTAGCCGTAGCTCTGGTAGGTGAGGGCCTGTGGGAAGCCTTGGAATGGGAGGGACATCACCTGGGGTGGAGGAGCAGACCTGGACTGGGTGGGAGCAGGTGCCTCTGGGTCTGGAGGGTTGTGAAGCAGCTCAGTGATCCGGTCCTTCACCACCTGGTACTGGGGTTCCGCCATGTCCGTGAGGGTCTGGTTGACATAGGTGAGGAAGGGCTTGCGGTTGGAGGATGAGGAGTTGGTGTGGACCAGCTGAGAGAGGAGATCTATGCTGCTACGGATGGTGTCCCTGATCTCCAGCAGGACAGTGTGGCTCTGCCCCTCCTGTCTGGCTCTCTGCCTTTCTGTGGAGGTGGAGCTGGGGGCGGATGCGGGTAGGGCTGTGGTGGAAGTGCCATCTCCTTTCTCCCACTGCACCATGGAGTCCTCAACGCGCTCCACCATGGTTAAAACACCTGTCCACGGGTTCTCCGCCGTGGCACACTCCACAGAAACCTGCCTGGAGACAGGAACTGACTCTCAGCAAGCTGCCGGAGAGAGAGGTTCGTGAGAGGGGCTGCTGCTGCTGCTGCTCCTCGGTGGTGGATCTCACCCTCCAGGAAGCTGCACCTGGCCATGACATAGGTCTCTCTGTCCGTCAGACTCTCTGCCTTCTCTCTCCAAGCAGCTTGCTTCCTTTTGGTGTCCCTGTACAGCCGGTGTCCCTTCCGTCACAGATAGTCATTCCCTCTCAGCCACTCCAGCACCTCATCCTCGTGTTCCTCCTCAATGGAGTATTGCCTCCTCTCCTGTTCCTGCATATGCCTCTTCCTCCCTTTGCCAGGACCAGATGGACCCTCATTAGAGGGGCTTCCAGTTTGTAGGGGCTGCTCCTCCACACCATCAGCAGTAGCAGCAGGATCATCATCATCAGCAGCAGCAGCAGCACCAGCACCAGCAGGATCATCATCATCATCTGCAGCAGCAGCAGCAGCACGAGCAGGACCAGGAGCACGAGCAGGACCAGGAGCACGAGCAGGACCAGCAGGACCAGCAGGACCAGCAAGACCAGGAGCACGAGCAGGACGAGCAGGACGAGCAAGTCCAGGAGCATGAGCAGGACGAGCAGGACCAGCAGGACGAGGAGCAGCTTCAGCAGAGTAAGCACCAGCAGAAGCACCACTGCTAGAAGCAGCATCATCAGTTCCTCCAGAAGCAGAAACAGCAGAAGCCCCAGCCCCAGAAGAGCGAGCCCGTGCTACAGAAGCCCCAGCAGAAGCAGAGTGAGGGCCAGGGCGCGGGAGGGTGGCCCTGTCCCTCTTGCCAGGGCTGGCAGCAGATGGCTGAGGCTTCCTCTTTTTCCCCATGTTTGTGGGGTTGCTGGCTGGCAGGGAGGCTGGCAGGAAGGCTGACAGGCAGGCAGGCAGCAAGGCAGGCAGCAAGGCTGGCAGGATGGCAGGCAGCAAGGCAGGCAGGCAAGGCACTCAATGCATCTGGCAGCAGGTCTTTCCTCTGAATGGTGACCTGCTTCCGAGCTGCTTCCCTTTATATCCATGGAGCTGACGCAATAAATCCCCCCCACATGTGCAATTAATGCCAGGCATCCGCTAGGCTTCCACTGTGCATCCGCTAGGCTTCCCCTGTGCATCCGCTTCATCCGCTGTGCATCTGCTGTGCATCCGCTTCATCCGTTCCGTGTCCATTCTGCATCCGCTGTATCCGTTCGGCGTCCGCTCTGCATCCGCTCTTTCTGTGGTCCCCTGGAAGCCTAGCGGAGTGGATAAACAGAGTGGATAACACAGAAAGGAACGGACAGGGGGAGGACGCAGGGCAGATGGAAAATGGATGTAGAGCGGAAGCCTAGTGGATGTGCCATCAGCTCCCATCCGCTTCCATCCGCTAGGCTTCCGCTCTACATCCATTTTCCATCTGCCCTGCATCCTCCCCCCGTCCGTTCCTTTCTGTGTTATCCACTCTGTTTATGCAAATTTTCGCCCCTTTTGAGAGCGCTCTGCTGTGTCCTTTTTACAAACTTTTTGCATCCGTTGGGCAGTGTGACAGGGCCTTAAATGTGACATCTAGAACTGTCAGAAATTTCCTGACAGAACAATAGTGGAATAATTTACCTCCAGAAGCTATGAGTACTTCAAACACCTGAGGTTTTTAAGAAGAAATTGGACAACCGTTTGTCTGACATGGTATACGAGTGCCTGCTTGAGCAGGGGCTGGACTAGAACAGCGGTCACCAACTGGTGGGCTGCGAAAATATTTTGGTGGGCTGCAGAGAAATCTCACCCCCATATCATGCCCCCAAAGCAATTAATCCAGGCTATACAGAAACACAAGGCTGCACCGTCCACCTAGCCTGCAGGAACCGTTCCCACCCACTCACTCCTTACCTGGCAAACTTGCCTGCTAAATTGCTATTTTTCCTTTTTCTGACCATCAGCTGTTCTGCTGTGCTGGGAGATTTAACAGATAACAGATAATCAGAGTTGGAAGGGACCTTGTAGGTCATCTTGTCCAACCCCCTGCCCAAGCAGGAGACCTTACACCATTTCTGACAAATGGCAGTGCAATCTGAAAGTCTCAAGTGATGGCATTCCCACAACTTTCGAGGGCAAGCTGTTCCATTGGTTAACTGTTCTCACTGTCAGAAAGTTTCTCCTTATTTCCAGGTTAAATCTTTCCTTGTTCAGTTTCCATCCATTATTTCTTATCTGGCCTACAGGCGCTTTAGAAAATAGCTCAACCTCCCTCCTTTCTGTGGCAGCCCCTCAAATATTGGAAGACTGCTGTCATGTCTCCCCTGGTCCTTCTCTTTACTAGCCAAGCCCAGTTCCTGCAACTGTTCATTGTATGTTTTAGCTTCCAGTCCCCTAATCATCCTGGTTGCTCTTCTCTGAACTATTTCTAGAGTCTATACATCTTTTTTATAATGTGGTGAACAAAACTGTATGCAGTACTCTAGGTGTGGTCTTACTAAAGCTTTATAGATTAGTATTAATACTTCCCTTGATCTTGATTGTATCCCTCTGTTAATATAATTTAGGATTGCATTAGCTTTTTTTGGCTGTTGCTGCACACTGCTGGCTCATATTTAGCTGGTTGTCCACTAAGACTCCAAGATCCCACTCACAGTTACTGCTACTGAACCTGGTTGCACCCAGTCTATATGTGTACCCCTGATTTAAGAGATCAGGCTGGTTGGATTTCTTGCTTTCTAGCTAGTCTCTAGATCTTTGGCTCTGCTTTTAAGCACAGCCAAACCTCCCTTAGGACTGAAGGTTCTATTATTCAGGGCAGACTCACAGCAAGCAAATTTTATGTGACAGACTCAAGTAGCTAATGGCAGATAGATGGATCACTGAATGATTCTGTGAGCAACTCAGTCTGCCTGCTTTGCCTGATTTTGGGTAAAAGTTGCTTTCTTATAAAAAAAAAATTCAATATTTATATAAATTTTTATAATATTTACAAACAAGCCATACCCAGCCAGTCACATGACCACCAAGCCACACCCACAAATTAGGCCATGCCCACAGAACCGGTTAATGGTCCCTGGGATTTAAAATTATGAGTTTGGTGGTCCCTGAGGTCCAAAAGGTTGGCAACCCCTGGATTAGATGATCTCCAAGGTCCCTTCCAACTCTGTTTTGATGCTGAACTGCCCAGTTCTTAGGAATTGGGTGATACACAATTTTAATTATTATTTTCTTCTTAATATTCTCCCATACTGCAGAATCCATGTTTTAAATCAGGGGTCCCCAAACTTGGCAACTTTAAGACTTGTGGACTTCATGCTGGCTGGAGAATTCTTGGAGTTGAATTACATTGATTGTGACATGAGTTGACTGATGAGTTGTGGTCTAACAGAAGGTTATGAACCCAAAGCCACCCAGCTAGCTTTCATGCCACCAGACTTGAAATTCTAGACCTAGAAAACCTTGAATTACGCCGCCTTTGGTCCAATCTAAGTATAGTATATAAAATCATACATTGCAGTGTTCTACCTGTCAATGAATACTTCAGCTTCAACCATAACAACACAAGAGCACACAATAGATACAAACTCAAAGTTAACCACACCAAACTTGATTGCAGGAAATACGACTTCAGCAATAGAATGGTCAATGTCTGGAATACTTTACCTGACTCTGTGGTTTCTTCCCCAAACCCCAAAAACCTTAACCTTAGACTGTCTACTATTGACCTCACCCCTTTCCTAAGAGGTCTGTGGGGGGCGTGCAAAAGTGCACCAACGTGCCTACAGTCCCTGTTCTATTGTTTCTTTTTTTTCTTATATGTACCCATTTCATGTATTCATAACTATGCATATACTTATACCTACTATCTTGTAAGCGATTGACAAATCAAAATAAATAAAAGTGGAACTGTAATACACAGTTTCCTGGTGCCTTAATTACTAATCCAAACTGGATCTCCTGGTGTACAAATTTTAATAATAAATTATAATAATGATACTATTTTTAACTGTTACCCAAACAAGGGACAATCAGAAATGAGATTTGCTGCACAGATGAAGAAAGCATGATGTCCATCACATCAAGCTGGCATGAGAAAGGGGAGCAAAATAATTTAGAAGTTGGTCTGGCCAAGCTTTGTCTTGAAACACTGCACTGAAAAGTTTAATCTGCTTTCTTTGAGTGGTTGACTCACAGTAGTTGAGCTGAGTCAGAAAAAAAGATGTTTGTGGACAAAAATAGAAAAGGAGGGAAGAAAATAAAATGAGATGGCCTTTGATATTCTTCACATCAACTCCAAATATGGTCAAAAGGTTTGGAATTTCCCATTTCATTCAATGCCATGACTTGAAAGACTTGAAATTCTCCTTAATCCTTATGGTTATGATTCCATCAAGACACCTGATCAAATCTTGACCTGGTCTCTCCTAATGGAATCTGAAACCCCTGTATTTGTGTGTGAGCTTCTTGGTGCATAAATCAAAAAGAAATTAATGCACCAAAGTAACTTTCCATTTTTCTGTGGTCTTTTATTTTCAGCTAAAAAAAGTGATTGTGAAGGTTTAGGACAGGGCTCCCCAAACTTGGCAACTTTAAGAACTTGTGGACTTCAACTCTCAGAATTCCTCAGCCAGCTGGCTGAGGAATTCTGCGAGATGAAATCCACAAGTCTTAAAGTTGCCAAGTTTGGAGACCTCTGGTTTAAGACACTGCTGTATTTACAGGAAGGCATACTGTGGTTGCATCTCTGGCCTTTTCCCTTTTCTCTCTTTGAATTCAAACAACACTTTTTAAAAATGCAGCTCCATTCAGATATTTTATGGTTCCAGGTCCAGCTGACTTGCCATTTTGCACTAGACCAGGGATGGAGAACCTTTTTGTTGTAGTGTGACAAAAGCACCCACAATGCAATGAGCCCCACCCCCACCTCCTTACCTGCACTGCACGTGTGTGCCTCCCAGCTGATTTTCAATCCATTTGAGGCCTTTTTCGTCTTCCCAGAGGCTAGAGGGAAGCCTCTGTAGCCTTAGGAGGCTGAAAAACGGGCCTTCCCGAAATATCGGAAGTGCCCATTTTCAGCCTCCGGAGGGCCTCTGGAACCCGGGGGAGACTGTTTTCGCCCTTCTTGGGGCTCAAGGGAAACCTCTGAAGCCTTTGGAGGTCAAAAAATGGGACCGTTTTTCAGCCTCCCAAGGCTGCAGAGGCTTCCCATGAGCCTCTCTGGGAGGGCGAGAACTACCTCAAATGGGCCAAAAATCAGCCAGGACACGTGCCCATGCACAGTGCAGGTAAGTTTGACTAGGGCTCACATACCCACACAAATGGCCCTGAGTGCCATAGGTTCGCCATCACGGCACTAGACAATACAGGCAGTCCTCGACTTACAACAGTTCACTGAGTTGACCACTCAAAGTTACAACAGCACAAGTAACATTACCATTTTTCACACTTATGGCCTTGTACCACCCCCATGGTCATGTGATCAAAGTTCAGATGCTTGGCAACTGACTCATATTTATGATGATGGGCAGTGCCCTGTGATCTTCAGGTTCGGGGAGGGCAAAAAACCTCCCAGTTTGGGAAGGCCGGAAACAGGCCCATTTCTGGCTTCCAGAGAGCCTCCAGAGTCCAGGAAGTTGTTTTCACCCTCCCGGAGGCTCTAGGAAAACCTCTGGAGCCTGGGGAGGGCAAAAATGCCCTCCCTATGCTGTGGTGCAGGAGGCCAACTAGGCCACACCCACCATGGCCACGGCCCCCCAGCAACCGGGCAGAGAACCCTTTGCTACAATTTTTGAAGCCCACACTTGCGCAAGACCTAACTCAAGATTTAAATCATAACATTTCTTCAAGCCTGTGCAGACTCCCTGTGGTGTTATCAGGGGCCCTAGAGGTCCACAGACCACAGGTTGAGAACCACTGTCTATAAGACAATGACAAGTCAAGAAAATTCTCTGCATATGTCTTTCAAGCAATCAGGAGCCCAATTTTTTTTAAAAAAAGAATTAATAAATACATGTATGAACAGCTCCAATACCAGTAATAATCTAACAAAAGACATGATAGCAGTGTTTTAACATTTGAGGGGCTGCCACAGAGAGGAGGGGATCAGTCTATTTTCTAAAGTGCCTGTAGGCCAGACAAGGAATAATGGATGGAAACTGATCAAAGAGACTTTCAACCTGGAAATAAGGAGGAATTTTCTGATAGTGAGAACAAACAACCATGGAACAGAAGTTGCCTTCAGAAGTTGTGGGAGCTTCATCACTGGAATCTGTCAAGAAGAAACTGGACTGCCAGAAATGGTGTAGGTGCTTGGGTGGGGAGTTGAATTAGACAACCAACTCTGTTAATCTGTTAAAATATGTTGAAGTTATTTCCGAGAGGTCTTTGATGCTTGCGGACATTTCATTACCCAAACCATCATCAGTGCTCTAATGATAATGAACCACCAACATCAGCACTGATGATGCTACCTAGTTTGGGTGATGAAATGTCTGCAAGAAAACAACCAAGCTCAGAGAGATCCAAAGCCTTACAATTCAACTCTGAGCTGCCAATATTCTCTTCTATCAGGATTGTGGTCTTTTCACTTTTTGGTTTTCTCTTTTGAATGGTATGTATATATTGTTTATCTCTATATGCCTGTTGATGGCTAATTTGTCTGAATGCCTGGCTTCTAGGAATTCACTAGTGTTTTTGAACTTAGTTTGATTGAGGATGCTCATTATCTCCCATTTGAAAATATGGTGAACTCTGTGTAGATGTTGCTCAGTTAAGAAGTTTTACTTATATCTTCTGATAGCTCGTCAGAAATCTATCTATGTGCTCCTTTCTAGTAATAATGATATTACCTGGTTGGGTAATGAAACATCTGGGAGAAAACCACCAAGCTCAGAGAGCATCAAGGACCTCTCATTTCAACCCTGAGCTACAATTACAACTTAACTGGTAAAGTTATCTTTGTCTAGGTCACATAAATATCAATAAAATGACCTTGTATTTGATTAATCCTCCCACTGAGAACACTGAAATTCAGTTTCGTGCTTTGCCTGAATCACATCAGCTGAGTTCCCAGCCTTCCTATATAACATAGAAAAAAGTCATTTATTCAAGACTTGTTCAAAATATCCCAAAGCCAATTTTAGCTAGACTGTTTTGTAAGAAATATTCTTCACAATTCCATGCCCTCCAATAAACCTTCTATCATTTTCCCCTATTTTACCTCTTCTGTCATTATCTCTTCCACTTAACTTTCTCAAAAGTGTTTCCTTCTTCATATTGAATAGAAAGAGAAGGATTCAGTTTGCTCTTTTGGAGAAAAATCTATTTGTTATTTCCCTTTCTACTTTTAAATATTGACTGGGAAAATTTTGAATTGATTGGCTGGACAAACTGCTAATTTAGTTAAAAGAATAAAGGAATGATGTCCTAGTGTATTTGAGAAGCTAGTATTTGGATAATTTTAAAAACCATTCTTATATTGCAACAACATATTTCTGTCTAAGGGTTAAAAATAAAATAACTTTTAACATAGCACAGTATTTAAGCAAAATGGTTCAGTTGAAATCAGCATATGTGGGACTGACTGGGGTAGTTTGTAAGGGTGACACCAAAAATATAATTCTATCATATTTTATTTATCTATATATTGAAGTATTGTATTTTATTCCAATTTTATTTTGAACTGTATTTTATTCCAATTTCATTTTAAATTGTTTTTATCATATTTTAGTAATAATTTGTGTTTGGAACTCTGCACTTTGATATGGCCCAAGGGCGAATCAGTAAAGTATACTGTTACTGTCTAAGGTAGTTTATTTCTGCTAGAACTGGAATTTTCCCAAGACTCTTATGGGAGAAAGATGCTGTTTCAGCTAGATAGCAATCTGGCTTTGAAAAGGCAGGAAAGCAATAAATTAAATCAAGACTGAATCAGTCATCACACGTCTATGGAGATTCTTAGTCACCCAGGTCATGCTTGACCCAAAGGTGCTTTTTTCAAAAGGCTTTCTTTGTTTTTCTTTAAAGTCAGAACTGAAGAAGCTTCTCGGAGGAGAAGCAAAACATCTTCAAGGAAAAAAACCAGGAAAGACCAGTCGTTTTTGGATAAAACAGTCATCACACATTTGTGATGGTGCTTTGGAGCTGGGGAGCAAAAAGAAACACACTTTAGGAAAGCCTGAACTTCTGGAAGTATAAACCTTGCTGCTTCTAAGAATAATATAGTGACATAGCAAAGGGAAGACCAACTGCAGACATTTATTGGAGAAGCAGCTGCTACCGATAAACTATTTCCTATACTTCTTCCTTGCAAATTAAAACTCCTTAAAATAGACTTGGCCCTATCTATCAGCCAAAAAAGAAATTGCTCAATGCTTGCTTTTCTCTTTCCTGATCTTTCTCTTTTCCTTGTTTATTAAATCCATTCGATTGTCTGCTTGTGATAGAAACTAACATTTCAGGATTCATTTAGAACTAAGGGTTTGTAGGTTACAGGAGAACCCTGTACCTAGGGGTGGGATTCTACTGGTTTGGCCTGGTTCGAGAGAACCGGTAGCTCTGAGAATCAACTGTGAACCAGTTCGCTCCAAAAATCAGCTGTTGGGCCCACGAGCCCACCCCGACTCTAGTCTGTGCTTTATAACCTGGTTTTCAAGCTCAGCTGATTCACACAGCACAGCAGATTGTTGTGTAGCAGCTGTTTAACACAGAGAGATTTCTGGAGAAGTTCAGTAGCAAACGCTCTATGTGCATGCAAAGCGCGCTCACTGAAATTGATTGTTACACCAGTTGAATCGCACCCCTGCCTCAGAGGTGGTATTCAACTGGTTCGCACCAGCTCGGGCGAACCGGTAGTGGTGATTTGGTGTGGGTCACCGAACTGGTGGTGAACCCTGGCTGGCCATGCCCTCAACCCGGTTGCCCGGTCGCTCACTTGCCTCGGTCGCTCTCCTATGTTTCCCTACCACATGGTGGCTGGGCACAGCTCGGGTGGATGTCCTGCAGCTGCTGCACATGTGTGTGTGAGTGTAGCCACTACATATGCAGTGCACATATGTAGCGGCCCTACGACATCTGCCCACCTGCCTATCCACCCAGAGCACGCTTCTCCCGGCAGACGTGCCGGCAGACGTGCTTGGCCTGGCCTGGCACAGCTAGACAGTAGGTGACCACATGTCCAGCCATCCCTTTTGCAGCACCAGAAGCCTCTCCCAACTGGCCAACTACTCTCTTCCTCCTCAGCCATATAGAACAAATGGGCAGAGAAGGAAGGGAACAGCCATCTGAAAAAGAGGTGGCTGGGAGCGGGAAAAAAATCATTTCCAACCACCTCTTTTGGAGTGCTGCATCAGCAGGCTCAATGGGGTAGACCTGCGTGGCCGGTGGCTAGGATGCAGCGGCGGCGGCAGTAGGTTGGAGAAGCGTAGCAAAGCCTCTTGAAGAAGCCTATAGCCACTGCATGTTTTTTTCAGTGTGGAAGGAAGGTAAGGTTAGGTTTCAGGCAGTCCAGAAAGCTGCCTATCCCAGAGCTGGTGGGGGGTGGGAGGCTGCAGCACATGCCTTCTTTGAATTTCCCAGTCCCAAAAGCAGGAGGGAAGGAAGGCTTTTTCAGGTAATGCAGGACAGGAGACTGGCTGGGATGAACCCTTGTAATGAAAGATTCTGACAGGCACTTGGAAGCCTGTGTGTGTTTCAGATGGGTCTCCTTTCCTAGAGGAGAAGGAGAGATGAAGAGAGGGAAAGAGAGAGAAAGAGAGAGGGAGGGAGGGAGAAAAAGAGAAGAGAGAGAAAAGAGAAGAAAGAAAAGAAAGAGAAAAGGGAAAGAAAGAAAAAAGAAAGTAAGAAAAGAGATAGACAAAGAAAAATGGGATGGAAGGAAGAGAGAGAGAGAGAGAGAAAGAGGAAGGGAGGAGAAAATAAAAGCTATATGGATGAGTGGATGGATAGAGGGAGGGAGGGAGGGAGAGAGAAAAAAAAGGAGAGGAAGGAAGGACACAAACCCTGGCTTCAGAAAACTATTTGAAACAGCACAGAAATCTAGGACTGGAAGGGATCTCGGAGGTTTGAAGACCCTTGGATTAGAGAGACAGAGAGATGATAAATAGAGATAGATAGAAATATATAGAGATGGAGATAGAAGATAGATACTGTAGACCAGGGCTCTTCAAACTTGACAGCTTTAAGACTTGTGGACTTCAATTCCCAGAATTCTTGATCTAACATGACTGGAGGAGGAATTCTGGGAGAATTGAAGTCCACAAGTCTTAAAGCTGTCAAGTTTGAAGAGCCCTGTTCTAGTCACACAGTCACCCTGGTCACATGACCACAAAGCCATGCCTACCCAGTCACATGACCCTAAGCCACATCCACCAAATAAGTCACCCCCACAGAACCGGTAGTAAAAAAAATTGAATCCCACCACTGCCCTGCCTGTACTTGTTTTGCAGCCTTCAGAGTATTCTAATGTGGGCAAGCCAACACTTTTCACCATTTTTTTAAGATATGATGGCAGGTGGGCCCAAGAGTCTTGCAGAGACCACAGGAACCAATTCCATCTTTTATGTCTCTCAACTATCCTCCAAAGGAGCTCAAATTTCCATGGCACCTAGCATTAATGGCCACGACCATTTGTAACTTGATGAAAAGAACTAGGGGAGACATGATAGCAGTGTTCCGATATCTCAGGGGCTGCTTCATTAACAAATGCCTTAACCAAATGTTTATAATTTTCCATGTTTGTATTTTCTATGGTTTGTCTTTTTCCATGTTTTGGCAATGTTGCATTTTTGGTGGTCAATGACTATTGCGTTGTAATGATGGGGTAGGGAGATGTGTAACAACAAAGGCAGAGAAAAGAAAAGCCATCTACCAGTGTATAAAAAAGTGTATTTGGAAGTCTATTCCTTTGCTATTAATATTGCTAAACAGGTAGTGATCAACTTACTTAATAAGAAGAAGGACCAAGGGTGACATTATAGCAGTCTTTTAATATCTCAGGGGCTGCCAAAAAGAAGAGGGAATCAAGTTATTCTCCAAAGCACCTGAAGGCAGGACAAGAAGCAATGGATGGAAACTCATCAAGGAGAGAAGCAACTTAGAACTAAGGAGAAATTTCCTAACAGTGAGGATAATTAATTTGTGGAACAACTTGCCTCCAGAAGTCATGAATGCTCCAACACTGGAAATTTTTAAAAAGATGTTGGATAACTATTTGTTTGAAGTGGTGTAGGGTTTCCTGCCGAAGCAGGGGGTTGGACTAGAAAACCTCCAAGGTCCTTCCATCTCTCTCTTATTCTAGCTTAGGATATTTTACAAAACTTTTATGATGATGATTAGCATCCAGGTTAGCTTTAATTTCAATATGTTATTTCAGCTAACACAGAGAAAGAAACCCTGGAGTGTCATGCAATTCTTTGACACCCTTGTCCCCAGAGATTAACCTAATCTTCACCATCTTCTTTCTGATCTCCAACACTTCTCAGTCCAGCTTAGGTTCTTAGCTCCTCCTTGGTGCAAAATTTAGAAAAAGAAGTGCATTAGAATTCACCCATAGGAAGGAATCACCAACACTGACAGGGAAAGCCACTAGTACATAAAATGACAACAAACCTTACTTACTTAATCCACTGATGATGTTTCCTAGTTTGGTAATAAAACTTCTGCAAGAAAGCAACCAAGCTCAGAGAGTATCAAGGATCCTATCAGTTCACCCATTGCTATATATGTTATTATATAACTTATTCAACAAGAAAAAGGTTGTTTCAGCTCTGCAGGTCTTACCCTCTCCTTCTGGGTATAACGGTATGTGAGAATGACCTTGGGGGAAAGATGTAAAACTGGAAAACAAGATGAAGACTGGAAAACAAGCATATAAAGGATATCTTAAGATATAAGAGCCTCTGTGGCACAGTGGGTAGAGTGCAGTATTGCAAGCTACTTCTGCTGCCAGCTGCCTACAATTTGACAGTTCAAATCCCACCAGGCTCAAGGTTGACTCAGCCTTTCATCCTTCCGAGGTGGGTAAAATGAGGACTCAAATTGTTGGGGGCAAGAGGCTGACTCTGTAAACTGTTTAGAGAGGGCTGTAAAGCACTATAAAGTGATATATAAGTCTAAGGGCTATTGCTATCTTATCCCACAGAAGGATGGGAAGCATTTCAAAAAGGACTCTCACTCATTTTCCACTGAGTAAAAGGAAAAGAGGAGAGAAATATTTTCAGTCTCACAAGATTCTGTTAACTTACCCTTACAATAAAGTTAGTACTTGTGCTTCTTGTCTGGACGATCTCAAAGAGCTAACATTCTGGTACGATGGATTGGCACAAGAAAAACAGTCTGGAGGATAACAGAAATAGGAGTATATCCATGGGAACTCAAGATTAGCCCTCCCCATGCAGAAAAATTCTAAAATCAGTAGTGAATGAAATGAATGCAATGCAGAAAAATGCTTATTTAAAAAAAATAATTATCATTTAGTTGAAAGAAAAAGTGTTTTGCTTTCTGAGTTTCTTTCTAAGCAGTAGTTCAGTAAAATTCTCATGGACAGAATGTGGTGTTTCTGAAATCTGGCCCTGGATTGAATTTGGAAATTTTGCCTTTCACCGTGTACCTCTTTTTCCAGCCTAAGAGGAGATAGTTCTAGTCCAACCTATTCGGGCAAGAAACCCTGCAACACATCAGATAAATGGCTGTCCAATTTCTTCTTCTTTAAAACTTCCACAACTTCTGGAGGCAAGTTGTTCCACTGATTAATTGTTCTCACTGTAAGGAAATTTCTCCTTAGTTCTAAGTTGCTTCTCTCCTTGATTAGTTTCCATCAGTTGCTTCTTGTCCTGCCCTCAGGGGCTCTGGAGAATAGTTTGACTCCCTCTTCTTTGTGGCAGCCCCTGAGATATTGGAAGACTGCTATCAGGTCTCCCCTTGTCCTTCTTTTCATTAGACTAGCCATACAAAGCTCCCCCCCCCCCAAAAAAAGACCATTATATCGAAAGTGTGATGGTATGGGGGGAATGACCTTGGGGGAATAGGAGAAAGAGGAACATTGGAAGACTAACATGGAAAGAATATTTCATTCTACAGAATGAAGGGACCTCCAGGAAATGTTTCAGAAGAGATCCTGCCTAATTTTCTATAGAGGAAAAGAAAAGAAAGGGAGAAATTACAACATCCATTAGTGTCCCCCCTCCCCCAAAATTGAGAAAAATAGTTTTGGAAAAATTATGCAGAAGGTGGTATCTGTGCTACCATCATCTTAAAAACCATACACTTACATGAAAGGAGGAAAGAATATTACTGATTCAGGACTTGGGGACATGACCAAGAAATATTTAGCAGCTCAGCTGAGAAGTTGGTTTTTTTATTTTAACCTTTAAGAATGACACCAATTTCACAGCTGTTAATGGCATGTGGAAATTATCCATCAAGAACTCCAGAGCACTGATAAATAGGTTGAGGGAGAAATCTCCACATTAATTTGCTGGTTTCTTTGTTCTGAAGTATCTAATTTTATGCTTTAATCTGTTCATCTCATTTCTTTTTATTTATTAAAACGGCCTGTAAGAAAATATGGCTTGACTACAGATCAGAGACGGAATTAGAAAAGCAGAAGACTCAATTTTTGCAATTTTACAGGAAATCTCTTAATTAATGTCACACCATAAACATCTGCAGTAGAGGGACAAGGAGAAGGTAAATGATAAAACATGTCTTTTGACTTCAGAAAGAAACTCTAAAGGTAAAGGTAAAGGCTCCCCTTGCACATATGTGCTGGTCATTTCTGGCTCTAGAAGACGGTGCTCATCTCCGTTACAAAACTGAATAGCCAACGGTGTCCAAAGATGTTTCCTTGGCCATGTAGCCAGCATGACTAAACGCCAAAGGTGCACGGAACACTGTGACCTTCCCACCAAAGTGGTCCCTATTTTTCTACTTGCACTTTTTTACATGCTTTCGAACTGCTAGGTTGGGAGAAGCTGGGACAAGTAACGGGAGCTCACTCTGTTAAGCGGTACTAGAGATTCAAACTGTTGAACTGCTGACCTTTCTAATCGACAAGCTCATTGTCTTAGCCACTGAGCCACCTCGTCCCTAAAGAAACTCTACCTTTTATCTCTACCTCTTGGGAACATGATGCCACCAAAAAGGACTAGACATTAGATGACTCTGAAAATATCCTTTCATCATCCCTGAACTTATTTAGGGATGAGATGGCCAGTCTGGGGATGAGAATGCCCTTTCTTCATCATTTCTCCAGCAGGATTCCGATTACATTATGCTGAGTGTTGACTATGCAGTTATAGGATAATCGAATGTAAAAACAGAATACGGTTTTGGTCACAAAATGGAAAAGTTACTATTCAATCTTGGAAGATATTATCCATCACTGTCATCTGCTGCATTGTGAGGAGATGTTCCTCATTGGGTTACCCTTTTCCTTTCCTAAATTAAACCATATAATTTATGAAATTGTCATTGCAAGGAAAACTACATAAGAAGCAACACTTAACATTTCTCCCCACCCTGAAATTTCTATAAAGCTGGGATAGAGATGCCACACCTACCTCTTGAGGTCTATTGTCTATTTATTGATAATTTACCAGCTATTAATCTGTCAGATGACTTATATGGACAACTTCATGCCCAACACAGTAATTTATCCCTGTCTATCTTAGGGTCTCCTGAGATCATCCTTTCCAACACCAAGAAAAGAAGACTTCAGCAACTGGCTTTGCATTGTCCCTCCAGTTAGTTCATTGCTCCTAAATGCTATATGCAACCCAAGCAACAAAGAGGGATCATTGCTTCATGTAATTGTCTTTTAGAGGAACTGTAGAGCATATTATATATGTATAGTCAAATCATTTATGACTCTCTTTTCCACTCTTGGGTTGGAACAATCACATGAATATTGCAATTGTAAAGTACACACATCATATATTGGACATCGCATATCCATATTTTTGATTTAAGAAAGCCTGCTGCTACAAATAAAATTTGCTACAGATCTTTAGAGCTAATCAGTGAAAGAGGGACAAGGACAGTAATAGACGTTGTTTCTTTCCACCTGAATATAATCTTTGTTTTATGTAGCATCCCCAACCTGCCTATACCTCCTTAGTCACCCCACCTTACCAAACATCTTCAGGCAATGGCTAGGGATGAGCCCTGTGTCCAAAATATATGGAAGATAATAGGCAGGGGAAGGTTATCAACAATAAGAGGAATGTGAGAACTTACTTATATCAAGAAAGACAATCTTGTTTACCTTGCTGACATTTGTGGGCTTCCTGAATGTCTAATGATTGTCTACTATGTCTACTTTGGACTAACTGTTTATTACTAAATTGCCTATCATGGACTAAATGAGTTCTTAGCTTGACCTAGCAAGATTTAGTATTTTTTTAGTATTTATTTGATTTGTCAATCGCTTACAAAATACAGGTATAAAAATATAGTTTTGAATACATGGGATAGATACTTGTAAGAAAAATAAAAAAACAATAAGACAGGGACGGTAGGCATGATTGGTGCGCTTATGCACGCCCCCTACAGGCCTCTTAGGAAGGGAGTGAGGTCAATAGTAGACAGTTAAAGGTTAAAGGTTGGGGGAAGAAACCACAGAGTCAGGTAGAGTATTCCAAACATTGATCACTCTGTTGATGAAGTCTTATTTTCTGCAGTCAAGTTTGGTGTGGTTAACCTTGAGTTTGTATCTATTGTGTGCTCTTGTATTGTTATGATTGAAGCTGAAGTATTCATTTGCAGGTAGGACATTGCAATGTATGATTTTATATACTATATTAAGATCAGACCAGAGGTGGCGTAGTTCTAGGTTTTCTAGGTCTAGAGTTTCCAAGTCTGGTAGCATAAGGTATTCTGCAATGAGTAGAGGAGCAGAAAACCCTTCTTGTGAAATATTTCTGGACTTTTTCAATTGTGTTAATATCAGATACATATGGGTTCCAGACTGATGAGCTGTATTCAAGTATTGGTCTAGCAAAAGTTTTGTATGCTCTAATCAGTAGTGTGACATTACCAGAGAAGAAGCTACATAGGATTAGATTAACAACTCTTAGTGCCTTTTTGGCTATGTAGTTACAGTGGGCCCTAGCACTTAGATCATTTGAGATGAGTACTCCAAGGTCCTTGACAAAGTTTGGATCCTCAACAAGGTCTTGACTATTTAGCTTGTATTTTATTTTCTGATTTTTTTTCTGCCAATATGTAAGACAGAGCATTTATTTGTTGTGATTTGAAGTTGCCATTTGATTGACAATTCTGATACATAGTCAAGGTCTTTTTGAAGGGGAGCAGTATTGTCTGTGGTGTTGAATAGCTTTACGTCATCAGTGAAGAGAATGCAGCTGCTTTTAATATGATCACAGAGTCGTTTATATAGATTATGAAGAGTGTTGGTCCTAGAACACTGCCTTGGGGGACACCACTGTTGACAGATACAGAATAGGACGTTCCCAATTTTGACCATTTGTTGTCTGTTTGACAGGAATGCTTCAATCCAATTATGTAGGTGTCCAGAGATACCATAAGATTTTAGTTTTAGGAGTAGTTTGTCATGTACCACTGAATCAAAGGCTTTACAGAAGTCTATGTAGGTTGCATCTATTGCTTTGCCCTGATCGAGTTGTGTAGTCCATCTGTTTTCGGCAGTGTAAGAGTTTCAGATTACATGATAGTTTTTTCCTGAAACCAAATTGTTTATTAGAGAGTAGGTTGTTTGTCTCTAAGTGGAGGATAATGGATTCTTTTGGTGTCTTCTCTTCTTAATTTTCCATCTAGTTTAGTACTGCCTGGAGCAGCTTTTAAGGATTACAAGTGATCCTTTCCAATTGCCCTAGTAAGAGAGTGAGTCTAGAACCTTTTGTAACCATTACATGTGTTGCTCTCCTGAACAAAATTCCTTTCCTTGATTTTCTGCTTTAGCTTCCAGCAGTTCTTTATTGTTGGTGGGAGATTTCTCCTTGGAATTGAGCTGCTTCTGCACACAACTATTTAGGGCAGCCTAAACTAGAGGAGCTGCAATATGTAAATCAGCTTTTTGTAGGAAGAAATGCAAGATTGACTCGGAATAGAGCTGGGAGGTCTTTTTCCATTGGATGCCTACAAAATCAAGGCCACTAGAGATGTGTGATCAGAAAAGGAATGATCGGAGTATATCTTCTAGGAAAAATACATCTTAATGTTCTCGCATTCCATTGCTAAGTTCCAAGTGCTGAGACTCACATAACATAGGCTGATTGACAGATCTCTACAATATGAGGAAATAATTTAAGGAAAATGAGTGGCCATTGTGGGTTGAGTATCAATAGAGAAAATCAACATAATACCTTCTTGACAGTTTGGATGTCAAGTCCCATCACCTCAGCCAACATGTCCACCAAATGAAAGACTCTGGAGTTCTCCAGAATGCTGCAACCCAAAATTTTCACTGAGAAACTACATGTCTCTCCGTAAAGGAAAGCATTTGTAGCTCAGGGTTAATACGTGGGTTCTTCAATGCTCTTTGAGCTTGGTTGTTTTCCTTGCCTAAATTAGTTTAACATTATCAGGGCTAGTAAGGAATGAGGTTTGCTCTAGCACTGATGTCACCTCATTTGGGTAATGAAACTTCTTAGAGAAAATAACCAAGCTCAGGGAGCACCAAGGACCCCCTCAAACTATTTACATCTCAGAGGCAACTATCGATAATAAGAATCCTGTCACTCAATTCCAATATCTGTAAAATCCTTAGGTCTTAGAAACAAGGTGGGAGTGATATTTAATACACATAATTTTACACACATATACACAAATATATATATGTATGCTGTTCAGCTTCCTTCGGGTATTATCCCACGTCATTGTAGTTGTGCTTTTAAAGTTGTAGCAATGTTTC
>BLBF01000065.1:7293349-7316469 GCA_015471245.1 Laticauda colubrina | reverse complement strand
GTGTGTGTGTGTGTGTGTGTTTTTAAGCTTTCGCAGGTACTTACCTGTGTGCTGTTCAGCTTCCTTTGGGTATTATCCCACGTCATTGTAGTTGTGCTTTTAAAGTTGGAGCAACGAAGGAAAAACCATTCTGGCACAGCAGTAGGCTAGCCCTAAATTTAAAACAGAGACGGCTGTGAAAGTCTGACTTACAGATGAACACAATACAGAAGCCTGATGATGGCAGATGAGATTCTGCCGAAGCGTTGCTACGACTTTCCAAGCACAACTACAATGACGTGGGAAAATACCCGAACAAAGCTGAATACCATACATGTATCTATATATGTATATACACATACACAGACATATACACAATGTATACATACAGGCACATGTTATGTGTATATATGTATGTACACACACACGCCGTACATATAAATTATAGACATATAGACCTAACTTCTGGGGAAGGTAAGGAACTGCACAGTAGCACCGATCCTAAAGATCTGTCATGTGCTGCCTTCATCTGCGCCTGTTCATGCGGCTGCTTTCATTCATCTTGGAGGGAGCGCCGATGAAACCTCTACCATGTTCACGTCTTCGGAACTCCAAATGCTCTTTGCACAAGATTTCACCTTTCCTTGCTTCAGTTTTCTGAAGCAAATCCACATCGATTCAGAAACTCGGGCACAGATGCTCGCTTGGAGCCAATCCCAGCCGAAGCGCTCAAGCCTCTCTTTGAACACTTCAGGGAGACGGACACGCGTGTGGGCCTCCGATGTCCGTGTGGTTTTAGATTCCGTCCGGAGGTCCTTTTAATAGGTTGGAAAATATTCTTCCCATGAACTTTCCAGGCGTCCTGTGCTTGAATGAGCATCGCTTCTCATTGGCCGCCCACCGCGTCCCCCGATTGGCTCCTGGTCGGGGAAGGACTTTGAGGGGTGGGGGGAGATAAGAGAAGCTATAAAAACTCCAGGTTGGTCACCTGCAGCGAGTAGGAGCCAGAACCGAAGAAGAAAAGAGGGGCTCTCTTGGTTGAGCTGATTCGGCGAGGCTTTCCTCTCCTCCTTCTCTTCTTCCTCTCTTTTTCTCCAACAGCCAGATCCGTGTCTTTGCTCAAGCCAAAGAAGTGGGCAGAGAGAGAGAGAGAGAGAGAGAAAGAAAGAAGCAGAGAAAGAGAGAGAGAGAGAGAGAGAGTCGAGCGAGCACGCCGCGCGAACTTGGCGGAAACTTAAGAGAATGCGCCAAAAGCCCACGCTTCTCCTGCTGCTGGCGGTTGCTGCTGCTTCGGCATCCCACGAACTCGAGCAGAATGACTCCTCCGTCAGCCCCAGGAAGGTCAGGCTGGCAGCCCAAAACTCAGGTAACTTCTCCAGATCCTTTCCCTTGTGGGGGCGGGGGAAGTTCCGCCCAAGTGCTCCCCCTTCTGTGAAATCCAAGAAGCCAGGTGCGAAGAGGGAGCTTGCGCAGGACAACTTTCCAGGGGGTGACATGGGTTTCTCTGCTCGCTTGGCTTGGCTGCTTTAGGGTACGAGAGGGAAAGCCGGCAGGGCGATCCCTTGTGGTCTGGGGAGGAGGAGGAGGGGGGGGGGCGTTCTTCAGAGGGGCCCAACACCGAGCCTTGTCGTGCCACCCGAACTGAGAATACCATCCTTAGCGAATGACCAGCCCGACTCGAAATCCTGGATGAACCTAGAGTTGGATTCGCTGCACTTCATCCTCTGGGCATTCCCTCTTAAGCCCTGCCCTTTGCAGAAGTTCACCCAAGCAGATTTTCACCACCCCTTATTTGCAAATTAATTGAAAACCCCCCATCCCAGTATTCCATGAGTTGCCTTCTCCAAAGACAGAAAATACCAGGAGTGGGAAACGTGCCCTTAAAAAAGAGAGGGAGAGGGACAGAGAGGGAGGAAAGGAAGAAAGGAACTGGTCATGCATGCTTCAAGTAGGAATATAGATGCCGGTTCCAGAAGACTCTTAACTTTTCACTTTTCTTTTTGGAGTCCTTTCAGCAAAAAAAATTTGCCTTGCATACCTCACATGCAGAGCTTGGGGTTTTCCATAGGTGCATATCCTCCTCTAAAGAGCTTTCTTTAAAACGAAAGACTTTACACTGGGAGGTTCTCTGGCTTCCAGTATGGCAAGATATCACTTGCATCTTAATTTTCAATCCAGGAAACTCCACTCCCCTAATCTGACACTTGCCAGGGGAATGGTTTTTATTTCAGATCTGCAGGGCTCTGCAGTACTGATGCTGGAGTATTTGCTCAATTTCCTTTTGTACTTGGTTACTATAGAAACCTAGGGTCTCAGTTCTTCCAGGGTGTCTAAAACAATGAGAAGCCCCAATGCTTATTAAACCTGCAGATTGCAAAGTTCTAAGTTGAATCCATGGAAACATCATAAGAGAAAGCAGAAGTCCAGGGTACCTACTGATTTGATACATATATATTTATAAATAATCTTTCACTTGGCACATCTAATACCATTGGAAGACAATGCCTCTGTTTTAAAGACTCCACTTACAAGGTACTAGAATACAAGCAAAGGTTAATTTTTTTTTGAAAATTACTGCCTATTGCCCTCCAAAATTCCTTGATTTCCTGCAACGTATTTTAGTCAAATGTTTCTTTAAAAAAAAAAAAAAAACTTCAGTTATATTCCTGATACCTACAAGATGATCGGGTAGAAAAGAAGGCATATGTTTTCAAGGTGGTACGTAGCTAAGTAGAAATTCAATTTGGAGGGGGAAAAATAATTTTAAAAGAAATAATAGCATCAGGGTGTTGTTTTTTAGCAAAACTGCTGGAAGAAAATATTTTTTACCCATAGATAGTCCTCAGCTTATGACTACAATTGGGACCAGAATTTCCACTGCTGAGCAAGCTTGCTAAGTGAGACCTGCCTTATTTTATGACCTTTTTTTTGCCAAGGTTGTTAAGCAAATAACTGCAGAGTTCTGTGTATCACAAAGTCATTCTGACTCTGCTTGTCAGAAGCTGTCTAGGAAAGTTGCAAGTGGTGATCACATGATTCCAAAATGCTGCAACCATCATAAATGTGGTTGTCAACCTTCTGGATTTTGATCATGTGACTTTGGGGATGCTGCAATGGTCATAAGGCACCACTTCAGTGCCATTTTAACTTCAGATTGTAAGTTTACTTGATTCAGTGTTCCTTTGCGATAAATAAGGTGGATTTTTTTAATGAGATCTCTTTACAAAACGCTGTATATTCTAGCTCTGGCTCAGGGTGTTGTTCCTGATCTTTTCCCCTTCCTCAATTTTACAATCTCCCAATTGGATTGAAACATCTTGGTTGCCTGAAGATCATTCACTGAGCTTTAGGAAATCAAGAAATGATTTAAATCTGGGTCTCCGTGGGCCTAGGGCCACATTTTAGCTATGACTTTTCATTGCCTTTACCCAACCAGAATCTTCCAATGTGTACTTCACTTTTATAGACTTCCTAAGCTCATCTTTGGTGATGGCTTTTTAATGCATTTTTTGTAATTGGGTCCAAAAAATAAGGACACATTTGCTCACAGATGACCTTCATAGAGTGTCTTTTGGAACAATGGAACAGAACTATTAAAAAAATGTTAATTCCATAATCTACATGGGATGTTGTTGTTAGTTGCGAAGTCATGTCCGACCCATCACGATCCCATAGACAACCTTCCTCCAGGCCTTCCTATCCTCTACCATCCCCCGGAGTCCATTTAAGCTCATACCAACTGCTTCAGTGACTCCATCCAGCCACCTCAATCTCTGCCATCTCCTTCTTCTTCTTTTGCCCTCAATCTATATGGGATAGTAGGTTCAATTTGTAAGAATCTTTGCATATGGAGAGGGGCAGGGGGAGGAGGGGAGACCTTCAGCATTCAACAGTGTTGAATGTTATCATCAAACAACAAAAGTAAAGATATGTTGCCTCTGCTATATTCCCATCCCATATTCACAATCCAATGTGGTCATCTTTAAAAGTGCCCCTTTATAAAATTGGTCAACATTATTAAAGAGGTGGTATGTTTATTATAAAAGTAAAGGTTCCCTTCGGATACACATGCTAGTTGTTTCTGGCACTAGAGGGTGATGCTCA
Organism: Laticauda colubrina; assembly: GCA_015471245.1. Classification (NCBI taxonomy): domain Eukaryota; kingdom Metazoa; phylum Chordata; class Lepidosauria; order Squamata; family Elapidae; genus Laticauda; species Laticauda colubrina. The sequence goes on along the minus strand of BLBF01000065.1, from coordinate 7,312,386 downwards.
ACTCCAGTTCAATGCTGAAGAGCCAGTGCTGTCCGAAGACATCTCCATGATCACGTGGCCAGCAAAGGTGCATGGAATGCTGTTACCTTCCCAAGTGACAAGTAACGGGAGCTCACTTCGTTACAAGTAATTCAAGTAGCTCCATTACTTGACTCTGAGCTTGTCGATCAGAAAGGTTGGCAGTTCGGCAGTTTGAATCCCTAGCACCGCGTAACAGAGTGAGCTCCCATTACTTGTCCCAGCTTCTGCCAACCCAGCAGTTTGAAAGCATGTAAAAATGCAAGTAGAAAAATAGGGACCACTTTGTTGGGAAGGTAACCGAGTTTCATGTGCCTTCAGCATTTAGACATGCCAGCCACATGACCACAGAGACGTCTTCGGACAGCTCTGGCTCTTTGGCTTTGTAATGGAGATGAGCACCACCCGCTAGAGCCAAAAAAACTAGCATGTTTGTGTAAGGGGAACCTTTAACTTTGGAGTTTCTTTCTGAAATCATAAGACGTGTTTTATCATTTTCCTTCTTCTTGTCCCTCTCCTGCAGATGTTTATGGTGTGACATTAATTAAGAGACTTCTTGTAAAATTGCAAAAATTGAGTCTTCTGCTTTTCTAATTCCGTGTCTGATCTGTAGTCAAGCCATATTTTCTTACAGGCCGTTTTAATAAATAAAAAGAAATGAGATGAACAGATTAAAGCATAAAATTAGATACTTCAGAACAAAGAAACCAGCAAATTAATGTGGAGATTTCTCCCTCAACCTATTTATCAGAGCCCTATCTTTCCAGACTCAATCAACCCTAGCTTTGGGGCTTCAGATGTACTGGACTAGAATTCCCATAAATCCTTTTCTTCCTTTGTCATAATTGGGTTAGGCAGGTATTTCAATGTTTCATATATATGAATCTGCTTTTGTAGCTGCTGGGATTCTGAATCAGGTTTGAAATGACTTGTGTTATCACATTATGGTCAAATTGCCCTGAATCAAATTGTACTGAGGACCTTGAAAGAATTATTTCCTTGGTGGAAATAATATAAAAAAATATCTCAACTAAATAACAACTGTCTGAGTAGGCAGGTGTATTGAGAGGTTGTACAGCAGGCTGGTTATGGTCTGACAGAATTGCATCAGTTTGGTAGACTCCAAGAAGCTTTAACATCTTGTTTGATTTGGAAAATAACGTGCAGTTCTGATGCTCACCTGGGTTTGATTTCTGCCCAGAATTTTGCCCTTCTGATGTATCAGTTGGGCCCCGATGAGTGGAGTATGAAGGTATTTTCTTCATCAAACCTTTGGAAATGAATTTTCCCCACCCCCACAGGCTGCAGATATATGAGAAACTAGTATTGTAATAGGAAGAGAAGAACATTATTCATGGACGTCTATGGAGATTCTCAATCCTCCAGGTTATGGTTGTCCCAGAGTTGCTTTTTTCAAGAGGCAACTGGACTTTCTGGTTTTTCTTTGAAGACATTTCACTTCTCATCCAAGAAGCTTCTTCAGCTCTGACTGGATGGTGGAGAATGGAAGGGTTGAAACTCCTTGCAGACAACTGGTCATTTGCATTCTTTAGCGGGTCAAAGAGGCCATTTATGTGAAAATTGGAGGCCCAAAGAGGCCATTTATATCAAAATTGAACAGCCCTCTTTCAACTGAGGGGGAGGGATATGGCATCATCTATCTCCAATTTATAACACAGTCCTTTTAACAGTTCCAGGAAGGCTCCACACCTATTTGCATCATTCAGGTGACCTTGAGGGCACAGATAAACCTCCAGGTCACCTGAATGACCCACGAAAGGAATGCAAATGACCAGCTGACTGCAAGGAGGATAAATCCTTCCATTCCCCACCATTCAGTCAGAGCTGAAGAAGCTTCTTGGATTAAAAATGAAAGAAAAACCAGAAAGTCCATTTGCTTCCTGCAAAAAAGCACCTTTGAAACATTATTCATGGACAGCCATGTAGCACTAGCATTAGAAGTGCCTTTCCCTTGAAGTCTTACAGCATGGTTGATCCTCAAAACAACTCCCATTTTCTACGGTAGTAGTAGACCATTTTTTTCTTGAAACAAAATCTTCCAGGGCAGCAACTGGGCTCCTCTGAGACCCTGAAAGTTGAGTGTTGTGGCTGAAAATGCAACAAATCTCTTACTAAAGGTGATGTGTCAAGGAGAGCTCTCTGGAAGTAAAACATGACTCAGCAAAGGTGACCGATACCTTCTACCAGCTAAGCTGAAAGCTGCTATGGTTTTGAATCAAGTGTGATAGAAACTTGTGCTAAGATGTTTTCTGTGTCTTGTCCACCCTTTTCTTTGCAGCGGATGTGGTTCGATGTCTAAATAGTGCCCTCCAAGTAGGATGTGGGGCTTTTGCCTGTCTGGAAAACTCTTCGTGTGACACAGGTGGCATGCATGACATCTGCAAATCTTTCCTCTACAGCGCTGCTAAATTTGACACTCAGGTACGGTACAGATTTGAATAATATCCTTTTGAATGTGCATCAGGGTTTCTGATAGTTCAAGAAGGAGCTTTTTGGCTCGTGAATATATGAAATTTAATTGCATATAAAATAGGGCGCCTCTTTTTGTATGCAAAAGACCTTAAACTTTATCCCTAGCATTTCTTCTCGGGGCTGAAAAAGATTTAGAAGTGGAAAAAGAAATCCGAGGAGCATAGACAAATGAGCAACATCCTACAAATGGATATGTAGTCTTCAGCTTACAACCCCAATGGGAACCAGAACATCCATTGCTAAGTGAAATGGTTGCCAAGTGGGTCACACCCAATTTTGCAATCTTTTTTGCTGGGGGCTGTTAAATACATCACCGTGGTTAAGTGAAACATTTCAAAAATTGTCCAGGAAGGTAACAAAGGATGATCACATGAGACCCTGGGATGCTCCAACCATTGTAAATGCATGAATTTTGTTCACATGACTTTCTGTCACAGTCATAAATGCAAGGACTGTCTACAAGTTACTTTTTTTTTTTCAGCACTATGATAATTTTGCTCATTAAACAAATGTGTTGAGGACTACCTGTAAAGATTTTGAGTTTGGCTGCAGGTGTAGACATCTATGACTGAGAAGCTGCTTGATATGGTTAATATAGGGATATCATAACTGTGATTCTTATAATTAAGTCTACGGTCTTTCATTGATTGCATTTTATATTTTTTAAAAAGGATTTGATTGAGCAATAAGTTAATAATTGCACAAGTAACCTTATCTCTTTTTTTGCATCTGAAGGAAGTGAAGTGAGAAAGAATCAACAGCATAATCAATAAAACTGTTGATCGTTATATAAGAGAACAGGAATCCTGCAACATTCATTTTAAAGCAAGAATAATCCATAGGAAAATCTAGTTCTATCTACAAATTTTTGTATGGACCAGCATGCCTTTAGTTATTGAAACCAGCTCCAGTAAAACATTGCTTTTTTTGAAGGCCCTGTTTCAGATCATGAACTTAGGTCCATTGATGGGTTCCTTCTCCCGTGGATCTTACTGCACCAGTTCATTGATGTTGGGATGGTTCATTGAATGGGTCTGAATCATAAAAAATGTAGCTTTATAGACAGGTATTATTATCAGTAGGTGACAACCTCTGGGCAACCATGGTGGAGGAGTCTGTGAAGCTGAACCAGGTTCAACCCCAGTTGGCACTTACATGAAGCACTACAAAAACTATAGATTCAAGTGAGTAAAAAAAATCCCACCATTTTAGAAGAAGCCATTTCCATATGGCTGCCAAGAAAATGACCTAGATGCTCTCCTTAAATCACTAGTACAATTTAGACTTTTTTTTTTTTTCAGGAGCACATTAACTCCTAACATTGGGTGTCACAGCTTGCCAACTCAATGCTTTCAAAGGCTGATATCAGGGTGCCAAGTAATGCACCCATAGAAAATAGAACTCCGAGGCAGGCAAATTCCTTAAAAAGAACAGTTTTACTGGACATATCATATCACAACTGGTGAAAGCCGACTCTGAAAGTTCCTGTGGTTTTTACCTAATTAAAAAGTAAAAGTCTCCTCTTCACCCCAGGTCACTGGCCATGCTTTCCAATCCAGTTGCCTGGTTACTTCACTCCTCCTCTGGCCAGCCACCTGTCAGAATGTCCTTGGTTCCCACAAGAAATATTTGTTGGTTTAGCTACAAAATCCCATCTAACTGTTCCTCCCCCCTGTTGTTGTGGCAAGCCTGAACCCTCCAAGATGGCCTCAGCCAAGTTCACTTCAGGATTGACAGCTGGTATCATATGGTCAAAGGGTTGAAATGGTTGTGATAAAATTATACAACATCTGCTAAAAAACCCACAGTGCATTGAACTTGCAGTCTGTCATTTCAATCAGTATTTTTTTCTTCCAGTGCAAACTTAATTAGGTAAAATACATGTGACTGGTGAAGATCATGACTGGGAATGTGTGTTCCATTATCCATTTTACCTGAGCTTATTAAGTAATTAGAAACCAAGGCCTGGGCAGCACAAACAAGCACCGTCAGCCAATGACTTAAAAGTCAGCCATCAATACACACCCCAATCTGCATTTAAAAAGCCACAAACAAAAGGCCCCATATTAATACCACACAGAACAGCACACACTCTGCTAGAGAGAGGTTCCTTGAAGGTAGACTCCAGCACCAGTCCAAAAGCTTGGAACACAAAACTTCTAGTCCCAGTGACTGGCCTAGATTGGATCCTGCATTACTCTTTTTTTATATTTATGAAATAGCTTTCCCCTACTTCATTTTTACATGCTAGAAGAAATATTAAACTGCAGAAGCATGCATGATCTTCCAAGTTCCATGTGCTTCCAGATCATATTGCCTAATTTTTTTTAACTCTAAAATGTCTTAAGAGCTAAGTGCATTTGTCCATAATCACAAAGATCTTAATAGTTACAGCTGTTTTTCAATCCATATCATGGACCTGCCATTGAAATAAGAAAAGTGTTCAAAATATCATTAGCAACACAGGTGAACTTTGGTATGAATGCAGTGGCAGCATTGCAGGAAGACCTGGCCTTATTCAAAGCAAAGGACACTTTTGAGTGGCATCAGAGGGGCTAAACTCAACAAAGTAGCTGAATTTAGACAACATTTATACATATTGGCAAAAAAACCAAGAGTATATTCAATAATTCTTTTCAAGGATATCATTAGAAGCCTTAGAATTTGAAACATTAAATCTTTTTATGATCATCATCAATAACATTTTTTAAAAGGTTGGAAGAATTAACACTTTGGTTAAAGGAGTATAAATATACTATTAGTGAAAATTAGGGCGCTTTCCTAAAATAATCAAAAACTAGAAGCTACCAATAAAGGAGAATATTTATAGCTGAGGATTGAAATAGCAGGTCCTTGGTGCTCTCTGAGCTTTTGTTTTCTTGTAGATGTCTTTGGAGATTCTCAGTCCTTCAGGTCATAAAGGTGCTTTTTAAAGAGGCAACTGGATGTTCTTGTTTTTCTTTGAAGACGTTTCGCTTCTCATCCAAGAAGTTTCTTCAGCTCTTTGGTGTTCTCTGAGCTTAGTTGTTTTCTTGCGGCACTTCATTACCCAAACTAGCTAACATTATCAGTGTTCTGATGAGCTTGTCTAGTTTGGGTAATGAAACATCTGCAAGAAAACAACCAAGCTCGGAGAACACCAAGGACCCCTCAACTGGAAATTGATCAGAATCCATTTCTTCCAAACCTCCTCAATATTTGAAAAGGATGAGCCCTTAAATTAATTTCCAGACCCATCACCTAGTTGACTCTATTTTTCAACTTGTTTTTTTATTCTGAAAATGAAAGGTAATAGGAGGGCTGGAAAATGAAAGGCCTTTCATATTTAAAAGAGCTATACACATTTGCAAGACTCCAAAAATGGGAGACTTATCAGAAAACAAGTTTAAGAAATGTTGCTTATTCGTGGTTTCAAATATATCAGTTTATCTTTTTTTTTAACTGCAGTTCTAGCCATTAGGACAAAAGCAACTAGAGCCTGGAGTAAATTGGAAATTAGGCAAATTCATCCTCTAATGGGGATAAATGGGTAATGTCAAAAATGTGCAACATTCTAACAGAGAACATAAAAAGAAATAGGCTGGAAAAAAAGATTATATAAAATCAAATATAAAAGCCTTCTCCAGAGTTCAGATAGAATGACTGGCCTGAAATCACCCTGTTGGCTTCAGGCCCAAAGTAGGATTAAAACTTCCTTCCCGTTTCTAGCCCAGTGCCTTTACACACGATGGCAAAGAAGCTGTTCTAAGAATCCCTTTCCTTTTGATGGTTACCCAAATGACATAGAAAACCACTGAAATCAATTTTCCACAAAATTAGAGAAAACTCAAAAGTATTTTGTAGGCAATATTCAACATCAATGTAACTTATGAGGTGTTATGCTGTAGTTGTCCAGTCTTTTTGGACTGATTTTTTTTTTAAAGTTAAAATTGGTTTATATAACATTATTGCCTCCTCTGATGGCTTTGCAAAGATTTTGTTTCAACCTGTTGAAACATCAAAACTTGATACCTTCTTATTTGTCACAGACAGCCAGTAGTATCAAAATCTTGAAAAACAGGAAAAGAAATGAATATTACCGTTTTCATATGATATTAGATATGCTATATGTCAACCCTGAAGTTTTTCCATTTCATGGAAATGCTGGCCCACAAAAAGCATCACTATCACAATAATAAAGAAAAAAATATGTTTTTTGGCTTGGTTTAAACCTGCGAGAATGATAAGGAAACCATAAGAGCTTTGCTGGACCGTGTCTGAGCCACTCAAAACCGACATTTCCATGTCTATGGAGATTCTCAGCAAGTGATGGGATTCAAATTTTTTTACTACCAGTTCTGTGGGCATGGCTTGGTGGGCGTGGCAAGGGAAGGATACTGCAAAATCCCCATTCCTTCCCCACCCTACTAATCTGCTTTCCAGTTCCGTTCTCCTGTGCGGGGCAACAAAAGGAGACCTAGCCAATCAGCTGGGACTCGGGAGGCAGAGAAGAGTTGGGGCTGGTGGGGTCAGTCAGAGGTGGGATTGGCCAGTTTTCTGAACTACTCAAAATTTCTTCTACCGGTTCTCCAGAACTGGTCAGAACCTGTTGAATACCACCTCTGATTCTCAGTCATCCAGATCATGATTGGCCCAAATGCATTTTTTCAAAAGGCAACTGCACTTTGTTTTTTGTAAAAGAAGTTTTGTTTCTCATCCAAGAAGCTTCTTCGTTTCTGAACTGAAGAAGCTTCTTGGATGAAAAACAAAATATCTTCAAGGAAAAACAAAGTTGAAAAAGCTCCTTTAGGACAGACATTTCCATGGTTAGAATAGCTCATTCTGGTGTTAAAACAGCCTGGGATGCTTTGCAGACTTCTAGTTAATACATCTGATGGTTGTGCCATCAAAATTCAAAGGGGAAGGGAAGATGTTCTTTTTAGGCCTATTATTCAGTTGCCTGGCAATATTTACCTTTCCATGGTAAGACTTGGGGGGGGGGGGATGAAATTAAGCAAAGTTATTAATGAGGACCCAGATTGTTGGGGACAATATTCTGACTCTGTATACCATTTGGAAAGGGCTATAAAGCACTGTGAAACGGTATATAATTAAGTGAAATTGCTATTAATATGGGGACCATTTTCACATCCAAGAATAATTAGCCGTTTTAGCAATCTTTCTCTTTTAGTTGATTTTGATAGCTGCAGCAAATGCTGCTGGCTGAAGAGTTTGTGAATGCTAATGATGGTGATGTGGGGTGATACAACTCATATCTCTTTGTGGCATGGTCAGATGACAAAATATCTTTGGTTATAGGTCAGGCAACCTCAAGTCTCGAAGAATGTTCAGTTAGGGGTATTCAGAATGACTCTGAATCATACCCTTATCCATGGAAGGAAGTTACAGAAAACATGGTCATAAACCATTTCTGACAGTAAGAAGTGTACAATGATGGAATAGTCTTATCTAATGATGGGTTTTGATTCATCTCTAATCTTTTTAAAGACGTTTGACCTCCCATAAATGTTTTAAATGATCTCCCCCTATGTATTGCAAGAGGGTTAAACTTCTGCAAATTATTTTTTGGGGTTCTTTCCAGTTCCGCAATTCCATTCTGTTAAAAAGAGGTCTGTATGCAGCTTTAGGCAGCTGGAGATAGCCTGCCTCAGGTTGTGTCAAATTCAAGACTCACAGGGTGCTTAGATATGGGCTGCGGGGCGGCTCTAACAGTGATAGACCAGCCTGTGGTGCCTCTGCCAGCAAAAACGGGCTCCCGATCTCCATTTTCAGCTGGGATGGCCTCTGGCAATCCTCTGTCAGCAAAAACGGAGCTCCGAGCTCCCTTTTCACTGGCAGAGGGTTGTAGGAGGCCATCCCAGCTGAAAACGGAGATCGGGAGCCCATTTTTGCTGGCAGAAGCACCATGGGCCAGCAGAAGCATCCCCAACATGAGTGAAGTCAAGCTGGCCATACCCACTCTGGCCTTGCCCCCCCCCCCAGCCTCCCCCCACATCAAACAACCATAATGGGGCCCTTAATAAAATCAAGTTTGACACCCCTGGCCTAGCTAAAAGTTAGTACTGCTATCATCTGGGAAAGCTCGCAGTGGCCTTAATTCAAAGCATGATGAGAACAGCAAGTCGGGACGAGGGTTCTCTTTTCTGTCTGTACACTTTTTCCCACAAGCTTCTGTGTAAAGCCTTGGCAGAAGACACCTTGCGGGGTGGAAAAGGAAGGTTTCTTTTTCAAGAGGAAACAAATGTGCTTTCCCCATTCTTGGAGTTGGCAAGGAGACTGAATTTTTCCCAAGTTGGAAAGCTATATATGTTCCAGCTGTGCCTGATATGAGTCCCCTTCATGCAGGTGACCAGGAGTTTTAGAACAATCTGGACCTTGCCTTCTCCAGGAGACAACCTGGGCCACTGAAATTGATAGGCCAATGACCAGCAATATAAAGTAATAAAAAGAGAGATAAAAGATAGCAATTACAATCAGGATCAACAGAGAGAAGTGGGTACAATTTTATATTGGCAACTGTAAAATAAATATAGCACGTTCTAAACACTCCTATTGCAATTATACTATTTTATTGATCTAATACTAATTAATCAAATATATAATAATAGTATACATTGAAATATATGGCCTCTAAATGTTATTGGAAAATAACCGAGGAAAATGTTGATTAAAAGTAAAGATCTCTTGTTCTTTAATTGGTTTTTCCTTATTCTCACTGCAGCAGTACAAAATTTTGCTACTGATTTGAATCCTGGAGAAGAAGATGGTTCACATAAAAATTATCTGAACTCCCTAGAAATCTCTCTAATAGAGGGAGAATTGTACATTGATCGGATGTCCCGGTAGAACTTGCAGTGCAATAAAAGACATGGGAGATATTTGCAACTTCCTCATTGTCCCATGTACACATTTGTTCTGCTATTGAAAATCTGGGCCACTGATCATTGGTCGTGACAATAACAGCCTTTTGTTGAGAAGCAAACTCGACATTGCAATAAAGGAAGACTATAACTATTTATTGCATTTCTTCTGGCTGATCTAAGCACTCCTTAGATTCTTCCAACAACTCAGGCTTGGAAGAAGCTCTTGAATGCCATTAGGAAGTATCATTCTTCATCTGGAGAATTCCAGTAATGTCCATTCCATTCTGCCGAAACATCTCATTTCATTTTTCTACTTCATTCCCAGAGTGCTTCAGAGTTTTGTTTGGGGGGGGGGGGGGAGAGAGGGTGTTTTCAGCTTACTTTAGGGTTGTGAGTTGACAAAGGGAGCGATATTTTTCACTCCCTCTGCAGTGTCCCTGGCTGCTCCTGATTTTGGAACTGGTCTGAGGTTTCTTCCCTTGTGACTTGAGGTGTGGGAGGCTGCAAACAATTGATGCTAATGAAAAATAGAACATTAACACACCAGCCTTCAGAATAACTTTCATTCCTCAACATAGGATTTTCTGATACTAAAATAGACATGAGATACTTGGTACGTCATGTTAATTGACACGAATCCACTGTTTCTCCATTCTTTGTTTGAGTAACAGCTGTGGCAAACTTATTTGCTACTGTTAGCTTCATGTATTTTGGTAAGGAGAGCTTTTCTAATTTTGGTTAACCATCATGATTAATAAACTCTGGCTTCTAGTTGAAGTGAAACCAGCCTATCCAAATATGCCTATCTTGGTAAATGAGGAACAATAAAAGTAGAAAATGAAATAATGGTTGACCTTTCATAAATCATTTAAAGAGCTGAAAGTTTCTGTTGGGAAGTTACGATCAAACCTTGCTGAACTTCAGCAAACTATCTACAGGTCCTTGATTGGATGAAGTCTCCATGTCTGCCATAGAGGACATAACATAGAGGACTAGACTTGCAAATGGTGAAACTACAGCTCCTAAACTAGCTTTCCCAAACCTGGTGTCTTCCAGGTCCAATGAATCCTTATACTTCAGCGCAGTGTTGGGATTCAAAAAAATTTACTATCAGTTCTATGGGCATGGCTTGGCAGGTGTGGTGTGGCTTAGTGGGCGTGGTAGGGGAAGGATACTGTAAACCCCCCATTCCCTCCCCACCCCACTAAATTACTTTCCAGCTCCCTTCTCCTGTGCAGGGCAACAAAAGAAGACCCAGCCGATCAGCTGGGACTCTGGAGGCAGAGAATAGATAGGGGCAGGGGCAGTCAGAGGTAGTTTTTGCTGGTTCTCCAAGCTACTCAAAAATTCTGCCACCAGTTTTCCAGAACCGGTCAGAACCAAGTGACTACCACCTCTGCTTCAGTGTCGTGCTGGCTTGTTATAAGTCCAAACCATCTGGAAATATTTAGTCTTCTGAGTTTTCAGACTCCTACTGGAGGCCATCTTCACTCAGGGAACACATCTCTCTGTGTATGTGCACACATAGAGAAGTTCCTGAAGATGGGCTTTAGCACAAGTCCCAAAGCTTGGAAGACTAAATCTCTGGGCCTGGTGACCAACTCTGATTGGATCCTGCAACATTATCCTGGGACACGTATATTGGGAAGGAATCAAATATAGGAGAAGACTGGATGAGTTCATTCTGTTGCTTGATATTTCCTGCCCACAGGAAGCTCCTTGCCCACAAAGATTCTTGTGTCAACAATATGAATCAATCAAGCTTTTTTCATAAGGAAATCCACCACTGACTTCTGCTCTGGGATTATTATTAGTATAATAAAAAGGTATATTTTATAAATAGAATGTGAGCATGGCCTCGTGTTGTAAGTAAACCTTGCATGCATTTATAATTTAATCAGTTTTATGCACTGTTATTTACTCTGTTTAGAGCAAATGTCTTCAAACTTGGCAAGTTTAAGATATGTGGACTTCAACTCCCAGAATTCCTGAGTTAACATGACTGGAAGAATTATTCTGGGAGTTGAAGTCCACAAGTCTTAAACCTGTCAAGTTTGGAGACCCATTATTTCGAGTATACAGAATATAAGCCCTGAATGGGTCTTCGGGAATCATGATTAAGATTCCTGCCTGCAGGCATTCCCAACAGATCATTTTTCAGCAAAAGGGGAAGCTCCCAATTCTTTCTACTCCATTGTTAAGCAACTCTTAGAGGCAATAAATTATCTTGAGATCCAGCTATTTTTCAGTTATCCTTTGGAACAATGCAGAACAATTCAGGAACAATTCTGAGGAATAATGGTGGGAGTTTGAAACTCACAACAAAAGTTGATGTGAGGGGTCCTTGGTGCTCTCTGAGTTTGGTTGTTTTTCTGCAGACGTTTCATTACCCAAACTAGGTAGCATCCACCAGTGCTCAATTGCTGTCCCATGGGTTTTAACCTAATTCCTTACATGTTCCTTTCCTCCTTGTGGCAGGGGAAGGCCTTTGTAAAGGAGAGTCTGAAATGCATTGCCAACGGTGTCACATCCAAGGTGTTCCTGGCCATTCGCCGATGTTCCACATTCCAGCGTATGATTTCTGAAGTGCAGGAAGAATGTTATAGCAAGCTGGACATCTGTGGTGTTGCAAAAAGGAATCCAGAAGCCATCACAGAAGTGGTCCAACTCCCAAACCAATTCTCAAACAGGTAGGTTTGATACTCATTTAAAGGAACAGTTAAATTGACTGGGGGATGTTCAAGTCCCTGGCCAACAAGATTTTATTTGTTGGTTCATGTGTATCCTTCCTTTACTATTTTTGCAAATAAGTTCAAACCTTTACTGTCAATGCACAACATGTGTACAATGAAACTGAAATGTATTCTGTGTTTTTTGAGATATATTCTGTGTTTTTGTGTGGGCTGCACCAATGGAGGCCAATTCAATTTCATTGTACACACGTTGTGCATTGACAATAAAGGTTTGAACTTGAACTTGAATTAAGTCAAAGTGGCAATCATATCCACACACTTTATACTTTCCCCACAAAAACAACAACAACTCTTTGAGATGGGTTGGGCTAAGAGACAGGGGGTGGCTCAAAGTTACCCAGCTGGCTTTCATGACAAAGGTGGGGCTTGAACCCACAGTCTCCCGCTTTCTAGCTTGGGGCTTTAATCATTAGACCAAACTGGTTCCTTTTGTGAGAGGCAGATCATCTCTACAAGTTAATATATTCTGTGTTTGTTTATTATAGTTTATTTAAGTATATAACCTGCTTTTCCTGACTGGTTTATCTGGTCACTTGGTGGCCAGAGAGAAGGCAGCCCTATGCATTTGTCAATTTGTCAGTTAATGAATCAACCCATGGGAAGCTATGAGGAAAGCCACTGCTACTATTTAGTGGGATTAAACAGTGTGTAGAGAGTGTGGCAAGTTGTACCTCAAGATTGCAGCTTTTCACAGCAGCCTATGTCCTGCATGAATTATTTGGGGATTCTCAGAGCGTCAAAGAACGAAGAGAGTTGGATCTCCCTCTCTCTAAATTGTAACCTTAGAAAGAAACTAAGAGAGCCAACTGCTGAAGGATAAAATTCAGGCCTGGGTTTAATCTCGGTCAAATTGAAAAAGGCTGCTGTGTGTGAAACCTCCCCCCTTCCAGAGAAAGAATCACATGCAGCAGTGTTCTGTTGGTTGGAAGATCTTGGTTTGGTAGTCCTGATTTATCAGCTGGGTAAGAAACAAAGCCAGCTTTGGGTTGGCTGAGGGAAGGGAAGGAAAAGGACAGGCAGTCAGAAATGTCCTTGGGGGATGAAAAAAGTTTAAGGGGGTGGTAGGAATTGTGCCATCAAAATTTTGCCTTTTTTTCCTGTGTACTGCATATGAAAAGCAAGATTTCAGTCACATGATTGCTGGCATTATATTGACTTTTATGACCCCCTTATGAGTGGCTTATGAAAATATTGTGATTGCTGCGTACCAAAAAACAAAACACAAACATTAGACTTGTTCTATTTTTCCTGAAAACATTATTGAAAGAATGGCCACCACACAGTCACAGGGTGTTCTTGAAACATGTGGGGTTTGGTATTTTTTTTGTTTGTTTTTTGTTTTAGTGACTGAAATAAAAGGCTAATACAAGCTAGAAATAAACCCAACAGGATTTCCTAGTAAGTTGACACTTCCCACACCCCTTCAAAGAAACTAAGAATGGCTAAGTTGATGATAGAGCCGAGCAGGAAATCATTAAAAAGTCAGCACATCTTCCTCTGGTTTAGCCTGAAGTGACATTTATAATACAGGAAGCAAGGTTTAAGGTTCATATATTGATATTAATCCAAAAAAAAATTGCCATTCTCAAGAGAGTTTTTTTTAAAAAAAACAACCAAAAGATAATTTTCACACTTGGTTTGGATGGTGGTTTTTCTGAACTGAAATCCTACAGCCAAGGTGAAGTCCCCCTAATGGCCCAGAAGTGTACACTAGATATAGGAAATGGTCAAACTGTATGAGGTGGGACTATTCAGCACGATTGAATTGGGTAAATCCACAATGAAACAAAAGAATTTTCCACTCATCCCCCGAGGGAAGGAAAAATCAGATTGTGGATTCTCCATATCCTTTCATATCTCTGTAGGTAAGATTATTGGCGCTGACAGCATTTAAGAGAGGGCAAAACTAGAAGTGAATGGTTCAGAACTATAGATAGAGTAGAACTGCGTCCCACTAATGGATCTATAAATTAATTAATATATTAATTAACAAACACTTGAATAGCTTGCTTCCTGCAGGCTTCATTGGAGGTTTTCAAAAATAGACTGGGCAACCATTTGACTGGGATGTTATAAAATCTCCTACTTTGAGCACGGGATTGGGCTAGAAGGCCTCCAGCCCTATTATTTTCATGTTCTCTCCTTCAATTTGGGTAGGGAGCTAAAGAGCTTTCTTCTATTTTTAAAAATGCATGAAGCCTATTTTAGGCTATAGCACTATTTCCAAAATAGCAAGAATATTTGCTGTTTCTTTATTAGTTTGCTTAATAGAATATCTTGCCTCTCCTTGAAGAGCTGAGGGAATTCCCTTTTGTTTTATCCTCCAAACAACCCTGTGAGGTAAATTGAGACAAGAGAGAGTGAGTGGCCAAGGCATTCAGTAATTTTCCATGGTGAAGGATAGGCTATTGGTTTGTTCATTCATTTATTCTTTCCATTTATATCCCGCTGTAATCCAAATATAGCTTTCAGCAGTTCAGAGGATACATCTAGTAAAATATCTATGGCACTTATAAATTTTAAAAATACCATAAGTCATTGCATATAATTTTGAGAAATCATGAAGGATAATGATTTCAATTTAATTACATTCAGTCATATCCTTCCTGCTTAGAAGCATCTGTAGGAAGTATCAGGATCTTCTACTGCTACCATTGAATAGAGAGATCCCTACTGGTTTGTTGAATTTTTGAATAGTTTAGGATTTTTGCTATATTTTATATAATTTTCACTTCCTAGAAACCAATCAGTGGCACTGACTTATAATCTCTAAAAGAATTTGTTAGTATCTTATCAATCAGTTGGTTTTAATCTTAATAACTTTGACAATGACAGTACATTAAAATAGTGGTATGTTAAAAGAGTATTTGATCTGTCCAAACTTGGTCTTTTAGTAGTGCCCCCATAGCCACTGTAACTGAGTCTGCCTTTCCCCACCCCGATCCCATTTTGCTCTCCTCTTTTCTTGCATGTTTTCCGGGAGGAGAGAGGAAAAGAAGAAAATGATATGAATTATTATTATCAGTCGTTTATATCTTTTGTATTTGTTTAGCCCTCTTGAGTGCTCAGAGGATTGGTCTCTGGTTATAATCTAAATTTAGATCTCCCTTTTCTCCAAGATTTCAATTCCATTTAAATCCCCATGGCACTCAGTGTTCTTTCCTGGCCAAGAATGGATTTGAAGTGAAGGCCCACCATAACAATTACAACACACTGGGTCCTCCTGTATTTCCTCTATACTTCAGAGGAATTGAAAAAGGGAAGATTTTGTGGCTGAGGGCAAGCAATTTCCTAAGCTTTAGCTCCATCTCTTCAATGTTATGCCATTTCAAGTTAATTGACTCCGGATGAGTAAAATCTGGAAGTCTTTTGTTGGTTTCACCTCCAGCAGCCATCCCTAAGGTTAAAATGACACAGAGAGCATTCTTGAGTTGACCAATTTAATAAAGGCCGCTGGTGCTTCTTTTGCTAGTCTCTAAGTGAAAGAGCAAAGTGGATGAGAATCTAATGGGATTTAAACCTGCGAGTCCCTTCGCTTTTATCATTCCACCTTTGAAAATTGACATGTGCGACACTAAAAACAGGTTCTTAGCCCATGCTTGCACAAATTTCCTCTCTGCAAATGAAAATATGACTTGCATGTCTGGAGCGGTTATTATAGGGCTGGAAAAAATATTTCAGATTTTTAAGACGCCAGCGTCTGGATCCTTGGAGGAGCTGACTTCCCAAGGCCTCTGAGACAGATCTATGGGAACAATGCACCAGATTAGCCTTCCTCATGTTGCTATGTTATTCCGATGTGACTTCAGGCAGTTGCTGGGTAGGGAAAGGGCCTCTATTTGATTAAGGCTCTTTCTTTGTCACAGAAGGGACTGCACAGCTGCTTTCAGGTTGAGGTGGATTTTAAAAAACAATGCCATTTGGTAAGCTCAGGAGATGCTGTGCTCTGATCAGATACCTGGTTCATGGATTTGATCTGAATAGTTGGCAGGGAGGAGGGGCAGTTTGATGTGGTTCATTTGTGCTTTTTAATGGACAAATGTGGAGGCCCCATTAGAAGACTCAGAGGTGCTTTCTTTCCAAAGGCAACTGGGCTTTTTTGTTTTCCTTGAAGACACTTTGCTTCTCATCCAAGAACCTTCTTCTGTTCTGACTGAATAGTGGAGAATGGAAGGATTTGTGTCCTTGCAATTATCTTGCAGAAATCCCTCCATTCCCCACCATTCAGTCAGAACTGAAGCTTCTTGGATAAAAAGTGAAATGTCTTCAAGCAAAAACAAGAAAGAAAGTACTTTGGAAAGAAAGTACCTCTGGGACAACCATCACCTGGATGATGGAGAATCTCCATATACATTTCCCAATAGTAGAGACTATGGGTTGAACTGCAGATCCCTGAGGGCCCTCTTGAGCATGGTTGTTTGCTTGCAGATGGTTCGTTATTGTAGTTAGATAGCATCATCAGTGCAAAAAAAACCAAGCTCAGAGACTGAACAAATGTGGAGGTGTCATATTACAATTATAACAATGCAATTTCTTTTTTTTTTATTATACAAATTTTATTGATTTTCAATAAACAAACATACACAAACAAAACACAAAACATAAAAACATAAAACTTCTTTTATGTTTTTAAGCGGCTTAGTCCCGGGTTACATCTTTTTGTACACATATAAATTCGAATTCATGCTCACTTTTTATCCCATTTCATATCTTATTTACCATTCTACATTTTCTGTATAGCTTCTCCCCTCTTTTCCCTCTCTTAATTCTATTTTATTTATTTCATCTCAATTTAAATCATTATGCGTATATCTTTTGTCTGTTCTATTTCAATTTTCTATTATCTTTTCTCATTAACACAAAATTTCTCCTGTAATCACTGATTGAAGTATGACGCCTTTAAATCTTTCCCCTAAATTTAACACTTAAAATAATATACACTTTTCATTCTGATTCTGTTTAGTACATACTATATTATAAAATAAAAAAGAGTAATAAGTTTATAATATAATTAAAACAGTAATCCACAGCAAATTAAGCTCTATTATTAAATCCAGTTTTCTAACATTATTTCAAATATAAACACAACAATATAATCTTATGTACTTTTGCAGAATCTCTTTTTTAATCATATTTTTACCCACTACCTCTGAATAAATCTTGTTTCTTTACATCTTGTTTTAAACCTTTGTAACTTCTCTTCCCTTTTTCCCTTCCTTTCTTCTCCAATCCTGCCTTTTTCCCCCTTGTCTCTTTATCTCCACCTTCTTAATCTCCACCTTCTTCTGTATTCCTCTTTTCTGTTGCTTTCTGACATTGTATCGATTTTTCACCTTATTTTTCCCTTTTTTGGTTGTTTTTTTAAGTCTTAAATTCTCCATTCTCTTTCCCCTCTTTCCCTTTTCTTCCCCGGCTAAAGTTGTTTGTTCATTAAAGATGGCTTCTTCTTCATCGCAGTCTTCTTGTTCTTGTAGTTTCTGGTAGGTAGAAATCGTCATTTCTAAAAAATGGAAAACAGATCCAGAAGAACCCTTCCCTTCTTGTTCCTCTTCTTTTAGCTTTTTAAATTCAATTTTCAGTTCATCAACAAGTAGTGCCATTGTGAAAAGTTTTTTTATACAACCCAAATGTTTTTAGTCTTTCAAATAATGATTTCCAAAAGTCCCAAAGTCACCAAGCAATCCAAATACACACAGACTGTTTCATTTAGCACTTTCTTCTTTTTATACTTTCTCTTCCTGGAGTTATAGTTTAGTTACAAAGCTCCAATTAAAATATATCTTTTGGAAGTCTTGTTACAGTTTAGCTCTGATCTTATAAATTCCAAGCAGCCTCCTCCAACAAAATATTAATATTAATTCTTTTCCTCTCCCTTCCCAATTTTAGCAAAAAAGTTTTTTTTCCCAATGCTCAGAAATCTTTATTGTCCCCTTGGCTTTAATTTTCAGGATTACCTGCTGATGCCAAAATGGGTTTTTCTGATTTCTCCATTCATTTGCTATCACCGTAAGGAAGGAGAGTGAGAAAAAACAAACTTTCCTTTTTGACATTCATTCGCCGCTTTTTCCGTCCTCATCGGGAACGATGTATCTTTAATGAAACTTAAATTCCAGGGTATTTAAATGTTGCTTATTATCCTGCTTAGCCAAAAACTTTCACTTTCTCTGCTTCCTCCTGCACATTCTTATCTGGATGTAGCAGCCATTGCTGACCGCTGTTCCACTGCTTTCGGAAAAGGGAGTTAAGCCAGCTGAGGAGGGGGGTTGCAATACCCCTGGACCCCTGCTAGATCTCCCCTATCTTCAATTACCTCTATGGGGTAACTATAGGCCCCAAATCCAGCTGGATCGAGGGCACTCCAGCGGTGAGCGCGGCAAAAACCACGCACAATCGTGGATTCCTGCCTCCACTGAAGCCTTGCAAACCGGAAGATCTCACCAATGCAATTTCACCTCAGGCATCCTGACATTGTCTACCTAAGCTTTTATTGTATTTAAATTGTGGTTTTAGGGTCATCAAATAGAAAGGTTAGAACAGCATCCCTGATTTCACGTATTGTATGAACTGTTAGGATGCACAGGTCCTTACAGGTAGTCTCTTGTAAAATGTGAATCTAGACAATCATGGTGTATTAAAAAAAAACTATGCACTAAAGAAGCCCTGGTTCAGCTTAAGGTGTGAACCCAGTCCTTGTACATCTGACACTTCATGAAGTTGCTGCCATCATAGAAAATTAGGGGTTTCTTTGATTTGATGTAAGAAAAGTTTTCATTTTTGTGTCTTGCTGCTTTATAGCCTAAATTAGTTTAGGTGTTGGTAGCTTCTAAACAGCTTCTCATAACACAGATAATTCCAATGGGGAGATTGCATGGGCTGAAATGAGCCTGTATATATATATATATATATATAT
>BLBF01000065.1:7257835-7292949 GCA_015471245.1 Laticauda colubrina | reverse complement strand
GCACAAACAGACTCCCTCTGATGCCTCCAACTCAAACACCCCCCCACCAGGCACCCAGATGAAACCTAGCTTCCTAATGGATAGCAGCTGTCCTTTCACATGAAGCCAAGCTGCACTGAAAGCCTCCAACACAGGAACACAGTGTTACCAGCCAATCAAAGCCACAAAACAGACAGAAGAAACCAGAAACACCAATCAAACAAACTCCAAGTGCAATAAACACAGACCAAGACTCCCAACCAATCAGGATAGGCCAGCCTCAAATTTAAAACCAAAGGCTGTGAGACCCACATCCATACAGAAGCCTGATGATGGCAGATGAGATTCTGCTGAAATGTTGCTACAACTTTAACAGCCATTCCTTTGATACCTATCAAAGGTAGCATTCTTTCAGCAAAGCCACAATGAGTTCTTTACTTTGTTGGGTAGCACTTTAGTTTATGAGCTACCTTGCTTCATTTAGTAGATGGATACATAATTCAGGGTGAGCTTTTCTTGTACAATCCTAATATGGTATCTTTCAAGCATGAAAATTCATCAAACTGCTTCCATGTGAGTAGAACATCACCTTGCTTCATTTTTGAATGAAGTGCCACTTGGGGTTGCTTTACCTGTTGTGTTGAAGAAATCCTGAGTGATGATGCATTCAGCACAGTGTGTAGGTTCCCTTCTGTGGAAGCCAAAGAAATTGCTTCTCTAAATAAGCATCTCTTGGAGTGTTACTCTAAATCAGAGGTCTCCAAACTTGGCAATTCTGGGAATTGAAGTCCACAAGTCTTAAAGTTGCCAAGGTAGGAGAGCCCTGGGTTAGAAGATACTTTGAAGACCCACCTAATTCAGCCTCCTGTCCAGGGCACATATCCATTACAATAGTATCTCTCAAGTTGGCTATTCAGTCCCTGTTTGCCTCCAAAAACAGTCTGTTTCATTTTCAAACAGTTCTTATCATTAGGAAATCTTTCCTGGCTTCAGATCATTTCCTTGTAATTTGACCTACCCAAAGTGAATTGAATTAAATGGACTGAAATGGTAATGCTACTTTACTGCAATATCCCAATACTGATTCAATTTGCAAATGCTGATTTGAAGCACAGTGAATCCAGTGAATAAACAAAATGGGGCAAGTTTTGGTACTCCGCTTTCAAAAGACCATGATGACTGATTGTTGGAGAGTATTCACTACAAAGCACCACCAGAATAGCAGCAGAAGTTCAGCTTTCAAAAGTTTACACCTTCATATGCTGATAAAGGACCAATAGAAGAAAAATAATGGAAGAGAAGTAACAGCCATGATCCCAGGAAAAGGAGAATATGGTATTATTTTAGATCCTAGCATACACTTAGGGCTCCTGAGATAAGAGTTTGGAATTAAGAAGTATTTTTAAAAGCTGTGCAGAAAATGCAGGTTTTATATAAAAATTTAAATGAGAAAAGAATTTCATGTTCCACTTTTGTGAAGCAATGCTGAGCAGATGGGTAGGTGGAAGAAAAGACTCTTGAGTAAGCAGGAAATATCTTAGTTTGATTGAGAATTTAGCATAGCATCAGGATGTTGAGCTGTTATATGGTGGGGTTGAGAATCTGGCTTGGTTGACAGATGGATTTTATTTCCAGATAGGTTGTCTCTACCAGACCTGTCACCAGCAAACTAGCATATACCATACAGGGCAGCCTGGCTGACAAACATTGCTCTGTCCTCCACATTCTTCTATCTACTACCTTCTCTTCACCATCTACTCCTAGAAGGAGTCAGCTTTACCATAGGTGTAATGTGGCAACAACTTTTAATGGCAGATGCTCATGAACAGTAGGCCATGGGGTTCAAGAGAGCTGTGTAAGTTTATGGTAACCCAAAATTTGAAGATGTCAATGAAACCTTTTGCCCTTTCATAAAAGGGGCTACCAAACGGATCATTTTTAGAGGGGCTGCTAGGAACTTCCTCCTTCTGCTACCTATTGTTAGAGCTGATCCTATAATGGGCCATGGTTGAGGTGCATTCTCACCAAAGATTGCATTTGGACTGTGCAAAATAGGTTGAAATGGAGTCCAGTTGCCTTTTTGAAAAATCACCTTTGGAACAACCATGATCTTGATCAGGGCTCTCCAACCTTAGCAACTGTAAGCCTAGAGGACTTCAACTCCCAGAATTCCCTAGCCAGCAAAGCTTTGAAGTCCTCCAGGCTTAAAGTTGCTGAGGTTGGAGAGTCCTGATCTGGATGATTGGGAATCTCCACAGATGTTCTAAATACCGGCTTCTGAATGGTCCTGAATTCTATGAAGTCTCTTGAGTACTAATCAGTATTGTCTTTTTGCAGGTATTACAGCAAACTTATGAGAAGTTTGTTGGAATGTGGGGAAGAAATTGTCGGGACCATTAAAGACAGTTTGATGGCCAAAATTGGACCAAACATGGCCAGCCTGTTCCATCTCCTGCAGACCGATCGCTGCGCCCAGATTCATCCGAGAGCAGACTTCAATCGGAGACGCATCTCAGAGCCTCAAAAGTTAAAAATCTATTTGAGGAATCTCCAGGGGGAGGGACCTTCACCAGCCTACGCAAAGCGTGATTCTTCAGAAAGCGTGTAATGTGCCATTGAATGAGTAGAGAATCCCAGTTGTACCAAACTAAGAAATTGCTCTTTTTTTTTCTTTTGCATTCACAATACACCAGAAATGTACTGTAACTGACTTCTAAGGACATTTAGCCAATCTATACATTCAAACAAACAAACAAACAAAAAGGATATGGCATAGTTTTCCTGGGACTGTACCACTTAAAGGTTGAGGTGGGGAAAACTGCCTATTTAAAGCTTAATATTGCAAATGTAGTCATGCATAAATAGTTCTTTCAACAGTGTTAAAATATTTTATGAGGACCTCCTTTAATTGGGAAAGAATAGTTGATACCTACTTCTTCTCCTCTGCCATTCACCATAATATATTCTGAAGTGGTACAGTCACAAGTAATTGGTTTTCCATGTTTCTATGGAAGTATAGATTGGTCCCTGGTCACTGGCTATAGAGTTTTTATTTTTCATCCCCTGATCCTGCCTTACCCTTCAAACAAACTGAAACAATCTATGAAAATAGAATTCTGGTTAGGACTGTATAAAAGCTCCATCTCATTATGGAAAGATAGATCCCTTGATCTGCCCCAACAGATCAATTGAATATAAGCTTTTCTTGAAAGTGATTGTAAGAGCACTTCAGCAAACACCAAACTTTCCTTGTACTGTAGCTCAAGCAACTTGACAGTCAGATGGTGTAGATATAGTTCTGCTTATCCTAAGTGGAATACAAGAATGGGGAGTCTAAAACAAAAGAAAAGTAGAAAGAAAAAGATATATTCTGTAGATCTCATTGGACCATTGATACGAGTGGTACTGATTCCTAGACAAATATCAGTGTCCTATCTAAACTCTGAATCTCAGTGCAGCAAGGTTTATTTTTCTCACTTTTGAGTGTTGTCCCAGCCTTTCCAATTAAGGGAAGAAACAAAACATTTTTGCTAGCCTGAGAACTGACCCAACAAACAGCTAAGTCTTCAATTTTTCTACCAACTAGATCCTCCCCTTCAGGTCTTCCTCAAAAAAAAGGCACTTAGCCAAAGATTAGATATTTATCTTTTTTCCCCTTAAACCACCCTGCAATGTCTAGAGGTTGTAAGCAGGTGGGGTAAGATGACACTATAAAGTGATTTCCAAGTTGTTGTTCTGGAACCTTAATACACCAACAACTTGGGAAATGTGCTGCTGTTTTCGCATTGTGAGAATTTTACTGCCTGTGGAGAATTCCTCCCCACTTTCCATTTTAACATACAGCAAGAGCTTAGCCTTAGAATTGTCATTGGCATAACAAATTATGCTCAAGATCCATCTTCCTCATCCCACTGTTCTCCTGATGTGTTATGCTATGGTTGCTATTGAGTGATTGTAGACATATTCCAACACATCATAAGAATACCAGTTAAGAGAAGACTGCCTAGAACCTTGGCCTAGTTCTCACCATGATGGAGAAATTGTCTTGCACTTATTAAGGCCATAAGTTGAGAACCTTGTGATGGAATGTGGCATGCTCAAAACAAAGTATTTGCACGTAGAAATTGGCATGTGTAGGGATAGGTTTGGTTACATCTCAATGGACATACTATCTTGCTAGAAGGAAGTCTTATGTTATTTGGACAGAAGGGCAGTTCTTTTATTTTAAGAGTAGCCTCTTACAGTTTGATGTGGAAAGTCTTTGCTGAAGGACCCTTGCATGGTAGGAGACAGAAGGGTTTAAGGCATGTCTATATGTTCTTGGGATGCTAATACCTCTTGCATGGTCTCTAAAAGAGCAGATGAAACCATCTAGCATACCATTACTTTTCCCGGGTCACTTTAAGGAATCCAGTGACCACTGTCTTAAGAATAGAGCCTTGAGCCTTACTCTGTGACAGAAACTGAACAAATTGTGTATTAGGCAAAACTTCCAGGAAAATTTTTAAAATGATATCAAATAGCTTTGCAACACATAGTTCCATTTAATAACCTCTGTTGGAAAGCATCGGTACAAAATTATGACTCAATTCTAAAGGCATTATACTATTAAATTATTTTGCTTAGGAATGTCACTTGAATCAAGAGAAAGGATTAGACAAGAAAATTACTTTGGTTATTGTCAGATCCCATAACATAATATAACTACTGTCTACATTAAAGTGAGGTTCTTGGGCACTGCTTTAAAAAAATAACTTCACAAAACTGACCTAAACATGATGTGCCTACACATAGCTTAACAATCTAGTGAGGGCTTGCCTTAACTCTCAGTGCATTGGGTTGGAGCAAGGCTAAGTAGTTCAACTCAGGTCCCCTCCAGTTTCATGATCAGGTTGGTTGTTAAATCTCAGAGGAGGGACCAAATTCAGCTAACTTAGTTTGTTGGGAACCCACTCTTTGCAACCTTTGAAATGTCAAAGTTAATGTCCCACTGAAGCAGTCTTTCAGATGAAGCGTAAAACTCAGGGTCAGCTTATAGTTGAAGAGGAGATGTTGGCAAAGTAGGATTCTCCTGAGATATCTCTTCTCTTTCCTTGCAAGTTTTGATGGGCAAAAGCACCACATTTCTGAAGCTGCTTGGGTCCTGCCAGCTTGTAATTTTTTGTGTGTGCAATGCTTAGGCATGAGGCCACTCCAGGGAACATAGAGAATTTTTATTGGTAGAGTTTGTAGGACTCTGGCAATGTGCCTGACTATGCTGGGTGCTGAAATAAATCTTGGAGAAATTGTTCCTGGAATATATCCCTTCTGCTGGGAAGCCGAGAGTGCATTTAAGAAAGCTAGTTTGTCAGGAAGAACAGTAGGCTCTCATACTTCCTGATCTCTAGTTTCCTATTTGCAAGTCATTTATAAAGATGGTATATATTCCATCGGGCACTTCTCTGATTCTCCAGTTTGAAAAGAGGTATTTTAGGAGCAGCTTGAATTTAAAAGAGGGTTGTTTAGTCCAAGCTTTGCTGCTCCCTTGAAAAATTAGCTTTCCTAATGCACTAGCTTCAAAACTTTGCTGGGAGGATTTAAACAGGCACTTTACCTATTGCACTTTCCAAATCAGAATAAATATTGTCCATCGTGTGTGAAGTTCATCTTCTAAATGAGAAATCTTTTGGACTGCAGTCAGGTTCCATAGAGACTCGATCCATGTACATTCCAAATTTGCAGGGTCATCCACAAGAGGTAAGGGGTCAAAAGATGGTGGTGTCAATGGTGTATCCATCTCTGTCTCTTCTTTTGCTGCCCCCACTGTGGACCCCCCTGCAAACTTCTACAGTAAGGGAAGTGGCAACCACAGGTGACCATTACCTTACTGTAGAGAAGTGAATAATCACAATGAATATACCGAAAATATGCTTCTCATGGAAAACTATTTAAAAAGCAATAGAATGTTTACCACAACGCCTTTAAGCATTAACATACTACTAAAAATACATTTCTCACCTGAGGCAGTACTTCAGCCTTTGCTGTCTTCATTTAAATGCATGTAGCCCGAGAAAAATGTGGTTATAGAATTATAAGCAGCAAAGGAAGAAGGGAAGAATTGCCAAGAACAAGATTTTTATATTCTATATTATGCAGTCAAGCGCAGTCCAGGTGTGATGCTGTGGAATAGAAACTTAAACGCTTTTCAGGTAAATTCAATTCTCCTCTGCTTGTTTCAGGATTGTGTCTTTTCAACAATGCTTTAAAATGAGGGTTGATTGGGGAACGAAGCGTGTTTCTTGATTTGTGAGTGTGGAGCATTGATATTCCACATTAAATTGCTTGAATATTAATGACATGTTGGGATTTTAGAGGGGGTGGGGAGAGAATGCATATGGGAGAAAGAAAATCTGTTGGACAAATAGATTATATCGCACTAGAGCAGGGATCTTCAAAGTTGGCAACTTTTAAGACTTATGGACTTCAGCTGCCATGTTGGTTGGGGAATTCTGGGAATTGAAGTCCACAACTCCAGAAGTTGTCAGCTTTTAGAGAGCCCTGTATAAGAGGATATTGCTTTACCTTGACAGGTATAGTAATTCCTTAAATCCCATAGGTTTATTCACAAAGTAATTTTAACTGCACTGAAATTTATATTTGATTTTGTAGTAGAATGGGGTTCCTTCACAAAAAATGTGAACTCCCAATAATGGTCAGTGTAACAACAAAGGAGTCAAAGAGGCTGGATAGTAGATGTGGCATCTCAGTGAAAGGCCCTACCCACCTTCTTGCTTCTCTT
The DNA here is from genome assembly GCA_015471245.1 of Laticauda colubrina. Classification (NCBI taxonomy): domain Eukaryota; kingdom Metazoa; phylum Chordata; class Lepidosauria; order Squamata; family Elapidae; genus Laticauda; species Laticauda colubrina. The sequence continues at coordinate 7,286,192 of BLBF01000065.1, read as the reverse complement.
GATTGCTTCCCATGGGTGCTGTTGTACTGTAGACCAGACCCAAGCTTGTTCATGAAACAAGTGCACATCTCTAAGATGGCCAAACTGAATGGGCCTTGGGGGCTAATCCATAAAATTGTCTTAAGGAAGGCAAAATTCATCCCCACCGCAACCTCCTTTGGCAGAGGAGAGCTCTCAAGATGTTGTAGATGTCAACATCTCATCAAAATGTGGCAAGGGATTGTGGGAGTTTTTAGTTTGTGATCTAAAGCAGGGGTCTCCAACCATGACAACTTTACGACTTGTGGACTCCCAGAATTCCACAGCCAGCATGTGCTCTTCAGATTCTACTGAATTACATCTTCAACCAAGCTGGTCTGGATCTGAAGACCTGTATCTTGTGCTTAACATGAAAAGTAACAAGTTGTCTGCCCTTGCTCCAAGGACTCTTGCCTTTCCTTCCTCCTCTTCCCCTTTTTCTTGATGACAAACCCTCTTCATGCCATGAAAGTGACTTGTACTAACAGAACTAGCCACTCGTAAGCAACAAGGTTTCGATTGGAAAAAATAAATCTGTAAAGGAAGGAGAGAGAATTTTTTTTAAAGGGAGCATATGCAAAATGTTCAAATTCGAACCATTCTGAATCCCAAATCAATGGTTTCAGGTTCAAAACAGGACTTTTCAAGCATTTCGGAGGTGTTACACTTCAGAAATGTTCAAAGAAGCCCATTTTGCTTTTGGGCAGCTGTTTCCAGGTCGAAGGGAGCATTTCAAATCCTTGACAGTCCAAATATGTTTTACAATATTATTTTAAAAAAAGCAAAATCCTCCCACTTCCTCCTCCTCATCCAAATACAAATGAGGAAATTTAATTTCCACTTTGAATGGAAGAAGAGCTTGTATCCATTTAATATCTATCAGAAGCCTAAAATAAGTAACTGGTTATAGATCTAAGCAATTTTTATAAGATTAGGGTAGATGAATAACAGAGCTCTGTGTGCTATCAATCCATGCAATAGAGTGATTGCAACTCAGTGTGATACTACATCAAAGTGCACCCTTTCTTAAAAACATCTGGCCTTATAATACTGATGGATCCCACTTGAAATTGAAGGCTGGCTTATCTTAAAAAATAATAAAGGAAAAATGCATGATTTAATTGTGATTTTTTTTTCGCACTTTAGATATTTTGTGCCATTTCTATACAGATACATATATATATAAAGTATGTATTTATAATTTAATTTTTTTTGTTTGGCCAAATGCTGGAATAAACAGTGAGCATATCTGGTATATGTCATTATTTATTTATTAAATTGCAATTTTTTGTTTTTAGCAAGAAAAAGAAAATAGCCACCAGTGTTCTTATAAAGATTATTTAAAAGTTATTGCAGCAAATGAGAAAAAGATGCAAGTTATTTTCTCTGCTTATTTTTATAAGTAAGAAAAAAATGCATAACCTTATAAAGCCTGTGGTGGATTCCTTACAAGAGCGAATTAAAAAAAAAAAATATCTGGCCCTATATTAAGTGTCTGCCTTCTTTTTTTACCCAAAAAAAAATGATCCTTTTCCTAAACTGCAGAACTGACTGTCCTCTGAAAAATTGCAAAAGAATAACATGCCTCTTTTGAATTGTTGGGAAGTAGGTTATTTTCAGCTATTGTATACATCCCTTCCATTTGATCAAATTGAAGCTGACATGCAGAGTTTGAATCATTGGATGACAGCTAAAAATTCACTTGAGGTTACAGCAACGACCTCTCACCTTTAGGTCAGTGATTCTCAACATTGTCCTCCGGGGGTACGCAATCTCGTCACAGGGGGTACACGAAGACTTGAAGAAATGTTATTTAAATCTTGAGTTAAGTCTTGCAGGGTTCTGTGGCCACAAAAGATATTTAAAGGGGGACCATAGTGAAGAAAAGATTGGGAACCACTGCTCTAGGTCCTATATCATCTAGGTCAGGGGTCTCTAAACTTGGCAACTTTAAGACTTGTGGACTTCAACTCCCAGAGTTCCTCAGCCAGCTTTGCTGGGAGTTGAAGTCCACAAGTCTTAAAGTTACCAAGGTTGGAGACCCCTGATCTAGGTTGTAATTCAAGAACATGCAACAAAGCAAAAAACTGAGAAATCACTGAACTTAGAGTACACATGAAGTTTGTAGATAAACTGTCTAATAAGAATACTAACTGCTGAGAGGGAAAAACTGCTAGATGAGAGATTGGAATTGCTTGTTGTTCAATCGTCCAGTAACATCTAAACTATCATTTCACAAAGATGATTACTTTGGGTTCTTCTAAGCTCCTACCTGTCTTCAGTGATAACACCTACCCATCTTGTCTTCCACTCACCTGTTTGTTTTTTGGTGGCCTCTGTTTTTTCTGAGTGTCAGGTTTTCACCAGTGACTCTTTCCTTCTCCTCCCATGTCCCAAATGTTTAAGTTTTGGCTTGATATTTAGCATTTTCAATGAGAAGTCTGATTTTATTTCTTCTAATTTTGAATGGTTTATTCTTGAATGGTCCAACAATCTTCTGTAGAACTACAAATTGAACATGATTTTTTTTTTCTTTGTTCAGCCTTTTTTTAAAAAAAATTGTTTTAATTGTAATTTTCAAAAATACAAATCACATTTATATTCATAACAATTTTGCATCAATAAATACATATATCTTATATATTATATACATGTCTATATTAATCTCTTAAAATCTCTTATTTTATTTACAATAATCCATTCTTACTAATCTTTACATCTATTTTTTAGCCATTCATACCATTTATCTCATACTGCATAATATTCAGAATCTTCTTTATTTTTCATTTCCAGTGTGAGCTTATCCATTTCCACATATTCCAATATTTTTTTGTGTAACTAAGTCTTCTGAAGAGATATTAGCTCCTTTTCATAATTGTGCAAAAGCTATTCTGGCTGCTGTCAAAATATGCAAATATGTTCAGCCTTTCTATTGGTTAATTTTCACAGACATGTTACAACTGGGTCAACCGTGACCTTGGGAATAGACCATTGAGGTTGGAATAGCTACAACAAGAGGGTAGAGAAAGTGATATATAGATAGCAATAGAAACATTAAATTTCTCTTAATAGGTCAACTATCAATGCGCTATTAGGATTCCCAGATGAGTCCAAGAGTAAGCAAGAAGGGAAATAATAGAAAATCATCTCAAGTGGTTGAGCTGTTTTTTCTCACAGTGAAAGGAATTTGCCTTCAACTTGGATGAGGCATTTTCCAATGATTTGGGATAATGTATTATGTGTCAACTCAAAATATTTCTATGGTCTTTAGAGTTGCCAACAAAGGGAGGGGGAGCAGTGTGGCAGCTTGCAAACCAAAACTGCATTCCATAAATGTTTTCAAAGATAGTAACTAGGTGATCTGAAGTTTCTGCTGGGCAAAATTCTAATTGGAGAGCATGATTAAATAAGGGTAACTGCTGGAATCCTGACAGCATGTTATATAAGGGGCCGTGCTGGGCTTGTTGACTGGAAAGCTAACAGTCCAGGTTCAAGACCCAAGTGCCACACAATAGGGTTAGCTCCCATACTCACCCCAGCTCCTGCCAATTTAGCAGTACAAAAGCATGCAAATGCAAGTAGATAGATAGGTACCACTTTAATGGGAAGTTAACAGCTGAACACATGACCACAGAAATGTCTTCAGATCAGTGGTGGGATTCAAAAAATTTTACTACTGGTTCTGTGGGTGTGGCTTGGTGGGCATGGCAGGGGAAGGATACTGTAAAATCTCCAGTCAGAAGTGGGATTTGCCAGTTCTCCAAACTACTCAAAATTTCCGCTACCGGTTCTCCAGAACTGGTCAGAACCTGCTGAATACCACCTCTGCTTAAGATGACATTGACTCAATGGCCTTGAAATGAAGATGAGCACCATGCCCTAAAGTTGGCTGCAACTCGTGGAGTAAAATCCACAGGGACTCCTGTATTGTTATATAATAAGATGGATTTAAAGGGAATTGTCTGCTACTCGGATAAATGAATGATAGTGCTAATGGTCACACAAGAATCTCTAGAAATTTCTACAGAGCAAGTCCTGCCCTCACTCTTCCTGAACCACAAATTAATCATCAATAATACTAAGCATGGGACAGCATGTCTCACAGAACTTTTATTGAATATATTGTCCCTTGCACTCAATGTAGGCATGGAAACAAATGCCCATTTCTATAGAGCTTCCTTGGGAATGTGCACACAAAATGCATTTCTACAACTTGAGGGTAATTGACCTTCGCCAAAGATGAGCTAAGATCAGCTGTGATCAAGTTGGCTTTAAAGCCCGTGTCACACTGCCCAACAGATGCAAAAAGGACACAACGGATGAGCAAAATGTTCCATCCGTTGTTATCCGCTCTCAAAAGAGGCAAAAATTTGCATAACCGGAGCAGATAACACGGACATGGGGAGGACGCAGGGCGGATGGAAAGCGGATGCGGAACGGAAGCCCAGCGGATGGAAGCGGATGAGAGTGGCTGGTGCATCCGCTAGGCTTCTGGCGGACCTCAGCAAAGCAGACGCAGAACGGATATCGCGGATGCAGAGCGGATGCTGAACGGATGAAGCGGATGCACAGCGGAAGCCTAGCGGATGCACAGCGAAAGCTGAACGGATGCCTGGCGTTAATTGCACTTGCGGGGGGGATGCATTGCGTCAGCCTTGCAGATATAACGGAAGCAGCTCGGAAGCAGGTCGCCATTCAGAGGAAAGACCTGCTGCCGGATGGATTGGCTGCCTTGCCTGCCCTGCCTGCATGTCTGCCTGCAAGCCTTGCTGCCAGCCTTGCTGCCAGCCTTGGTGCCAGCCTGCCTGCAAGCCTTGCTCCCAGCCAGTCTGCCTGCAAGCCTTGCTGCCTGCCTTCCTGCCAGCCTTGGTTCATGTCTGCCTGCCAGTCTTGGTGCCTGCCTGCCTGCCTGCCAGCCTTCCTGCCAGCCTTGGTGCCTGCCTCCCTGCAAGCCTTGGTGCCAGCCTTCCTGCCAGCCTTGGTGCCTGCCTTCCTGCCAGCCTTCCTGCCAGCCTTGCTGTCTGCCTGCCTGCCAGCCTTGGTGCCTGCCTGCCTGCCAGCTTTCCTGCCAGCCTTGCTGCCAGCCTTGGTTCCTGCCAGCCTCCCTGCCAGCCAGCAACCCCACAACCATGCGGAAGCACAGCAAGCCTCAGCCATCTGCTGCCAGCCCTTGCAAGAGGGACAGGGCTACTATCCCGCCCCCTGGCCCTCACTCTGGTCCTGCTGGGGCTTCTGCAACATGGGCTCGCTCTTCTGGGGCTGGGGCTTCTGCTGCTTCTGCTTTTGGAGGAGCTGATGACAAGCATTCCAGCACCAGCCACCTCCACAGCACCTGGACCCTTCACCCCTGAGACTGAGCGACCAAGAGGAGTGCTAGAGACTCATTTTTGTTTTATAGCTTGTTGTCAATAAAGTCTATTTTTGATTCACACACTTGCTTCATTTCTTTTTTTTAATAAAGTCTTGGTGGAAACTTTTAGAAATGGTTTAAGCCTTTGCATGCTTGTGGGATGGGTTAAGATAGCAGTGGGATGGGTTAGGATACCTGTGGGATGGGTAATAGCTGTGGGATGGGTTAGGATAGCAGTGGGATAGATAAACCTCCAGTGCAAGCATAGTGGGACTGTATGGTCCACCCTCCCAGGTGCCACACCTATGGCCCTTTATTATCAATAATAATGTAATAATTATCCACACATGTCAACATAAATACAACTCTTTATTAAACGCCCTGTTCATTGTAGGCCCACCCAACATACATGGCCCAATCTCATCCGTGTGCTGAAGGAAGCATCCATTAATCATCTACCATCCTGTCTTGCCACTCCACTGCTCCAGCTGGGGAGTTGCACCAGTGTCTCAGGAGGTTGCGCTGCTTCTTCGCTTCATGTGAGGCTCTGTTGGGGCCTTGCACATCCTCAGTGTCGATCAGGTTTTGCCCTTGCCTCCATTCACCAGGCTCCATGTCCCCATTGCCTTGTTGGAGGTCCACAAGCCTGTTCTGCAAGACTGGGTAGCGGGTGCTCATGAGATTGTGCAGGATGCAGCAAGCTTCCATGATCTTCCTCACGGTCTCTGGGCAATGCTGCATGGTGGTGAGAAGTACCTGGAACCTGTTGGCCAGGATGCCAAAGGCGTTCTCCACCAACCGCCTTGCCCTGGACATCCTGTAGTTGAAGATCCTCTCTTCACGGGTGAGGAGTCTGGAAGTGTAGGGCTTCATGAAGTAGGTTGTGAGGGAGAAGGCGTCATCCCCCACGATGAAGTAGGGCACATCTTGTGTGTCGTTGGGCAGGGGTTCTGGATCTGGGAAGCCCACGATGAGGTTGCGTTCCAGCTCCTCCTTGAGGTGACTGGCATTGTATACCTGGGCATCTGAAGATGAGCTGTTGCCTGAAGCATCGATGTACATGAACTTGTAATCAGCATCGACCATGGCGAAGAGGATGATGCTGAAGAAGCCCTTGGAGTTGAAATAAGTGGACCCCGACTTGGCTGGCGCTTTGCAGGCCACGTGCTTGCCATCTATGGCTCCAACAGTGTGTGGGAAGTTCCACTTCTGATACCACTGCTCTGCAACTTTCTTCCATCCTTCTTCAGTGGAGGGGCACTGGAGGAGCTCCTCCTTGTATTCTTCGATGATGGCCTGCACCACTTCTCTGACCACAATGCTGATGGTGTTGGATGGCACCCTCCAGCCGTACTGCATGCTCCTGTAGGTGGTCCCTGAGGCCAGGTGGCGCAGAGTGAGTGCCACCTTGAGCCCAGGTTCCAGGCTGGGCCGGAACCTGGTGTTTACCTTGGTCAACCTGGGTGTCAGCCGCTGCACAACTTCATCAAATATGGCTGGAGGCATCCTCATGAAGTTCTGGAACGCCTGAGTGTCTTCGTTCCTGAGCTCCACCATGAGCTTGTTGTACAGTCTGTCCTCTGCTCTTCTGGCGAACCATCTTCAGACCCAGACTCTTTTTGGCTGCCTCTTTTTCTTCTTGCAGTAGAGTTCACAGAGCCTGCAGATGGCTTTGCACTGTTGCAGAACGATGGTGACTGCTGAAAGGACTTTGTTACAATCGACAGTGGACATGACTGGATGCTGTGGAAGAGGAAGAGCCAGATGAAGGCTGCAGAGGTCTGCACTGCTGGACTGCTGTTCTGAAAGTGAGATGCAGATGAGTTGATCCCCCTTTTTATAGGAAATATAGGATTTCCGCTAGGCATCCTCTAGGCATCCTCTAGGCATCCTCTAGACATCCTTAATATCCAAGATAGGTCCCCTCTGTGAACGTTTTTTCCGTTTTAAATGCTTTGTTTCCGTGCTGCATCCCCTAGGCATCCGTTCTGCATCCGTTCCGCTTCCTCCCTACGTCCAGGCGGATGGAGTTGCGCGGATGCGTAGCGGATGCCTAGCGGATATAGCAGATGCGTAATGGATGTGTAGCGGATGCCTAGCGGATGCGTAGCGGATGCAGAACGGATGAACTGGATACATTTTCCACGCAAAAGTTTTGGGCAGCCCAAAACTTTCGGAGCGGATGAAACGTCAATAAACGGATGCTGGACAGATTGAGAGGAAGCAAAACGGAGGCAGTGAGTACATCACGTTTTCCAACGGATGGCAAGCTTTTTTGTCCGTTTTACATCCTCTTTGCATCCGTTGGTTCAGTGTGACATGGGCTTAATGTGGCTTTCTGAATAGAAGGATATTACAACAGGTAGGTTTGCATTAAGTGGCTTTACAAACAGATTTCAAACCCAGCTTGCCTCTCCAAGGCCCATCAAATCATCTGAGAATGACTGGCAAGTCTGCCTTGTAGAAACCCAAACAAAATGAATGGGCAACCCCTGTTCATTGAAAAACACCCTTCTGCCAACCAGCTAAATTCCTGAGATCAATCGAAGATGCCTCTCTTAAACTATCTTCAGTTAAACACTCAGCAAAAACGTCATTAGCAAATTCCTTCGAACAATGTGCCCAAAGAGAAGCAAGGGTCTGTGCTTTTAAGGAACAATAAAGAATTCAACCAGTAAAGGCTATGGAGAGGTGACCATTTGGAAAAGTTAATAAAAGGAAACAGGGCTGATTCTTTAAAATAAAGAAGGTATGTGATTCAGTAGTATTTATTAGAGAGGAGAAAAACCAATGCAAATCTTGGGTCTTGGCAACTTTAAGATTTGTAGACTTCAACTCTCAGAATTCCTCAGCCAACAAAGCAAATGTTGGGATTTTAGATGGGGCAGGGAGAGAATGCATATGGGAGAAGGAAAATCTATTTGACAAATAGATTACCGTATTTTCTGCACTATAAGGCGCACCGGATTATAAGGCGCAGTCTCAATTATGGGGTCTATTTCTGTACTTAACCCATACATAAGGCGCACCGTATTATAAGACGCATGCTAAAACATACAGTCTACAGAAAAAAGGTAATGGAAGCAAAACATTGAGTTTATTTGTACTTCATTCTACTATTTAATTACATTATTTTTTTGATCAATCTTCTACAAATCCATCAAAGTCCTCATCTTCTGTGCCTGAATTGAACAGCTGGGCAATTTCACCATAAAACATGCCGGATTCCCTCTCATCATTGTCGGAGTCAGTCTCGTTGCCAGGTGGCTGTTCAGCAATGATGCCGGATTTCGTGAAAGCTCAGGCAACAGTTAAAGCAGATTCCTTAGCCCAGGCATCCACAATCCATTCACATATGGTGGCATAACTCGCCCGGTGCTGCCTCCCAGTCTTAGTAAAGGTGTGTTTGCTGTCTGTCATCCATCGCTCCCACGCCACTCGCAACTTCACTTTGAACGCCCTGTTTACACCAATGTCCAGCGGTTGCAGTTCTTTTGTTAATCCTCCCGGAATGATGGCAAGCTCCGAATTCATTTACTTGGTTAATGAAGTAACTGAAGGAATGAATGAACGAATAATGTAGGAATGAATTCATTCACTTGGTTAACTTCATTACTTGGTTTTTCACAGTAGCAGTGAGATGGGTGCGCATGGAGTCACAGATCAACAGGGACAGTAATGCATGGAAAAAACCATCTGGTCTCTTTACATACACCTCTGTCAGCCACTCTCTCATTTTGTCATTGTCCATCCAGCCCTTTTGATTGGCCTTAACAATGACTCCAGCTGGAAACTTTTCTTTTGGCTGTGTCTTCCTCTTAAAAATGACCATAGGTGGTAGCTTCTGTCCATTACCATGGCAACCAAGAACAACAGTGAAAGCCGACTTCTCATGCCCCGTGGTGCGTATCGATACCATGCTGGTCCCCTTTTTCTCCACAGTATGGTTCACGGGGATGTCAAAAGTGAAGGGGACCTTGTCCATGTTGGTGATGTGGTTGGGCTGGATCTTTTTGTCTGTAATCTTGTTACTGCAGTAGGTGCGGGAGATAGCCAGCTTTTCTTTGTAATCCGCTGGCAGTTGCTGTGCCACGGTAGTCCTTGTGCAGATGGTGAGATGATGCCTTTTCATAAAATGAAAGCACCAAGATGGACCTCCTTTAAAGTGTTCGATCTTCATGTCTTCTGTTATCGTTATTGCCTTCAGTCGAATGGTGACTGTAGAGACGTTTCTCCCGGCTGTTCTTTGTTCAATAATCCATTGTTCAAGTTGGTCTTCTAACTGTGGCCACCTCGCTTTGTTCCCGCGGAAACTCTGTTTCATCTTAACTTGGTGCAGTTCATTTTCTTGCTTCCTCCACTTCCGAACCAAAGATTAATTGATGTTGAATTCTTTCACAGCTGCTTTATTCCCATTTACAACTGCGTAACTGATAGCCTGTAATTTGAATTGTGCCTCGTAAGCATGTCTCTTCACTGGTGCCATTTTCGGCAAACAAATGCTGTTTTGCAGTATACTGGTAGTATACCTACTGGAGGCATGGTGGAGGTACCGGGAAGCATACCGATACATATTGTACCTATTACATAATTCGTACGTACTGCACGTATTACTTAATGTTCTCTGATTGGTTTATTGCTGCCAGCGTACATAGTGTACGTATTACATCCCGGTGTCAGCAGGAAATAGTCCAACAGTCAACCAAGGAGAGCACTTACCAAAGTCGCACAGCAACATTTTCACAGATTTTGGAACTCAATGCACACATAAGGCGCACCGGATTATAAGGCGCACAGCCGATTTTTGAGAAAATTTAAAGCTCTTAGGTGCGCCTTATAGTCCGAAAAATACGGTATATCGTACTAGAGCAGGGATCTTCAAAGTTGGCAACTTTTAAGACTTATGGACTTCAGCTGCCGTGCTGGCTGAGGAATTCTGGGAGTTGAAGTCCACAAGTCTTAAAGTTGCCAAGGTTGGAGAGCCCTCCTCTAGAATGCATTCCAACACCTGGAAAGGCATCTGTCTCTCTGAAGCTGCTGTTTCCTTTCTCTTTGTCCTAGCTGTTCTTTTGATTTCCTTTTTCTCACTCAACAGACATACACATATTTATTCTGAGCATGTATTTGGACAGTAGGTGTGGTCTGTGGTGAGAAACCACAGTCCATCAAAAATGAATGAAAAGACTAACCATGGGGCATCTTTTGAGAAACAAACCCACTAAAACACTTCAGAACTTCTCACTGAAAAAGTGTTCAACTTATCTGAGGTGGGTGAGAAAGTCCCCCAGATCATAACTGGGATCTGTTAGGAGAACCCAGATTACAAGAACAGAATCATTGGCACATATTCAGTCCAGAAATTCATCTTTGGAATTTGACCAATATTCACCCATCCCCTTTGTTTATGGGAACTCCAGTTCTCAGTTTTCTGCATAAACTATTGCACAGACTTATTTGGTGGAGTATAATTTTGCTGTTGCTACTATTGCTAAATAAGCCATTATGGAACTCCCACAAGCTAAGAAAATATGATCTACAACAGTTCCATTCTACTTTCACATGTTCAAGAACCCATCTTGTTATTTGCATTTTTGAATCATGTTCACAGTGTCAAAGTTTGGAGATCAGGCTTTGAGTCTTTTCGGTAACTGAATTAGAGGAACTGGGGCTCTTCTAGATGGGAGAATAACCCCAATAATGGAGTGAGGTAAACATTTCACATGGTGCTTTGAGATTGCAATTGCAATGTCAAAAATTGCAATTCCTCTGTCAATTATATTCTGTTCACTGGAAAATATCAACATAATGGTTTAGAATGTGTTTTATGTGTTTTCACCCCCTGGTTTGTCTAGTCACAAGGAATAAGGATGTGGCCATCAGAAGGATTTTAATCTTAAAACTGAGGGACACAGGTGCTTTTTCAAGAGGCAACTGGACTTTCTGCTTTTTTCTTTTGGAGATGTTTAGCTTCTCATCCAGGAAGCTTCTTCAGCTCTGACTGGATGGTGGGGAATGGAAGGATTTATATTCCTTGAAGAGGGCTGGTCATTTGTAGCCTTTTAGGGGATTGTTGAGGCTACTTGGAGGTTTGTCTGTGTCTTCAGGTCATCTGAGTAGTGCAAATGGTTCCTGTAGTCTGCAATTTTTTCCCCTCTGGAAATCCATTCTTATTCCCACACCATTCAAAGGGTGTCCATCCCAATTTGGGATGGACACCTCCAGGTCATGGTTGTCCCATAGGTGCTTTTTCAGGAGGCAACTGGGCTTTCTTGGGTTTTTTCTTTTGAAGACATTTCACTTCCCAAGAAGCTTCTTGGATGAGAAGCGAAGCATCTTCAAAAGAAAAAAACAGAAAGTCCAGGTGCCTCCTGAAAAAAGCATATTTTGGACAACCATGACCTGGAGGACTGAGAATCTCTACAGACTTAAAACTCAGGGAAATTGCATCAGCCAGCATATACTGTATGATATCAAGTCTAAATGGTGTACAGGGAGGGCCATAGCTCAAAAGCAAAGCAATTTCTGCTTTCCAAATTCAGTCTTTCGCATCTAAGCAAAGAGCAAGAAAAGAGTCTTCCTTGAAACTTTGGACAATCTTGATCAGACATGAATGAAAGAGTTTTTCTGCAGAGACCCTCTTAAAATGCAGTTGGTCTACTAGAAATTCTGAAGATTTGCAACTGGACAGTACCAGACTGAAATTGGAGTAGGCAAAATTGGGTAAAATGAACCAGTGCTTCTTTATCTACTTAACTATAATTTATAGCCTGTCCTTGTTTTATGTGGCTCTACATTATTAATACTCCCAAACAAATGGTTAAAAGGAAACCAAGAGCTATTAATATTTGAATGAAACAAAGAAATACATGAGCTCTTACGATTAGGAGAAGTGGACACTTGTGAGTGATTTGATGTGGCTCAGCACCAAAGAGTTGAGTGATATTCTGCTCTTTTTTAGCTTTGTTGTGTAACAAGGAAGAAACTGGCTCAATTTTTCCTGGCCCTCACCCTTCCTGCTTCTCCCTCTCTTCTTTTTTCTCACACCCCCCAAGCCCCACCCTATCTCAATCCAAAGGCAAAAGAAATAAAGGAAAGTAAAATCATATGGCTTTTTAAAATGAATTGTATAAAATGATTGAGGTGTGAATTTGTCTTCTTGTACTCTGCTTTGCTTCCCGAAGGCTATTGTTTACACTATAATATTAAGTGCCAATGTCCTGATCTGCTTTATTCATTATTTTTTGTAGATGTATTCAAGGACTTTAAAGATAAGAAAATAAAAGAATCAGCTATTGTACATCATTTCTATGAGGTGTGAACAATGAGAGGCCCAGACTTACATTCAACCCTCAAACTCTCTTTTGTGCAGATTTTAACCACTAAGAGCGCTGAAAATTGTGCCAATATATTATTTTCTTTGGAGATCAAAATCAAACAAGATATACTGTAAAGCATGCTAAATGTTGTTTTTAACAATACTCTTCCCCTGACCAAAAAAAATACTCTTTGTTTTACCTATTTTGTGAAATCCCACCTCCTTTCAACTTGTCCCATCCACCATGTCTGTTAGCCTCTTCCCAAAAGATAAGTGCAGAAACCAGACATCAACATATTCAATTCAATTCAGAATAGTGCTGGAAGGGATTTTGGAGGTCTTCTAGTCCAGCTCCCTGCTGAATCAGGAGACCCTAAACAATCTCAGACAAGGGGCTGTCCAGTGTCTTCTTGAAAACCTCCAGTGATAAAGCACCCACAACTTCTGAAGGCAAGCTGTTCCACTGGTTAATTTCTCATTGTTAGAACATTTCTTCTTAATTCAACGTTGCTTCTCTCCTTGATTAGTTTCCACCCATTTTTTTGTAGTTTCCATCCATTTTTTCATCAATATGCCCTTCTGAAATTTATGTAATATATCATGTTCTTGAATAGGATGTCTATCCTCTTTCCTCTTCAAGCAGCAATGTTTTATGACCAAATGGGATCTAAATGTTTTGAGCCTGAAGTGGTTACAAATTTGAACATCTACTGGACCATTTTCCTAGTTTTTACATTTGATAGAGGTTCTAAGAATGGATTGCAACTGAAACAAAGGTCAGCCAACTATGCAGAGCATCAGCCCAACCACTTAGTCTTGTATACAACCAATGGATGAGAAGGACCAACGTAGCTTCATGGCTGGTGGAAGAGCTATCCAATCAGCACCTGGAACAGCCCTACTCTAAAAGCAGGCTGTGTGACCAGAAAAAACCAATCCAGCAAAAATAACTGTGTGCTAGATTAGGTTATATTTCAACTGAATTATCAGTTTGAGAAAATGCATTTGTCAAAAAACAAAAAAAGTGTATCAGGACATAGAGATCTTAATATTATAATGTAAAAGGTCACTTTTAGGAATACATGTGAACTCTGCTCCTATAGTGACTCACTCAATGCTTTAATTACATGCAAGGGGACATATCTTTTTGTTCTTTGGGACAGAATATAAGTGATTAATCTGAAAGGAAGTGAATCATGGTCAGAGCTATCATGTGACCTGTTTCATATAACACCAACAAGCAACATTTTGTTGAATAATCATAGCTGGCTGTGATCTCCCACTGTGCTGAACTACAACATTTACTGAAGATGCTAAAGCAAAATCAATTAAACCACAGTGCCGCTTAGAACAAGGCATAGAACCTAAGTTACAGCAGCAATATGTCTCAGATGAGAAGTGGCCCCATCTATTAATTTTCCAGTTCATACTTGCAAAAATCCTAAGATGTCTTGGTTGAGCACAGTTTAGTGCAAAAATAAGAAATGATGAAAGCAACTGAATCATGTCTGGGGGAAAATGTATTTGCTCTTATGTTCTTGGTTTTATCCAGGGATGGGCTTCAAAAATTTTAGCAACGGGTTCTCTGCCTGGTTGCTGGGTGGGTGTGGCTATCGTGGGCATGGCCTGGTTGTCCTCCTGCATCATGGTTGAGGGGTGTTTTTGCCCTCCCCAGGCTACAGAGGCTTTCCTTGACCCTCTGGGAGGGTGAAAACCAGAGGTGGTATTCAGCAGATTCTGACCAGTTCTTGAGAACTGGTAGCGGAAATTTTGAGTAGTTCAGAGAACTGGCAAATCCCACCTCTGACTGGCCCTGGCCCCATCTTTTCTCCACCTCCCGAGTCCCAGTTGATCAGCTGGGTCTTCTTTTGTTGCCCTGCATAGGGAATTTTACAGTATTCTTCCCCTGCCCTGCCCACCAAGCCACACCCACCAAGCCTCAGCCACAGAACTGGTAGTAAAAAAAATAAATAAATCCCACCACTGGTGAAAATGGCCTCCTCAGACTCTGGAGGCTCTCTGGAAGCCAGAAACGGGCCCATTTCTGCCTTTCCCAAACTTCCGGGAGGCCCATTTTTCGCCCTCCACGCACGCCCTGTTCCTACCTGCATCTAAAACAGGCCAAGTGGGGACTCCTGGGATTGGAGGGGAGCGGTGGGCAGTGCCAGCCAAGAGTGGGATTTGCAAGTTCTTAGCTAGGGGCTCTCCTGAACCCCCAGCAGTCCATCCCTTTGCCCTTTTTGCAAAATTATCCCAAAGGCGAAAAGCTGCCTTCTATCTTCTTGAATCCCAATTTAAACAGATTCAGCAGCCCAGCAAAACCACATATCCTGATGGATTGTATAATCAGCCAAATGTTTATGGATTGGCATTTTTTTCCAAGGACCTGGGCTTGGAAAACAACAAAAGCTGTTGTTTGAATTCTTCTTATCAATTTGCAAGTCATTTTTTTCTCTAAGAACTTGGTGGAGGGGATTTGTGTGTGTGTGTGTGTGTGTGTGTGTGTGTGTGTGTGTTTGTGCATAATACTTCCTCCTCTAATTTCATCTCAGCAACAATTCAGTAGTGCAAATACAGAGCCGAGCTCATGTTTCAGGGAAATAAAAGGGTTTTCCAGAGAGGAAATCTGAACCGATACGCGTTTGCAGAACAACTCCAGCACACGTACGCTTGTGGACATGGCAGGGTTAAGCCTGGATAAGACAGGATCCAAGATGACAGATGCTTTATCGTTCCATCAGAGGAAGGGACTTAAAGCAGATCCACCCAAACCTCTTGAGGGACACTAACAAGGTCAAGGAGCAGGTTTCCCTTAAGGAGGGGAGTGGAACTTTGGAGAAGAAAATCTGATTAATGCAGAGACAGAGAGGGAAAAAAATTAACAGCTTTGGCCAAACCCTTAACACAAACATTGTGAAGAACGTCCTTTCCAGTCATTCCCAGATCTCAAATTATCCAAACCGATTATCAGATGAGAACTAGGGAAGCATCAAACACAGGTCAGTTATATGGGCAAGGTTCAAATGTAATAAATTATTATTCTGGTTATTTCTTACGTACATCCAGAAGTGGGCTGCTGGAGGTTCGCAAGGGTTCAGGAGAACCCCTGTGCAGTTCAGAGAACCCCCAAATCCCACTACTGGCTGGCCCTGCCCACCCCATCCCTCCAGGAGTCCCCACGCAGCCTGTTTTGGATGCAGGTAAGTGCAGGGTGTGCGCGGATGCCGAGGGAAAAAAGAGGCCTCCCAGAAGTTTGGGAAGGTGGGAAATGGGCCCGTTTCCAGCTTCCAAAGAGCCTTCAGAGCTCGGGGAGGCTGTTTTTGCCTTCCCAGAAGTTTGAGGGAAGCCTCCGGAGCCCAGGGAGGGTAAAAACACCCCTCCCCCACCTTGGTGTAGGAGGCTGACAAGGCCACGCCCACCCAGCAACTGGGCAGAGAACCCTTTGCTAAAACATTTGGAAGCCCATTTCTGCATACATCTCATTTTACATGCTTTGCTCAAATAATTGTCAGGGTTTTTACAATAGAGTAGACCAAACATTAGCCCCACTGTGTGGTTTTATTCATAACACAGAAGGCTAAAAGCTTCGCTCCTAATTTTCATTAACTATGAGGTGACCAACTTTTTTATCATGAGAAGGAGGACACAAATAAATTGAAGAAAAAAAACAAAGCCACTTGCGCACGATGCACTCTTGCATGCAGCACGCTCTCTCAAAATAATTCTCCTGTATGGAGCAGGGGTGGTATTCAGCAGGTTCTGACCACCTGCTGACAGGTTGTGCTGCTGTGCCAGGAGATTTAGATTAGCTAAGAAGCAGGAAATGGTTGGATTTCTTGCTTTCTAGCTAGTCTTTAGAACTTCGGCTCAGCACAGCCAAACCTCCCTTAGGACTGAAAGTTTGCTTGCAAGCAAATTCAGTGCAGACTCATGGCAAGCAAATTTGAGAGACTGAGCTAGCCAATGGCAGATAGATAGATCACTGAATGAATCTGTGAGCAACTCAATCTGCCTGCTTTGCCTGATTTTGGATAAAAGTTGCTTTTTTTAATTAAAAAAATTAATATTTACACACATGGTGTGTTGTGAGTTAATTTTGTGAGTTTGCTTGCAAGCAAATTTTTTGTGGCAGACTGAGCTAGCCAATGACAGATTGATATATTTCTGAATGAATCTGTGATTCTGTGAGCAATTTAATATGCCTGCCTGCTTTGCCTGATTTTGGAAAAAAAATTGCTCTTTTTTTATAAAAAATTCAATATTTATATAAATATTTATAATATTTACATACAAGCCATGTCCAGCCAGTCACATGACCACCAAGCCACACCCACAAATTAGGCCATGCCCACAGAACCGGTTAGTGGTCCCTGGGATCTAAAATTATGAGTTTGGTGGTCCCTGAGGTCCAAAAGGTTGGCGACCCCTGGTCTGAAGAACCGATGTATATCACCTTTGACTGGAGATTTTACAGTATCCTTCCTCTGCCACACCCACCAAGCCACACCCACAGAACTGGTAGTAAAAAAAATTGAATCCCACCACTGGGAATCGTCATGTCAAATACAACTATATCATATCACACACAATGGATCAGATCAGCATCAATCTAATATGGAGATTTATAGATTAATCTTTAAATATCAAAAAGGAGGACATGTAGGAGGACACTTTTCGAGAGAGGACAGAACTAACAAAAGAAGGACTGTCCTCCCAAAAAGATGATGATTGGTCACCTTATTAACTACCAAGCTGATTAAGAAGCCGTTGTGAGTGAGTCATAGACAAGAATATGAGTGAATGAGGGTTCTTTAAGAATACCGTTGATTTTATTTTAAGGTCTTGGATTCCTTGCATAATCATCTGTAGCGTCACTCTTTCTTGATCTTTGTCTTGCTTTAACATTGTCTGAATTGAATGTTGTCCTCCAGATGGTGGGGAGGCAGAAGTAGAAGTTGAAGAGCCAGAAGCTATAAACTTCCTACTCATTTTAAACAATTCAGGAACTTCAGGTTCTTCTAAACCTTAATCCAATCATGAAATAGCCAGTTATAATCCAAAATGAAAAATAAAAATGGTAGAGAGAAAAACCCAATAATAATAAAAAGAAAAGGAGAAAAAAAAATTTCTTCAGGTTCTTCTTAACCTTAATCCAATCAGTAATTACGTAGAAAGGAAGGAGAAGAATAAAAAAAAGTTTAAAAAGAGCAAAAAGTAAAAAAGAATATTTTTAAAAATAAAAGTAATTCTTCAGGTTCTTCAACACCTTAATTACACATGAAAATAATTGAACTGGACTATGTCAATATAGTTATGATGGGAGATTTCAGTGGAATTGTAGACAACAAACTGGACTATATAACAACAACAACAAAGCAAAATAGGAACACTCTCCCCAAATCCTTTTTTAAAATGATAGATGAAATAAATTTAAAAGATATATGGAGAGAAAGAAATGTTAAAACCAAACAATACACTTTTTACTCAAATAGACATTTAACATGGTCCAGAATAGATATGATTTGGACTTCAACAGAATTAATATCTAATATTCAAGAAACAAATATCAAAACAAGTACTTGGGCAGATCACAATCCAATGACAATTAAATGGAAAGGACAAAAAAGAAAATCGAGATGGACGTTAAATAATACTATTCTAAAGGAGAAGGATTTTATACAGCGTATGGAGAAAGAATTGGTTTTTTTCTTTTGAGAAAATAAAAAAGAAGATAGTTCAATTCAGAACATATGGAACACAATGAAGGCATATGCTAGAGGCTTGATAATAGACTAAACAAGGAAAAGGAACATTAGGAAAAGGCAAGCCACGGAAGCTTTAGAAGATGAGTATAAAAGACTAAAAAAAAAACTACAGAAATCACCACAGAAAAAAGACATTAAGCTAAAACTGGATACAATTAAACATAAAATGAGTTTAATAGAGACAGAAGAATTAGCACAGAAAATTAGAAGTGCTAAACAGAATTATTTTGAGGATGCAAACAAACCAGGTAGATGGTTAGCATAAAAATTGAGAAAGGAAAAAGAATCAAGGAAAATACCACAGTTAATAGATGATCAAGGTCAAGTTTGCCACGGCAATAAAGAGAAGAAGAAATTATTTGAGACTTTTATGGGAAATTATATGAGCAAGAGAACATTGAGGAGGAAAGAATTAAACAGTATTTACAGAATGCTAATCTACCTAAGATACCTAAAGAGACTGAAAAAATGCTAGAAAGCGATATAACCATGATGGAGTTAACTGAAGCATTTAAGAAACAAAATAATGGGAAGGCACCAGGCCCAGATGGACTTCCAGCAGAATTCTATGAAACATTACAAGAATCCCTGAACCTTCCATTGCTAGAAGTCATGAATGAAGTTATGCTAAAGAAGAAGATACTAAAGCATGGTCAGAAACCTATATTGCACTTATTCCAAAAGAAGAAACTGATCCCAAATTTTTTTGGCTCACCCCAAAAAACAAATAGCTTTGATATTTTTAGATGCACAAAAGGCATTTGATAATGTGAACTGGAGATTCATGTTATTATTATTGGAACAGATGGGCTTTGCCAGAAAATTTATTCAAGCAATACAAGCCATATATTATAACCAAACAGCAAAGGTAATGATAGAGGGAGAATTAACAGACTCTATCAATATAAGAAAAGGTACAAGACAAGGTTGCCCACTATCACCTTTGCAATTCATGTTAACTCTGGAAGTGTTAAATAGAAACATTAGAGACAAAAAGAGTATAAAAGGAATGAAAATTAAAAAGGAAAAATTTAAATTGCAAGCTTTTGCGGATGACTTGGCTTTTATTTTAGAAGACCCTCAAGAAACAGCACCAAAACTATTGGAAAAGATAGAGGCACATGGCAAGGTGGCCGGCTTGAAAATAAACAAAGACAAGACAAAGATTTTGACAAAGAATATGTTACTAAGACAAAAAGAAGAATTGGCAGATGTATTGAAAATTCAAGTCACAAATAAGGTTAAGTACTTGGGGATACATTTGACAGCAAGATGTAGTACATTAAAAGAGAACAATTACATTAAACTTAAACAACAGATAACACTAGACTTGATGAAATGGAAAAACCTACAATTGTCACTAATAGGGAGAATTTCAACAATCAAAATGAATATTTTACCCAGAATTTTATACTTGTTTCAAACAATACCAATTAGGCTTGGAAAGGACTACTTTGAAGATTTAAACAAAATTGTGTTGAAATATATATGGCAAGGTAAGAAAGCGAGAATAAAGTTAAAAGTCTTACAAAGTGCTAGAATTAGAGGAGGATTTGGTCTGCCTAATTGGGAGTTGTACTACCAAGCTACAAACCTGACGTGGGTTAAGGAATGGATAACATTAAGAAATACTAGATTGTTGCCATTAGAAGGACATGATTTGTTGTTGGGGTGGCATGCCTTTTTATGGTATAAGGGAACTAAAATACAGGGTTATTTTAGAAGACATCATGTACGGGAGTCTCTGTGGTTAAATTGGGAGAAGATTAAAAGACAATGTTATTTGAAAATTCCAGTCTGGTTATTGACTATTGAAGCATTTTCTTATCCTATAACATATAAGAAGGAACAAACAGTTATATATGGGGAAATTTTGAATGAAAAGGGTGAACTTAAATCAATGCAAAAACTAGAGGAACAAGGTATAAAGATGACTTTAAAACAGAAGGTTTCTATAATAAATTGACTGATTTAGATAAGATTTTGACAGGTACTCATGAAAAGGTGATTAAAAAATTGTATGGATATTTATTAGAAATTAAACTAGAAGAAGAACAAGTTAAAGAACTTATGATTGTTTGGGGGAAGAATTTTGGATATGGGATTGATCTAGAGAAATGGCAAAAATTGTGGTCCCAAAATTATAAAATGACAATGTCAACAGCATTTAAAGAAAATCTGTATAAGATGTTTTACAGGTGGTATTTTCCCCTGACAAGAATAGCAAGAATGTTCAAGAATAAATCCGAAAGATGTTGGAAATGTCATCAGATACCTGGCTCATATTACCATATGTGGTGGACTTGTGCAGATACAAAAAAATATTGGACTAAAATCCACACGTGGTTGGAAAAAATGACTAAAAAGCATATAGATTTAAAACCAGAGATATTTTTATTGGGAATTCAATCTTATACATACAGCAAAGATTTAAAATATTTGATTGTAAATGTATTAACAGCAGCTAGGATTGTCTTTGCTAAAAATTGGAAAAATGAGAAAATACCATTATTTCATATTTCATATTTATTATCAAGAAAATACTGGAATGTGCTGAAATGAGTAGATTGACATTTGAAATTAGAGAACAAGAGGATAAACAATTTTTCAAAATTTGGGACCTTTTCTATCAATGACTAGATAACAAAATATAGTAATAGAATATGTAGAATTTTAGAAAATAATGAATATACATAGATGTATTTCTTTTATTATTATTATTACATATATAAAATGTTTTTAAGATAGATTTGGAAGGACTATATGAATTGTTATAAAATAAACTAAGTATAGCTATCTCGCAAAGTATGAATGAACAAAATTATAGTCAAATGATTGATTAATAATAATACTCGGATATTCAATTTCTGATAATATGAGTTAGTATGTAATGTAACTGTAACTGAGACTATGAAATCAATGCACAAAAAATTTGTAAACCAACCGACACACTGTTTGTACACTTATGGAAGAAAGCTGGATGTTTTTATGTTTTGTTTGTCCTTAAAAATCAATAAAACTTAACCCCCCCCAAAAAAAAGAATACTGTTGATTTGTTAAATGATATTTTTATTGTTGCTGTCATTGTTGTTCAGTCACTAAGTCATGTCTGACGCTACGTGACCCCATGGACCCTATATGCCAAACACCCTCCACCCATCCTCCCCTGTTTCTCTGGAGCTTTCCAAACTCATGTCCACTGCACTATCATTTTTATTGTAGTTATTATCATTACAACGATTCTTGCTGTTGCGATCACTTACAGGTAAAAATTATAGGTAGTCCTCGACTTACGAGCACAATTGAGGTCAATATTTCTGTGAAGTGAGACAGTTGTTAAGTGAGCTTTGTCCTGTTTTATGACCTTTCTTGCCACAGTTGTAAAGTGAATCTCTGGAGTTGTTAACTTAGTTAAGATGGTTCTTTAGTGAATCTGGCTTTCCCAAGGACTTTACTTGTCAGAAGGTTGCCAAGGGGGAACACGTGACCCCGGGACTCTGCAACCATCATAACTATGAGTCAGTTGCCCAGCATCTGAATTTTGATCACGCGACTATGGAGAAGTGTGAAAAATGGCTATAAGTCACATTTTTCGGTGTAGTAGTAACTTGAAACAGTCACTAAATGAACTGTTGTAAGTTGAAAACTACCTGTATTATTGACCTTCCCTTTTCCCTTGGGGTGGAGAGGTCAGACAGCTGCATAGAATCAGAAAAGAATATGAAGAATATTGGCTTAGCCCAATTTTGCATCTTTATCATAATTTAGAATGAGAGAGCTCAATTCAAGTGTCAGGAAGAGAGACATAGGTTATAACTCCCAGAAAGCTTTTGTGCCTCAGCTCTTAAAACAACTTGGTCCAATTGTTTTTAATATGGAATAGTAGTAGATAATTAGGCCAAGGATATGGAGAAGCAACATTTTCTCTTTTTGCATCATCCCCCAAAAATATTTGACTCTAAAGGTTAATCTAAAAATACCTGCCATATATCTATCATAATGTATACTGTGGTGAGATTGGGGGGGGGGGGATAAATTTAATTAAATAAAAAATAAGATAATCCAGAAAAGACAATCAAAAAAGTGGACAGATATAGAACTCAGGATGAATAAAACACATTAGAATGAGAGTAATTAACCTGAGGAAGATAAAAGGGAGCCATGGAAATGTAAATCCCTTTTGTGAACAAAGATCCACAATGGTGATCATTTCCTAAAATCCACTTGCTGCTCACAAGGCGTTTAAAAATCTCTCATACTAAGGAGAATCAAGGTAAGGTTATTTTGAGTTTCTCACACTTCCTCCTTTCTCATGATTGAGGTGTCTTCCTGTCTCTTTTGTCTGCTAGACTTTCTTGCTTACATCTGCCAAGTTAAGTCCATTTTGGTTTTTTTGCAGCAGATTTAAACATGGTTTCAAACCCATCGCCTACATCCCAGAGACTGAAAATCCAAAAAGATCTTGACAGATTTGAACACTGGGCCCTATATCTAGCAAAATGAAATTCAACATCGATAAAAGTAAGGTTTTACACCAAGGCAAGAAAAAACAACTGTACAGGTACAGATGAGGTGAAACTTGGGTTAATGCCAGTAACTGTGAGAGGGATCTTGGAGTCCAAGTGACAATCACTTAAATATGAGCCATCAGTGCAGCAACCAAAAAACCCAATGCAAACTTAGGCTGCATTAATAGACAGATAGAATCAAGATTATTTGAAGTTATAGTACTACTTTGGAATATTGCATCCAGTTCTGGTCACCTCAATATAAAAAAGATGTTGAAACTCTGGAAAGAAAACAGAGAAAAGCAACAAAAATGATCAAGGGTGCTGGAGGCTAAAACACACAAAAAATGGTTGCAGAAATTGGGTATGTCTAGTCTAGTGAAAAGAAGAAGTAGGGGAGACGTGATAGCAGTATTCCAATATCTGAGGGACTCCTATAAAGATGAGGAGTCAAATATTTTCCAAAGCACCAGAAGGCAAGATGAGAAACAATGGATGGAAACCAACCAAGGAGAGAAGCAGCCTGGAATTAAGGAGAGAAATTCCTAACAGTGAAAGAAATTAGCCAGTGGAACAGCCTGGCTTCAGAACTTGTGGATGCTCCATCACTGGGTGCTTTCAACAAGAGACTAAACAACCATTTGTCTGAAATCATATAAGGTTTCCTGTTCGAACAGGAGGTTGAATTAGACAAGAGGACCTCCAAGGTCCCTTCCAACTCTGTTATTCTATGTCAGAGGTCTCCAAACTTGGCAACTTTAAGACTTGTGGACTTTAACTTTAATAATTCCTCAGCCAGCTATGCTGGCTGAGGAATTCTGGGAGTTGAAATCCACAAGTCTAAAAGCTGCCAAGTTTGGGGAACCCTGTTCTATGTTTCTATGCACAACTGAATTTAAAGAAAAAAAGAAGGAGGGAGGGAGGGATAGAATCTTTCTTTAAGGGTAGGAAATAAAAGTGTCTGTTTCCCATAATCCTTCCCTTTGGCCTACTTTCTAGCAGATTTCACAGGCCAAACTAAATCTTAATACATTCTAGTCTAGTTCATAATATCGATAGAAAACTGGTCAGCTTGATTTTCTGTATTTATACAAGTAATGCAGAGTTTTCCCTGAGCAGTGTCCAAAAAGTGAAATTGAGACTACCATAACCTTAAAACACACTGTTCTTGGAAAATGGTGAAAATGGTAAAAACTGCAACTAGGGAAATACAGAATTTAGATTCAAGGGGGCAGTTTGGAGTACATGCTGTATGTTCGAAATGTGGGGCAGTCCATTTCTTGAAGGGGCATAATGCACAGGTAGGGTGTCCATTATAACTCTCTTCAAACATCTAAAGAATTATCATACTGAAAATCCAGTGGATTGCCCACTCTCCATTCAAAGGAATGGTTTAGAATCAATGGGTGGATTCTGTGCTAAATATTAGAAAGGTTTCCTAATATTAAGAACTATTGAATGAACCAATTCATGATATGTTGGACATGGCTTCATGAGAAGTAGTTAAGCAGATGCAGCTATCCATCAGATTTCCTTATGGTTGCAACCTGGGAACATTGAATTGTGATGAAAAGGGAGATTGATCAAGCTCCACGTTCTTCCTAAATTTGTGGTTTCACGAGATTACTAAATAAGATAAATGCTAAGTTTCTTTCCATTTCCTATTGGAGGAGAGCATTATCAACAAATTCCTCAGTCATCACCAATACCTTGTTTTACTCTGCTATCCCCTGACTCAAATCTCATAGTATGAAAGTGTAGTCTAGCACATAGGTGAAATATTTTTAAATCATAGAAATGTCAGCAGTTAAAAATCTGTCTTTGGTTAGTTTTCTACAGCTAGCCCTATTCAAGATTGGTTGAGACTGCAAATGCCAAATATCCCAAGTATTGTGGGAAGGGATCAGGATGGCTGTTTGATTCAATGTGATTCAATTCAGTATGATATCTCAGGTTCGAAACAAGCAGTTCCATGCCAGAGATGACAGCTAGGTACATGTACAACAATCAGAGAGTTTCAGGGATGATAAGTACCAAGGCAAGAATTCATAAATTAATGTGGGGCAGGAGAAGCAACGAATTTAAACCACAGTGGGTATAAGAATCACTTACACCTTCTTACAGGAATGGAACATTCTTACAGGAATCTATCATTACTGGCAGGGATCTAAACTGATTACTTCAAAAAAAAAGTGAACATAAGTTGAAAACAGTACATTACTCATCTTAAGTTCCTAATTTTGAAAAACCTTGTTTTTTCCCTTTTCTTTTTAAAATGTATGCAAAATATATGGCCTTCAACTAGCTCTTGGCAAATCTGCCAATGTCAGTTTCTTTTCTATTTTCAGCTTAAATTCACACTACTTCTGCATTAGAGAATGTTAAGCCCCTGTCACACTGCACCAACGGATGCAAAGAGGATGTAAAATGGACAAAAAAGCTTGCCATCCGTTGGTTAACGCGATGTACTCACTGCCTCCATTTTGCTTCCTCTCTATCCGTCCAGCATCCATTTATGGACATTTTATCTGCTCAGAAAGTTTTGAGCTGCTCAAAACTTTTGCGCAGAAAATGTATCCAATTCGTCCATTCTGCATTCGCTACGCATCCGCTACGCATCTGTTCTGCATCCGTTCTGCATCCGCTATATCCACTAGGCATCTGTTCCGCATCCACACAACTCGCATCCGCTCGGACGCAGGGAGGAAGCGGAACGGACGTGGAACGGATGCAGAACGGATGCCTAGCGAATGCAGCATGGAAACAAAGCATATAAAATGGAAAAAACGTCCACAGAGGGGACCTATCTCGGATATTAAGGATGTCTAGAGGATGCCTAGAGGATGCAAAGGGACACCTATACTGCCTATAAAAAGGGGGAGCAACACATCTGGATCTCACTTTCAGACCAGCAGCCCTGCTGCAGACCTCTGCAGCCTTCATCTGCCTCTTCCTCTTCCACAGCATCAAGTCATGTCCACCGTGGATCGTAACACAGTCCTTTTGGCAGCCACCATCCTTCTGCAACAGTGCAAAGCCATCTACAGGCACTGTGAACTCTACTACAGGAAGAAAAAGAGTCAGCCAAGAAGCGTCTGGGTCCGAAGATGGTTCACCAGAAGAGCAGAGGACGGACTGTACAACAAGCTCATGGTGGAGCTCAGGAACGAAGACACTCGGGCATTCCAGAACTTCATGAGGATGCCTCCAGCCATGTTTGACGAAGTTGTGCAGCGGCTAACACCCAGGTTGACCAAGGCAAACACCAGGTTTGTGCCACCTGGCCTCAGGGACCACCTACAGGAGCATGCAGTACGGCTGGAGGGTGCCATCCAACACCATCAGCATTGTGGTCAGAGAAGTGGTGCAGGCCATCATCGAAGAATACAAGGAGGAGCTCCTCCAGTGCCCCTCCACTGAAGTAGGATGGAAGAAAGTTGCAGAGCAGTGGTATCAGAGGTGGAACTTTCCACACACCGTTGGAGCCATAGATGGCAAGCACGTGGCCTGCAAAGCTCCAGCCAAGTCGGGGTCCACTTATTTCAATCACAAGGGCTTCTTCAGCATCATCCTCTTCGCCATGGTCGATGCTGACGACAAGTTCATGTACATCGATGCTTCAGGCAACGGGTGAGCTTCAGATGCCCAGGTATACAACACCAGTCACCTCAAGGAGGAGCTGGAAGGCAACCTCATCGTGGGCTTCCCAGATCCAGAACCCCTGCCCAACGATACACAAGATGTGCCCTACTTCATCATGGGGGATGAAGCCTTCTCCCTCACAACCTACCTCATGAAGCCCTACACTTCCAGACTCCTCACCCATGAAGAGAGGATCTTCAACTACAGGCTGTCCAGGGCAAGGCGGTTGGTGGAGAACGCCTTTGGCATCCTGGCCAACAGGTTCCAGGTACTTCTCACCACCATGCAGCATTGCCCACAGACCATGAGGAGGATCATGGAAGCTTGCTGCATCCTGCACAATCTCATGCGCACCCGCTACCCAGTCTTGCAGAACAGGCTTGTGGACCTCCAACAAGGCAATGGGGACATGGAGCCTGGTGAATGGAGGCAAGGGCAAAACCTGATCGACACTGAGGATGTGCAAGGCCCCAACAGAGCCTTGCATGAAGCGAAGAAGCAGCGCAACCTCCTGAGACAATGGTGAAACTCCCCAGCTGGAGCGGTGGAGTGGCAAGACAGGATGATAGATGCTTAATGGATGCTTCCTTCAGCCTGTCTCATCAGACTGATGAGATTGTGCCATGTATGTTGAGTGGCCCGACAATGAACAGAGCATTTAATAAAGAGTTGTGTTTATGTTGAAATGTGTGGATCATTGATTACATTGTTATTGAGAATAAAGGACCATAGGTGTGGCACCTGGGAGGGTGGACCATACAGTCCCACTATGCTTGCACTGGAGGTTTATCTATCCCACAGCTATTACCCATGCCAAAGGTATCCCTGCCCATTCCACAGCTATCTCAACCCATCCCACTGCTATCTTAACCCATCCCACAAGCATGCAAAGGCTTAAACCATCTCTAAAAGTTTCCACCAAGACTTTATTAAAAAAAAGAAATGAAGCAAGTGTGTGAATCAAAAATAGACTTTATTAACAACAAGCTATAAGACAAAAATGAGTCTCTGGCACTCCTCTTGGTCGCTCAGTCTCAGGGGTGAAGGGTCCAGGTGCTGTGGAGGTGGCTGGTGCTGGAGTGCTTGTCATCAGCTCCTCCAAAAGCAGAAGCAGCAGAAGCCCCAGCCCCAGAAGAGCGAGCCCGTGCTGCAGAAGCCCCAGCAGAACCAGAGTGAGGGCCAGGGGGTGGGATGGTAGCCCTGTCCCTCTTGCAAAGGCTGGCAGCAGATGGCTGAGGCTTGCCCTGCTTCCGCATGGTTGTGGGGTTGCTGACTGGCAGGAAGGCTGGCAGGCAGGCAGGCAGCAAGGCTGGCAGGAAGGCTGGCACCAAGGCTGGCAGGGAGGCAGGCACCAAGGCTGGCAGGAAGGCTGGCAGGCAGGCAGGCACCAAGGCTGGCAGGCAGGCATGAACCAAGGCTGGCAGGCAGGCAGGCACCAAGGCTGGCAGGGAGGCAGGCACCAAGGCTGGCAGCAAGGCTGGCAGGCAGGCAGACAGCAAGGCTGGCAGGGAGGCTGGCAGCAAGGCTGGCAGCAAGGCTTGCAGGCAGACATGCAGGCAGGACAGGCAAGGCAGTCGATGTGTCTGGAAGCAAGTCTTTCCTCTGAATGGTGACCTGCTTCCAAGCTGCTTCCGTTATATCCGCGGGGCTGATGCAATGCATCCTCCCCGCATACGCAATTAATGCTCGGCATCCGCTAGGCTTCCGCTGTACATCCGCTCTGCATCCGCTCTGCATCCGCTCTGCATCCGCTCTGCAT
>BLBF01000065.1:7223359-7257825 GCA_015471245.1 Laticauda colubrina | reverse complement strand
CATCCGCTCTGCATCCGCTCTGCATCCGCTCTGCATCCGCTCTGCATCCGCTGTATCCGTTCTGCATCCGCTTTGCTGCGGCCCCCCGGAAGCCTCGCGGACGTGCCATCCACTCCCATCAGCTTCCATCTGCTGGGCTTCCGTTCCACATCCACTTTGCATCCACCCTGCGTCCTCCCCGCGTCCGTGTTATCCGCTCCGGTTATGCAAATTTTTGCCCCTTCTGAGAGCGGATAACAACGGATGGAACATTTTTCTCGTCCATTGTGTCCGTTTTCCATCCGTTGGGCAGTGTGACAGGGCCTTTAATATATATATGCAGAAATGAATATCCTCCTTTTTTTGTATGTTGTCTGTGTGTATGTAAATACATTTTTGAATGTATGTCCCCGACCTTTCTATTTATTCAATTCATAATATTTCTAATCTACCCCACTTCAAAAGGACCGGGATTGGCTAAAAAATATACAAAGAAAGATCGTGTATTTTTGCCAAGTTTTCTTTAAGACAACAACTGTGTGTATTTATTTTCACAAATATGTGCATTTCTGTCCACAAGTAGCCCAAATGTAAGCATTTGAACATTTGTCCTCCCTGGAGAACTGGCTTTTAAAACTGAGTGCCAGTTTAAAAGTTAGCTCACTTTTGGTTCATATATTGCTGGGATGCTGTTTGGCACAATTAGCTAAACATAAAGTTTTATAGCAGACCATTCTTTGGATGTTGCTGAGCTTCAGATCTTAATCCTTTAGTGGTCAAATGTATTACTATATTTAGTAATGCATTTAGGAATTTATATATAGGAAGGTGTGGTGGCTCAGTGGTTAGTATGCTGTCTTGCAGGCTAACTCTGCTGACTGCCTGTGGTTCAACTGACTCAAGGTTGACTCAGCCCTCCATCATTGTGAGGTGGGTAAAATGAGGACCCAGATTGTTGGGGGCAACCTGCTGACTCTATAAACTGCTCTTTTTACTCCAAGCTCCACCTTTTGCAAAGTCACTCTGAAAAGCATGGTTTCTGATTGGAAGCTAGGTTCCTCCAGCAACAGCCCCAATGAGCACTGAGCACTCGAAATTTTTAGAGAGAAATTGAATCCACATTCTGAAATATTTATATTAAAGCCTGCCTTGCGGATGCTCACAAGCAAATCAGATTCCAAAGCCGAACTGCCTCCTAACTCATCTGAAAAACAATTTGCGATTGTTATCTACTTACCCTTCTCTTTCTCGTCTTCTCATCTTCCCAGCCCTAAGGGGCACCGTGGTGTGTTCTCAGCTGTTTTGGCCCAAAGCTGGTGAAATGATTGAGAAATAGCCTTTGCCCAATACATCCATGTTCCCCCATTTGCTGGCAACATTGTAAAGATAGATCAAAGAAAAGATTGCTCTGATCTCCAAGTTGCACTAATAAGACACAGCTGTTCTTTAAGAAAGCTAATAATGTAAAGAAGCTTAGTCATGTTTTAATGTCCTTAATACGCCAAGCCATCTCTTACCCCTCCTTCCCAATCATACACATTTCTGTTTCCATTTAACTGCTAACACTCTCCTCCTTCCCTCTATCCTTTCAGCTCTTTGTTCTTCATCTGACTTGTTCAAAAATTAGAGGCACCAATCTTTCTCTGGTAGGCTGGGAGTTCTACCTGTGAAGGTCAATCTTTAATCTACTTCTTCAGTCAGGATACCAGCATTAAGATCTGCAATAGGCAGGGTCTCATCTCAAAAGTGCACCACCAGTAGCTTGTTAAAATGAATCATCCATCTTCTCTACAGATTGTGCTATTATGATTTGGAGGCTAGGATCTTCCCAGGCATATAAACTAAGTTCTTGGATCATCTTAACAGATTCACTATAAGCAAAGGTTAATCAAATTTTGAGTTCCCTGGTCAACAAAAAGCACATAACTAAATTACAACTTTATTTGCAAGGGGAGGGAATTCACCTTACATATCTTAGCCCTTCACTACCCCTGAAGTTGCAGTTCACTTCTCTTTCCACAGCTACAAAGGATCATCCTAATTTACCTTGGAGGAAGAATGGAAAAATCTACTGTATCTCCTTGCATGCTCAAGAATGCATTGTCCAAGAGTGTCCTTGATAGAAAACTAATGTTAAAAAGTGTTAATTTAAGGGCAGGGAGTTGATGAGAAAGCTGTGTTGTCCCACTGGAAACAGATGGGAGTGCAGGGAACACCCTACACACTTCTCAGTGAGAAATAGTTTGAGTGCCTCTGGATTTTTTGTACATGCTTATCAGAGTCTTGAGATTCTTCATTGGAAGTATAGAGATATTTTTCTGCCCTTGAGAATTTCTCTCCTTTTACTCCCTTCTCATTATGTCTCTCATCTTCTTTGTTTCATGTCTGGTAATGGGCCTTTTCTTTTATTTCTTTGTTTTGTCTGATTTGTCTTATTTTGGAAGACACTGTCTAAAAAAGTAGGGTAAAAATTAATAATAAATAAATAGGCATTTTTAAAAAATAATACTAATAGTAGAAGTCGGAGGAAGCAATGCCATCTCCCAAGTGATATAGAAAAGGTCACAGTCAAAATGATACCTCTTAACCTTGAAATGTATGTAGTTCTCAACTTCAAGAAACATCTCAAATCTTCACAAAGCTACTCTTGGACCTAAAATGAAGAAATGTTGATATTAATAGAAGTTTCTGTCCTTAAGGAAACAGAAGCTTCAGAAGGTTGGTTTCATTTGGGTTAGGGTTAGGGTTAGGGTGAAGGAGACTCAGATGCTTTTTCAAAAGGCAACTGGACTTTGTTTTTGCTTGAAGATGTTTTGGTTCTCATCAAAGAAGCTTCTTCAGTTCTGACTGAATGGTGGAGAATAGAAGGATTTATATTCCTTGCAGTCATCTGGTCATTTGCACTCTTTATAAGAGTCGTTGAGGCCACTTGGAGATTTATTTGTGCCCTCAGGGCCTACTGAACAGTGCAAATGGGTATGGAACCTTCCTGGAGTTGCTGAAAAGGACTGTGTTGTAAACAGGATTGTAAATCAGTGGTGTTGTATCCCTTCCCATCTCTTGAGAGAGAGCTGTTCCATCTTAATGTTTCTTTGACCCCTCTTTCAAACCAACTAAAAAAAGCACCTTTGTGACAACCATGACCTGGATGATTGAGAATCTCCATAGGTATGGCGAAGGAGAATTTTATTTTTCTCCTAACCCCTAAAGGTGTAATGATCAGTAACTGTAATGTTACTTTTTTTTTTTACATACTTGGTGTCTCCTCTCACTTCACCTTAGCAAAACTAACAGTCTAGAAAATCTTCTGATTGATGTATTACACAGACTTTTCCATTCTTGACCAGGATATCTACACTTTGGATCTTCCCCACAAAGCAACAAAAGGCACTTTCAGTACCACTTGAATGAATTAGGCATTGTAAAAACAACAAAAAGAGAGAGACTACTTTTTTCCAGCGCAAGATTGAATGGAAGTATTCTTTTCTAACTAGTTGTGGCAGACTGCCACCAAAATCTTATGATGGAGATCTTGAAGGGATTAAAAAGACAGAACCTTCCAAGGGAATCCAGAAAGTTTTATCAGACTGAGAGAGGTGAAATCCATTCATACGCCTCCCATGCCAAATCCATCTCTCTTTTCCCATGTTCAGACAATAAAGGCAGAAGAAATCTATTTGAAGTCTTTGGAGGAATCAGAAAAACCAAAAAAACAAAAAGTTAATAGTGAAGACACTGTGAAGGAACTCTGTGATTAAAAGGGTTGGATCACAAAAGATGCAGACTTAGCAGAATCTTTAAACCCACCATAGAGTCTCCCTTTACTTTTGTTTCCCTATTTAAAATAGGGATTGGTGTTAAAGTGAAGACATCTTGCAAGTCATTGCATTACATTACATAAATTTTATTTGATGAACACTGGAATAAAACTCTAAGAAAAGCCCACCTAGATTAGACCACAGGGCCATTGTCATTCACTCAGAGACCAGCTAGATGTCATAGGTCAGGGGAGGGAGGGAGAGAGGAGAGAGAGAGGAGAGAGAGATGTTACCTATAGTTCATCAAAGATTGTTGCTTACAGTTTTTGATTCTAAAACAAATGCATTCCCCTTTTATGGGTACTTGTAATACAAGAGAATTACATACAGTTTAATGTTTAAAAAATGAAGTATCTGTTATTGAAAATTGAGCAAAATTGCACATTATTTTGAAAGGGAAACAAAATTTGCTCTCCTGTTTCATCTGTTCCTTTCCACTCTGCTGCTGGTAGTATTATTCTGAATGCTGCCTATATAAAATCAAAAATTATCCTTTCTATCTCCTTGTGTTCCACTGTCTTCTGCTTTGACTAGCAGTGCTCCAGAGACTCAAGAAAAGAATGAACAACTCACACTATTTTGTCCTATTCTATTTATTACCTAAAATTTCTTAGTTGCTATATTAAGGCATTCTTTGGGCCCAGTGCATTATCTGAGAAAAAAAAAAACCTCATCGTGTTGTCAATCATGCTTCTTGCCCTAGATGACTTCTAAAAAAAATAACTATGCATGTTATGTATAGAAAGAAAGCAAAAATAAAAATGTGCCTTGGTAAGGCCACATTTGGAATACTGCTCCCAATTTTGGTCACCACAATGTAAAAAAGATGCTGAGACTCCAGAAAGATTGCAGAGAAGAACAACAAGGAGGATTAGTGGACTGGAGGCTAAAACATATGAAGAACAGTTGCTGGAATTGGGTATGTCTAGTCTGATGAAAAGAAGAACTAGGGGTGATATGATACAGGGTTCTGATATCTTAGAGGCTGCCACAAAGAAGACAGGGTCAAGCTATTGTCCAAAGCACCTGAAGGCTGGACAAGAAGCAATGGATGGAAACTAATCAAGGAGAGAAGCAGTTTAGAACTAAGGAGAAATTTACTGACAGTGAGAACAATTAATCAGTGGAACAACTTGCCTCTCCAACACTGGAAGTTTTTAAAATGATGTTGGATAGCCATTTGTCTGAAGTGGTGTAGAGTTTCCTGCTTTGGCAGGGGGTTGGACTAGAAGACCTCCAAGGTACCTTCCAACTCTGTTATTCTATTCTTAAGCAGGTGCACAACAGAGTAAAACATCAGAGACATATTTGGAAAATTAAATTGATGGTTTATCATAGTTATGTATTTGTTGGGGGTGTTTTTGTTTGTTTGTTTTGGAAATGTATACACTTAGAAAATGGAGAGAAGAGGATAAGGAGCATTGCAAGGTGGTAAAGAAGATAATGTTAAGATGATTACAAGGAAATAAACAAGATTATATTATGCCACCTCCTTAGTTGCCTTCTGACAAATAGAAGTTTGGTTAACAGCTATATTAAGAATCTATCCACAGGCTTCTGGTTTGAGCTTCTTCAGCAACAGACTGAAATCTGCGATCGTGCACAGTTTCAATCTGTGCTCGCTGCTGGAACGCCCCGAGCCAGCTGGTTTCAGGGCTAAGCCACCCTGTAGAGGTGGTGAAGAGGGGGAAGACTGCCAACAGGGTCGAGGAGAGTCGCATCTCTCCTCCCCAGCTGGCCATTACTCCCTTTCCTGAAGGTGGTTTCAGTGGTGGTCAGAAATGGCCACCTCAAAGAAAAACTCCTGGAAAAGAATGTGCAGGAGGCAGATAAGAAGAGAAAGTTTTGGCTGACCAGGTTGAACTGAAAAAGCAACAACGTCCCCAAAGAAGACTTTGAAGCGGTGAATGAGAGAGGGAAGGGAAAGGATTTGGTTGTTGTTGTTTTTTCTTTTCTTCCCTATATTGACAACTAATAGATTTAAGCAAGAAACCGGCAAAAATCCACTTTGATGTTAATGGGTATTTAAGCTGAAAATAAAATGTCAAACAGATAATAAAGATTTCTGGATTCTCAAAAACTTTTAAAAGAAGGAAAAAAACAAAAGGGTGGGACCTGGAAAAATGGAGGAGACCACCTGGAAATGAAATGAATTAACAGTGAAACTTTAACAAGATTCCTAAAAGTTTCATTTTAACTGAAACTTTGTAACAAGAGAACCCCAGGAAGAGAAAGTGAAAAAAAGAAGCAAGAATAAACAGTTTTGGATTATTTGGATTACTTGGTGATTTTTGGATTTTTGGCTATTGGATCTAAAGGACTAAAATTGGGTGGTTGTTTAAAAGTTTTTAAAATGGTATCACTCTTGGAAGAATTGAGAATGGAACTTAAAAAATAAAAAGATGCACAAGAAGGAAGAGGTTCTTTTGGCTTCGTATTTTAATTTTTAGAAATGGAGATCCTGAACTATGAGAAACAACAAGAAATGCCTGTAGAACAAGAAGGGCGGGACAAAGAAGAAGCCATCTTCAATGACCAAGTATTGGGGGATATATGTATGTGGGGAAAAGAAAGGAAAGGGGGGAAAGAGAGTGAAAAATTTAAGATTTGAAAAAACAACCCCCAAAAAGAATAGTTTGAGAAGTAATTCCAACATTAGGAAGAAACAGAAGAG
Source organism: Laticauda colubrina (assembly GCA_015471245.1). Classification (NCBI taxonomy): domain Eukaryota; kingdom Metazoa; phylum Chordata; class Lepidosauria; order Squamata; family Elapidae; genus Laticauda; species Laticauda colubrina. The sequence goes on along the minus strand of BLBF01000065.1, from coordinate 7,251,354 downwards.
AGGATTACAGAAGAGAAAATCAGAATTAGAGAGAGAAGCGGTCAAAAAGGGAAGGGAGAAGAAGAGGGGGAAGGGGGAAAGGAAAAGAAATTATGAAGGACAGAAACAGGACACAGAGAAACAGGGAAAATGTACAAGGATTAAGAGTATAAGTCTATTTAGAAGAAACAGAGATAATGGATGAAAACTTAATTGAAAGGAGGATTCTGCAAGGGTACATAAGATAGTATTGTTATATTAGAAATAGAAGTGAACTTTGAAAATACGAAACAAGTGTGATTAAAATGATAGATAAAATACTCATTGTAATGTAATAGAATGTTTAATAAATAAATGAAATGAACAGAATGAGAGAATGAAAATAGGAAAGGAGATGAACATTTTAATTATTATAAAGTATTATAAAAATTTAAGTGAGGAGGAATATGAAAGAAACATGAAAAATTATGGAAATATAAGTGTTTCTAGAAGTATGATACCCTATTGAAAAGAAATGTTAAAGATGTCAAAGATTATAACAAACATTAATAATAGAGTTGAATTGGAATAGAATAAGTATTTTATTTATTATTGTTATATATATATATTCTCTTTAAGAACTTAGTGCATATTTTAAGAATGTACCAAGCAGAATTCGACTGGAAGTTATGTAAAGGCATAAAGTGAAGTTTAAATAAGAGTTTAATGGATAAAAATTAAAAGATACAAAGGTGTCACACTCCAATTAGTAACTACAGGGAAAAATTTTGTTTGATGAGAAAAGAAAATATGAAATTGAAACAGGACAGGCAGAAGTATAAATATAATGGCTAGAAAGATATTGAAATTTAGAAAAAGATATATATAATTGGATTTAGAAAGGCATGAGATAATTAAAAGTAAGATTGAGAAAACTGAGGAAAGGGAAAACTTATTGAGCAAATATTAAAATAGTAATAAGATATGGAATAGAACACAAAGATTAATATGAAATTGAATTTGTGTCTGTATGGAGGAGTGATAACCCAGGACCATGCTATTCTCAAAAAAAGAAATTTTACTTGTATTATGTTTTGTGAAAACTCAAATAAAACTTTTATTTAAAAAAAAAAGGAATTTGTCCACAATGTGCTCTTAAAATTCCAGACAAGTCCATAGGCCTATAAGTCTGAGTATTTCCTAGTAGAAACAGCCCTGCTTTCAGTGCTAGGCATAGTAAGAACTCAGTGAAAAATATGGATTATGTGTATAAATAAGTCCTTAAGGAATACAGGCAGTCCTTGACTTATGACCACAATTGAGCCCAGAATTTATATTGCTAAGTGAGAAATTTGTTTTGTGAGTTTTGCCCCATTTTCTTGCTACATTTGTTTAAGTGAATCGCTGCAGTTGTTAAATTGGTAACATGGTTGTTAAGTAAATCTAGCTTCCCCATTGACTTTGCTTGTCAGGGGTCGCAAAAGGGGATCATGTGACCCCCAGGGGCCACTGCAACCAACATAAATGTGAACCATTGTCAAGCATCCTAATGTAAATGATACAATTTGGGGATGCTGCAATGGTCAGAAGGAGGAGGAGGGAGGAGGAGGAGAAAGGGGAGCAGGAGGAGAAAGGGGAGCAGGAGGAGGAAGAAGAAGAGGAGGAGGAGGAGGAAGAAGAGGAGGAGGAAGAGGAGGAGGAAGAGGAGAAGAAGAGGAGGAGGAGGGGGAGGAGGAGGAGGAGGAATTATTTATTGGCCAAGTGTGATTGGACACACAAGGAATTTGTCTTGGTGCAAATGCTCTCAGTATACATAAAAGAAAAGATATATTCGTCAACAGTCGAGAATCATAAGGTACAACACTTAATGATAGTCATAGGGTACAATATGCGAACAAATCATACTAGGAAACAGTCAATATAAATCATAAAGATACAAGCGACAAAGTTACAGTCAAACAGTCACAAGTGGGAGGAGATGGGTGATAAGGAGTGATGAGAAGATTAATAGTAATAGTAATGCAGACTTAGTAAATTATTTGGTTCGCAGAGTGATGGCGTTCGGGGAAAAACTGTCCTTGTGTCTAGTTGTTCTGGTATGTAGTGAGAAAGTGTGTGAAAATGTGTGAAAAATGGTCATAAGTCTCCATAATTCATAACAGCCACTAAATAAACTGTTGTAAGTCAAGGATTATCTGTAGTCAGTTAAAGCAATGAATTTAAGGCAGCCAGGATTGAAATAGTAGAAATATAACTGGCTAAATGGTCATCCAGCAGGGCAAGGACTAAATATGTCAGTTAAATGAGTTTTGTCTAGTGCTGAATAAACAAGAGAATAAGAGGTCCTCTGAAGAGCAGCATTTTTCTGCTTCTGCTCCAAGAAGTGTTGCTTGTCCTAAGGTGACGTGACCCAGATTAGCCTCCAGTGCTCTTCACAATATCCTCGTGGGTCAATAGCCATTTCTGAATGGGGTGATGGAATAATAATAGAAATCTGAGCGGTTCTGTTCTCCATTGACCAGGGGAGGAAAGGAAGAAAGCAGCGAGGGAATCAGAATACTGTAATCATCTCTCACACAAAAGAAGGGAAGTTGGGCAGAGCCAGGGCCAAAGACAAGGAGGCCAAATCCTATCCTTAATTAATTAATATCCTTAATTAAACTCTGGGACTTAAGGCCAGCCCATGGTTCCTCCACACAATGTGGAAAGGGTGGGGGATGAATGATGGCCAAAACAATGGATGGGCCTACCACGTTTTGCACAGTAAATAAAGTTGCCAGTTTTTCTTTTAATCAAACAAGCAAACTTTTCCAGTTTTTACAACAATTTGGGGTTGTTGTTTTTTAATGTCTACAAAATCAACTGTAACCATTGCAATCAATTCTACGTGGGACAAACATCGCCTCAATTAAAATCCAGGATCCACAAACACCGGCTGGCAGTCAAAACGCTACCATCCCAAATCTTTCTACCCACACTGACACCAAATAGCATCACTTCGATTGGAGCAAAACAAAAATCATCGGTCACACGACCACCTCCCTTGCTGGTGAGTTCATCAAAGTCTAGCACTCCCCAAGCAATTCCATCAACAGACACACTGACCTACAACCAGCCTATGAACCCCTCAAAAACCAAATCAATCACACAGCCAACCAGAGGCAGCAACAGAGGTGGTCTTCAGCAAGTTCTGACCAGTTCTGGAGAACCAGTAGTGGAAATTTTGAGTAATTTGGAGAACTGGCAAATACCACCTCTGACTGGCCCTGCCTCCATCTATTCTTTGTCCCCCATTGAGTCCCAGCTGATTGGTTGGCTCTTCTTTGGTTGTCCTGAACAGGAGAATGGAGCTGGAAAGAAGGTTAGTGGGGTGGGGAGGGAATGGAGATTTTGCAGTATTCTTCCCCTGCCATGCCCACCAAGCCACACCCACCAAGCCATGCAATGCCACGCCCGGTAGTAAAAGAAATTTGAATCCCACCACTAGACAGCACCAACCCTCAACCAACCCACACAACCCCCCAACCACCAGTTCATCTCCCAATGACCCTCACCTGATGTAATCTCCTTCTCATAAGACTCATCACAAGACTCACTGATGATGTATCACTAGGACCTCCCTTGATACACCCACACCTGAAGAGGAACACTGACACAGACTTCCCCTAAACTCCGCTGAAGATATTCCCAAGCCTGGTAATGAAACATTTGGAAACCAACCCACAGGCTTGGAGAATGAACTTTCACTCTCATCATACACCCGAGCTACAGATATTCGACACGATTGCAATGTCTTGTATTTTTGTTCTGTTTGGTTTTATTGTACACTAGGGCTGTCAAACTCAATTCTATTGAGGGCCACATCGGGGTTGTGTTTGACCTCAGGGGGCTGGGGTGGGTGTGACCAGCTCAATGTTACTCGTGTTGGGGTGCCTGTGGTGGCCCGAGTGCTCTGCCAGTGAAAATGGGCTCCTGAACTCCATTTTTGGCTGCAACAGCCTCCTGCAATCCTTTGCCAGTGAAAATGGAGCAAAGAAGGACCACCCATGGCCCTCCCGACCTTGGTTTTCACTGGCAGAGGCACCGTAAGCCAGTCTTTCACTGTTTCCAGGGCAGCTTAGTGGGCCAGATCTAAGTACCTCATGGGCAGGATCTGGCCCCCGGGCCTTGAGTTTGATACCCCTGTTGTACATTATCCTTAGTCAGTTCAAATTTAGGTCAGTGTGGGATTCAAAATATTTTACTACCAGTTCTGTGGGCATGGCTTGATGGGTGTGGCTTGGTGGGGTGGCAGGGGAAGGAGACTGTAAAATCCCCATTCCCTCCCCACCCTACTAATCTGCTTTCCAGCTCCGTTCTCCCATGCAGGGCAACCAAAGGAGACCCAGCCGATCAGCTGGGACTCAGGAGGCAGAGAATAGAGGGGGGCAGGGCCAGTTAGAGGCAGTATTTGCTGGTTCTCCGAATGACTCAAAATTTCTGCTACCGGTTCTCCAGAATTGGTCAGAACCTGATGAATACCACCTCTGATTCAGGTGATGCCTAAACTGAATTGATTTAATTCAGTTCAATTTGACTGATCAGCAAGTATCCAGAACTTTTGGATCTGTGCACAGGAAGCTCCATTTAGTGAACTGTTGAATTACAATTAACTGCCTTCTTGCTCACAAACTTTCTGGCTGGATCTTTCTTGACCCAGACAGGCTGTGTATTGAGCAAGTTGTCATTCTATCATACAAAGAGGACAACAGCATGACCTCATTATGTCTTTTGGAACATCCATTTGACCAGCCCTGGTATTTTTCTTTCATAATGACATGCTAGAAGAATTCCAAAAATTCTCAGATGCTCAGACATAATTTGTTCAAATGAGCCCTCACTTTTTTTAATCTTGGTATTTAATATCAATTGAATATTTTCCTATATTATATCTCTTATATATAAGAGCCGCAGTAGCACAGTGGTCAGAATGCAGTACCGCAGGCTATTTCTGCTGACTGCTGGCTGCCTGGAATTTGGCAGTTCAAATCTCACCAGGCTCAAGGTTGACTCAGCCTTCCATCCTTCCGAGGTGGATAAAATGAGGAGCCAGATTGTTGGGGGCAAAAGTCTGATTCTGTAAACCGTTTAGAGAAGGGTGTAAAAGCACGGTGAAGTGATATGTAAGTCTAAATGCTATTTCTATTAATTCTAATCCATTTAAATCCAGAGGGCAGGGGAAATTGTAAATATGAGTCTTTTGTAAAAACAATACAGCTGGAATATATGTATATGTGACATGTATGTAACAATATATAACAATATATGTATATGTAATGAATAAAACATATTTTATTTGTCAATAAAATAACAAAATGATTTTTGCAAAAAATAAAGAAAAATCATTCAAAGACTGACAAATACTTTGGGAAGGGAGAAACCTCCATATATAAGGCTAATTACTCCCCCCCTTTTCTTCCCTTCCTCAGTCCTGTCCTGCCCTATAAAGAAAATGGTAGGTTGTATTAAATTTGGCTAAGAAGAGGTTCTGTCCCTTACGATCCTTAACGCGGTTGTTTGGTTTAGTATGTTATGTGAACCCAGCTGTGGAGAGGGACCATGACTGAATATATAGCCACAGTTCAAGGCTGCAAAAATCCAGATAACTGCTAGAAGGCAGCAAAGGGTAAAAATTGTCTATGTCTCTCTGTTGCCATCTGGTGGTTTTATAGATTTCTGCAGCCCATATCTACCTAGTAGTCCTAGACCAGGGATCACCAACCTTTTGGACCTCAGGGACCACCAAACTCATAATTTTAAATTCTGTGGACCACTAATATGAATTTTGACTGACGATGGCTTGCTGACGGTGATGGGAAAGTCAGTCCCATATTCCAGAGCTGCAGTAATCACAGGACTGGCCCTTTGGTCATCCTGGAGCAGCTGTTCTTCCACCCAGGTGCACCGGCCTGCCATGGACTGGAGGAGCTGCTCCATGATGACCAGAGGGCCAGTCTTGTCATTACTGCAGTTCTGGAATATGGGACTGACTTTCCCAGCAACATTAGCAAGCCACCCCAGGGCAGATTTCCCTCCCATGCCATTGGTCTTACTTTCCAGTTCCAGTTTGCGTGCCTCTACTCAAAGTAAGGTTTGCGCTCGACTGAAGGGTGGGGGCCAGTGGGTGGGTGGGCCATGTGAACCTTGTGTTCCCATAGAGTCTGGATTAATTGATTTGGGGGAGTGCTTTCAGGGGGGACATTTCTTTGCGGATCACTAAAAATTTCTCATGGACCACCTGGCCCACTGGTTGGCAACCACTGCCTCATAAAGCCATAAAGCCATTTTTGTATGGCAAAAACCCAAGTTCATGTCTGCTCTTTCCCTTAAAAATCAGAAAGCAAATAACAGGAAAGATCCCATGGTTAAATTACTGGGCTAGAAGAACCAAAATCCTGATTGGGTAAAATCAGCTTTCAAGATTCTCATTCCTGACCTTGCCAAGAGAACATATTGTAAGTCAGGATTACAAAGATGTCAGTAAATAAATGGCCCTATTCTGGCGTGATGCAGACAGCTGCACATCCTTTGCCGAGTAATTTCAGACTTCAAATGGACCACTATTTATATGTTATTCATTTTTAGTAATCCGTCTTTATTTTCTCTTCAGAAATGCTGTGTTGCTGCTCATTATGTTCTGCTGGTATATTTTGAGATAGTATTTTACCATTCTGCTTTGATTATTGCCCAAACAATATTGTTGTTGAGTGACCTCTGTAAATATAGTGCAGTAAATCCTAGCTGTAGCTCTCTGAGAAAATTCCCCATTCAGTTCAGTGGAGTTGACACTTGAACAGCTACTTGCATTGGACTGCACTGTAAGCACTCAAATTAACACATTCATTTTTAGGTCCACCCCAAAGAGTTGCTTTCTATTATTGTGGCGCATATCTAGATCTTCAATTGCTCCAGTCTTTGGGTCAGAATTTTTGAAGAGTTGAACTCAGCTCCAAAGAACTGTTTACAAAGCCTGGAAAATCAAATCGCTGGCTCAAGTATCATAGGATTGGAAGGAACTTAAGAGGTCTTCTAATCAAACCTCCAACCTTATTACGTTCCAGACAAATGGCTGCCCAAACTTTTCTTGAAGACCTCCAGTGATGGAGCATCCACAATTTCAGGAGACAAGGGGAACACTGGGGGTTGGACTAGATGACCTATAAGGTCCCTTCCAACTCTGATTATCTGTTATCTGTTATCTGATTCTCAGTCATCCAGGTCAACATTTCACTTCTCATCCAAGAAGCTTCTTCAGAACTGAGGATGGTTAATTCCATAAGAGCCCTCCCTTTATCTTTGTCAACTAATTTTTAACAGAGTTTCATTATCTTGCCTCCTTAAAAATTTGTATATTTCTTTAAAGTTTTAATTCCAAAATTTTAACTGTAACATAATAATTTATATATACCATTTTATATTTTGATGTTTTATTCTAAACCACCCAGAGTCCTTCTTTGAGAGAGAGGAGCAGTTCAGAGATGTGAAATATAAATAATGTGTTCAAAAGATGGGAGGGTTTTAAAATTATTTTCATTTTTTTTAAAAAAAGAAAACACCTATAGAAATCTATGACTCTTTCTAGGTGAAGACTTTCTCTACCTCCACCCAAAGAAAGATGGCTTTTTTCATGATAATGAGAAGAATGACTGATGAAGGTACAGATCAGTCATTGGGAACAAAAGAAACTGCTTTGTATTAATAGGGACCATCAGTACATGAAGATCAGAATCAAATCAAGCTGAACATTGCTCCATGTTGTTCCAAGTTAGATCATTGATGGGCATAATTCCAAGTCAGAGAAAAGTTTGCTTTATTCCATGTCAGACAATCAAGTTGATGCAGCAGTTTTAGATAGCATTCTTTCTGAATTCTCTTTCAAGAAATTTTGCATGGAAAATATCAGTTTAATGGCAGAATTTTAGCTTTTTTTTTTTTAAGGGAATAGGCACACAATTTCCTTGGAAGGGGACAAGACAGTGAAATCATCCTCTTTTGTTACAGAGGTACATATACTGTACCTATATGTACAGTAGGTGTGAGTATATGTGTGTGAGAGAGTGAGTGTAATATTTCATTTTTGCATCACAGCATTTTTGAAGCCTTCTCTATTTCTTGGCAACATTGCATTGAAACAACTAACAGTGAAACCTGCTTAATTAGGTATGTTGCAAATCTATTAAATGCATTCATATGTCACTCTGTGTTTGCTTGGTTTTAATCCCTGTTCTCTATTTCTTGTTTGCAATTTCACTTGCATTTTGCAAAATTAGAAAATAAATTTAGTAACTCAGTTAAATGTGTTCTATGCACCCAGCCATTGTCTTGCACTTGTCTTTGGATATAGTTATTCTTTGTAAATAAACCAAAAACCCACAAAGAGCTTTTGCATTCTCACTGAGTAGCAAAAGAAATAATACAGTAACTGCCTCCATGTCCAGTTAGGAACATTTTGAATTCATTTCAGCTAGAAAGAATATCCAGGCCTAATTTATATTTTTATACCATCTTGCTGACATCCTACATGCTGTTTCTAAATACCAGCATCAAAGTTTGGAGAAAGAAAAAAGGTAAAGCAATGAAAGGGCTCCACCTATTGGTAGTGATAGTTATAACATATTTACTTATCCATTTTTGGAGACCTGATTCAGAATATCCATAGGAGCTCACAACAAAGGACAACCTTGTATTGTCATTTATGACAACCATGAATTGTGCATGCATCCTTGGGAAATAAATATCTCCATATTCACTAGGATTAACAAATCAGAATATATTTGGCTTATCCCCTTAACCTGCAACCAATGCTATAATGAAACATCTAGAATATCGAAATGGCTCCCTATTTTCCTAAGATATTGATTGGAAAAAAACTCTGATGCTGGGAAACATTGAAGGGAAAAAGAGAAGAGGATGACAGAGGATGAGTTTGTTAGATAGTGTTATCAACACAATGAACATGAATTTGAATAAACCCTGGCTGACAAGGGAAGGATAAGAGGGTCTGTCATGTTATGGTTCATGGGGTCACAATGAGTCAGACATAACTTAGCGACTGAATAACAATTCCTAAGAAGATATTTGGATGTCCAAGTTGGGTCCAAAGCCCCAAATCAGGTCTTCAGATGGGCAGCCCAATACTCCAGATTCTGTTTGGGAATAATGATATCGGGGGAGGGAGAGAACTTGCAAAGAAACCTAGTCACATGGTTTTCTAAGCCATTTGTGATCCAAATGAAAGGAGATACAGGAGATCCCTAGTGACTGCCATTGTGAACAGGGGAAAGAAATTGTCCTTTACTCAATAGCTAAAGAACAGCAAGGCTGTCTAACCTCACCTCCAACCCCATTTTAACTTATCCCAGAGTAAGTCATCGCACTTCCTATTGCAGTTTTGACCAGCATCCTGTGGCCAAATGGCTCCTTGGAGTAAATTCAGGTCCAGGCAGAACCTTGGACAGCTCTCGGAACAATTGTCTTTCAGGTACAAGAACAACCAACAACCTATTTTGTTCACAAGCTTTGTTGACACAAAATACTCAGCCAAGATTTGTTTAAGAGCTCCGTTGATTGAAGAAGTGATAATACTGCAGTTTGCACGCAATACTAAGCCATAAGCCAGGGGTCTTCAAATTTGACAGCTTTAAGACTTGTGGACTTCAACTCCCAGAATTCCTTCTCCAGCACGTTAATTCAGGAATTGTGGGAGTTGAAGTCCACAAGTCTAAAACTTGCTAAGTTTGAAAACCCTTGCCATAAGCAGTGAGCCAAAAACTAAGTCAAAAGTAAGCATATCACATAATTGTTTAACATAGGGGTATAGAAAGTAGGGCCTAGCACCATCTTTCTTGTGGCCTCCAATGTCTCCACAGTGGGAGGGACCTTCCAATCAATAGTTTGTGTTTGCTGTGAAAAATATAAGAGCCAAAATGGATGTTGTAAGCTTTAACATAGACTTAAGGGGCTCAGTTAATTCCTTACAAATTCCAGCTTCCCCCCCCCCCCACATACACACACACTAAAAATCAGCTCATTGTCCACATTAGGACTGTGAACTTCATTGGGACTGTTCTGTATATAAATAGTAGAATCCAAATAACCCATTCTGATTGGTCACTAAAAACTAATGGGGATAGGTTCAAAAGGAACCAATCCCCAAAGCCGCAAAAAGGCGGCAAAATCAAATGAATGTCATTGGCTATAAGCTGGCAGACAGAAAAGTATAAAAGGGCTGTCGCGGCTTGAGCCAATGTTCCATTTTGCAACTGTACTGTAAATAAAGACTTGTTGTTGGAACCCGGTCTATCTCATGTTTTTCCGGACAGAACACTGGCGACGAGGGTGGGATCGTCCTAAATGCGAGACGGAGCACGCGGTGACAGACAAGCCAGACAAAGAGAAATGGCCGGAAACAATGCGCCGCCCGCACCCTTCAACCCCAATGAAGAAGATTGGGAATCTTATGTAGACCGTTTCCAGATGTACCTGGAGAGCAATGAGATGGAGGAAATCTCAGACCAACGAAAAAGAGCTGTCTTCTTGACACACTGTGGGCCCGCGATTTTTAAACTGGCCAAGGCTTTGGCAAAGCCCCAAGATGTCAAACAACTGACGTGGACCGAGCTCCAAAGAACATTAAAGGCCCACTATGCACCAGTAGTGTCAAACTTGATAAAGCGGCACGAGTTTTATCAGAGAGACCAGAAAGAAGGCGAAACCATCGCTGACTTTGTAGCTGCACTATGCCAAATAGGGGGAGCGTGCGAGTTTCTTAACTTAGATGAAGCGATGCGGGATCGAGTGATTTTAGGGTTAAGAGACTCAACCATACAGAGCAAGCTACTGAACAAACCCAACATATCAGTAGCCGAAGCTATTGCAGAAGCCTCGGCTGCTGAAGCCACCAAAAAATCAGCAGATAAGATGAAATGAATGCAAGTAACGATGAAAAAAGCCCGGCCACAGGAAAAAAACAACCTCCCACAGCCACTCATTATGAAGAACTAGAAGAGACGTCAGAATCCGGGGAGGAAGACGACGAAATCCACCGCCTATACGCTAACAAGAAAGGGTGCGAAAATAAAAATCGGCGGGAATGTGCTGGCTGCGGGGGAAACCATCCCCGAGCCGATTGCAGATTCCTCGATGCCATTTGCAGAGCATGCAAGAAAAGGGGGCATATCGAGAAAGTCTGCAGAAACAAAAAGAATTACAGCCCAAAGAGACGAAACGACTCCCCAGCAAAGCCTGAGCCAAGACTCTCCGAGAGAAAGTGGCAGCGAAACAAGCAAGCCACTAACCGGGAGAAAGCATACCAAACTTTCACTATCAGAAGCACTCAGACAGAAAGCGGGAAGAAAGTAAAAATAGTTGTAAAAATCGAAGACAGCCCTGCGAGATGGAAGTTGATTCTGGATCGTTCCTATCCATGGTGTCGTGGGATACCCTCAAAAAACTAATTCCTGACATCAAAATTAAGGAACTCCAGAAACAAAAACTAACCCTCAAAGATTATCAGGGAAACCGAATTCCTGTAATCGGCCTGGGACATTTTCAAATCGCTTACAGGCAACATGTCGCAGTACTACCACTAACAATAGTCGACCGAGATTGACCAAGCCTCCTGGGTATCGAATGGTTCGCACCATTGGGCATCGGGATGACCGGAGTAGACCGGGTGGCCGCAACTGACTGGGAAGAAGACCTGATCCGAGAATTCCAGGACGTCTTTGAAGGCTCCCTAGGCAGGTATCGGGGAACCCCCATTTCATTTAGTCTAGACCCACAGATAACCCCTAAAAGACTAAAGGCCAGCCGGGTCCCTTTTGCTTTAAAAGAAAAAATAGAGGAACAACTGAATAAATTGATAGATCAAGGGGTTTTAGAACCGGTCGACCACGCTAAATGGGAAACACCAATTGTGACACCAATTAAGCCAGACGGTCAGTTTGAATCTGTGGCGACTACAAGGCTACCCTGAACCACGCGTTGCAACAGAGCGCGTACCCGGTGCCAGTTGTGCAACACCTACTGCACTCTCTTGGGGGAGGAAAGGTTTTCGCCAAACTAGACCTGGCACAGGCATACCAACAGCTCCCAGTAGACCCCTTAACTGCGGAAGCACAAACAATAGTGACTCACAAAGGGACATTCAAATGTAACAGGCTCCAATTTGGAGTAAGCGTAGCCCCAGGCATTTTCCAGAGCCTCATGGAACGCCTGTTAAATGGCATAAGAGGGGTCGTGCCATACTTTGACGACGTCCTCATTTCAGCCAAAGATGCAACATAGCTTAAAAAAAGACTCAAAGAGGTCCTAAATAAATTCAGAGAATCTGGCCTTAAAGTAAAGAAAGAAAAGTGCTGCCTAATGACTGATCGCGTCGAGTTCTTAGGATATTTAATTGATGGAGAGGGCATACACCCCACCGAAAAAAAAGTAAGAGCTATAAAAGACGCACCAGAACCAAAGAATAAAACTGAGCTGCAGGCATTTTTGGGACTGATACCCCAAAAAGCCACAATAGCGGAACCATTGCATCGATTACTGGACAAGAAAACAATTTGGACATGGGGGCTTAGAGAAAAAAAGCTTTCCAAGGAATAAAAGACTTATTAACATCAAACACCGTTCTTATCCAGTTTAGCAACACACTGCCATTGACGGTGACCTGCGATGCCTCGCCATTCGGAGTCGGTGCCATCCTGAGCCACCAATTGCCTGATGGGAGAGAGGCACCCGTCGCATACTATTCTAAGACCCTGTCCAAAGCTGAGCGTAACTACAGCCAGTTGGACAGAGAAGCTCTAGCAATTGTTGCCAGAGTGAAACACTTCCACGAGTACCTATATGGAAGAACTTTTCAAATCGTAACAGATCACAAACCGCTACTAGGAATTTTGGCGGGAAACAAACCTACACCGAATATTCTGTCCCCATGAATGACTAGATGGTCAGAGTTCCTGGAAGCCTATTCCTATAACCTTACACATCGCCCAGGGAAACAAATTTCCCATGCAGACGCTTTGAGCAGAGCACCATTGTCATCAACCAGAGCACCATTGCCATCAAGAGGAAGACCCGGCACCAACGATGACAGCATTGCAAATAGAGACTTGCCCTGATCTACCCATATCTGCGAATGATGTCGCCAGAGCCACCGCAAAAGACCCATTGACTGCCCATGTACTTAACTGGGTAGGTAAAGGCTGGCCGGAAAACCAAAAAACTGAGAACTTTAAACCTTTCCGGACCAGACAAACTGAACTCTCAATCCAAAAAGGTTGTTTATTGTGGGGTGATCGGGTAATTATTCCTAACAAATTACAAACCAAAGTACTGGGTATGCTTCACAAAGGCCACCCAGGAATAGTTAAAATGAAAAGCCTTGCTAGAAGCTACGTTTGGTGGCCGGGTATAGATAGGGACATCGAATACTGGGTAAACTCGTGCAATAAATGCCAAAGAATCAGGCCGTCCCCGACAAAAGCACCCATAAGAGACTGGGAAACCCCAAGAGGCCCCTGGTCACGAATCCACATCGATTTTACGGGTCCTACCAAGGGGCATACATTTCTGATTGTCGTGGATGCATACTTTAATTGGCTGGAGGTAAAAATTATGACATCTACGACAACAGAAACCGTTATAAAACAACTTGACAAACTATTTGCAACCCATGGCCTACCGGACGTCCTAGTGTCCGACAATGGGCCACAATTAACCAGTCTCCAATTCAAGCAATACCTAGCCTCCCTAGGTATAAGACATGCCCTAACTGCGCCGGCCCACCCGGCTGCAAACGGTAGGGCAGAGAGAATGGTCAGGTTTACCAAGGAGGGTTTAGAAAAAATAGACACTGTGGATGTCCAAAATAAAATAAATCGATTGCTCACCCTCCAACATATCACACCCAGTACTACAACCAACAAAACCCCAGCAGAATTACTGATGGGAAGGAAACTAAGGTCGCATCTAGATAGATTGCACCCAAATTTCACACCAGAAAACCCCCCCGACTTCTCCACCCGATGCAGGACCTTTAGAATAGGTGACTTAGCTTATGCTAAAAATTTTACTGGGGACCCATTATGGCTATCCGGACAAATTACACAAATAACAGGCCCAAAATCCTACCGACTAACGGTAGATGACGGCAGGGAATGGAAGCGGCACATAGACCAGCTTTGCTCCCGAAACATAGAATGAAATGCAAACACACAACCACACATAGAAAAACACGATGAAATTCAAACCAAAGAGGGGGGGGGAAATGCGAGAAATCAATAAAGAACCATTTAAATTAAACTCCGAAAACAATAACAATCAAAAAGAGCAAATAAAAGATTCACTGTTTGAAGAAAGTTGCAAGAAGAGTCCATCCGAAGGGGCCAGCCAGGCCAGCTCGACCTGCCCGGAGGAAATGAAACTCAGGCGGCAGTAAAATGGCTGACTCACCCTTCCAGACGGTTCCATGGAGAAGGACGGAAGACACAGCAACCCCATCCGAACCGGTCGAAGTCTCCAACAATAATGAACCGCGCAAGTCCAGTCGAGTCAAGAGAAGCCCCACCTACCTGCGCGACTACGTCACCACATAGGACTGAACTAAGAGGGGAGGGGTGTTCTGTATATAAATAGTAGAATCCAAATAACCCATTCTGATTGGTCACTAAAAACTAATGGGGATAGGTTCAAAAGTAACCAATCCCCAAAGCCGCACAAAGGCGGCAAAATCAAATGAATGTCATTGGCTACAAGCCGGCAGACAGAAAAGTATAAAAGGGCTGTCGCGGCTTGAGCCAATGTTCCGTTTTGCAACTGTACTGTAAATAAAGACTTGTTGTTGGAACCCGGTCTACCTCGCGTTTTTCTGGACAGAACAGGGACACCCAAGTGCGAGATGATTCTCAAGACAAGATAAGGCCTCTCGCCTTCCATTTCACTTGATACATGAAACTCCCTAGGATAAGGGCATGAAGTTTTTATAAACAGAAGGTGGACTAAAAGGAAATATTCTTATTCTCAGATTCACAGTACTGTGTGCATGGAGATTGTCTAGCCACAATAATTTTTAAGAATCAAGGAAAATCAGGAAAACATAACAAACAAATGGGAAAGGTTTCCTTCTATGTTGTTCCAAAATTGAGGAACATTCTCAGAATCACCTCAAACTGTGAGATATAATACAACAACAACAACAACAACAACAACAATCATCATCATCATCATCATCATCATCATCATCATCATCATCATAGGGTGTGGCAGTGCCTGGAGACAGCAGAAGAAAAGAGAAAGAATGGGAGAAGATAACAAAATACAAAGTCCTACAAATAGAAATAAAATTACTCTGGAAAAGGCAAGCAAGGGTAGTATCACTAGTAATAGGTGCATTGGGTTCAGTCCCAAAACAACTGGAGCACCCTTTGAACATCATAGGCATTGACAAATTAGCCATCGGTCAATTGCAGAAGGCAGCTTTACTTGGAACAGCTTCCATCCTGCAGCGATATCTGTAATACCATCTAACATCCAGATTTGCCTATCCTAGATCCTTGCTAAGGACTCGATAGGTAAACAAAAATGGCTGACTGTGCTAACAACAACAACAACAACAACAATAATAATAATGATAATAATAATATCAACAACAACAACAACAACAACAGGATGTGGCAGTGCCTGGAGACAGCAGAAGAGAAAAGAAAGAACTGAAGATGATAACAAAATGCACAGATCTGCAAATAGAAATGGAAAGCAAATGTAATATCAATAGTAATAGGTGCCTTGGGGACAATCCCAAAACAATTGGAGCATCCTTCAAACATCATTGGCATTGACAAACTCATCATCAGTCAATTACAAAAGGCAGCTTTACTCAGAATAATTTACAAGTTGTGATGATACCTCTAACACCATCATACCAAATATATCAGATGGTTATCTCGACATCTGCCTTTCCCAGATCCTTGGGAAGGACTTGATAGGCAGCTAAAAATGCCAAATCCAGTCTAAACACCTGGCTGACTGTGTGATGAATCATAATAACAACCACATGGACACATTTAATATTTAGGAAAGTTATATTTCTTGTGCTTATGTTTTAATAATTCTATTTAATTCCTTTTATCTATTGTGATCACCTTGGTGGATGATTGCAGAAAAGCAGTACAGGTAGTCCTTGCCTTACAATGGTTTCATTTAATGACCATCTGAAGTTACAACAACACTGGAAAAAGGGACTTATGACCATTTTTCATGTTTACGACCACTGCAGCATCCCCCTAGTCACATGATCAAAATTCAGGCATTTGGCAACTGACTCATATTTATGACAGTTGTAGTGTCCCTGGGAGGGGGGTCACATGATCCCCTTTTGTGATCTTTTGTCAAGCGAAGTCAAGGGGGAAGCCAGATTCATTCAGCTATTATGTGACTAATTTAACAACTGCAGAGTTTCACTTAAAAACTGTGGCAAGGAAGGTGGTAAACTTTCAAGACGAGATTGTACTGTCATTTGTCAGAAATGGTGTAGCGTCTCCCGCTTGGGCGGGGGGTTGGACTAGATGACCTACAAGGTCCCTTCCAACTCTGATTATCTGTTATCTGGTAAAATGGGGCAATACTTCCTTAACCAATGTCTCACTTAGCAGTGGAAATTTTGGGCTCAGTTGCAGTCATAATTTAGAATACAGCAACACAGTTGGAAGGGACCTTAGAGGTCTAATCCAACCACCTCCTTTGGCAGGAAACCTTATATCAGTGATGGCTAACCTTTTTGGGCTCCTGTGTCAAAAATTGCATGCACGTTAGCGCACATGCACTTCCGTGCCAGCATCCATAATGCAATATGTGCATCCCCCTGAACCCTTGGCATGCATGCGCAAACACTCCACCACCACCAAACCCCCTCCACCTACACTGTGCCTCACAGCTGATTTATCAGCTGGTTTGAAACCTTTTTCGGCTTCCCAGAGGGTTGGAAAAAGCCTCTGCAAGGCTTTTCAGGACGAATAACAGGACCATTTTGTCACTTCTGGTTTTACAGGAAGTGATAAAACGGGCCCATTTGACCTGAAAAGCCTTGCAGAGGCTTTTTCCAAGCCCCTGGGAGGCCGAAAAAGTCCTGAAACCAGCAGGAAAATCAGCTGTAAGGTATCAGCTGTAAGCACAAATGGTTATCTAATCTGTTCTTTAAAAACCCCAACTGGAGGCAAGTTGTTCGACTGATTAATTGTTCTAGGAAATTTCTCCTTATTTCTAGGTTGCTTCTCTCCTTGATTCGTTTCCACCCATTGTCCTGCCCTCAGGTGCTTTGGAGAAGAGCTTGACTGCCTCTTCTTTGTGGCAACCCCTGGGATATTGGAAGACTGTTACAATGTCACTCTTGGTCCTTCTTCTTATTAAGTAGCACGACCTGTTTAGCAATATTAATAGCAAAGGAATAGACTTCCAAATACACTTTTTTATACACTGGTAGATGGCTTTTCTTTTCTCTGTCTTTGTTGTTACACACTTCCCTACCCCATCATTACAATGCAATAGTTGTTGACCACCAAAAATGCAATATTGCCAAAACATGGAAAAAGACAAACCATGGAAAATACAAACATGGAAAATTATAAACATTTGGTTAAGGCATTTGTTAATGAAGCAGTGGAAAAGTGATTAATGGGGATTTTTATTATGCTGGAGGAGGTATGAATAGACTGCACGAGGCATTTGAAAGCTTCGGTTTGAAGGAAGGGTAATGACAGAAATAAATGAAATAAAAATAATTTCATTTACTGAAATATAAATGAATGAAATAAAGCTTAGGATATGTCTTTCTCCTTTGTCTGATATCAGATTCTTAGTCCATCAAGACCCAAGATTAACAGCCCTTAATCAGCTTTTATAAACAAGCATTAAGTAGTCCCAAAGGCAAATTCAAAAAGGCAACTGGACTATTTTCAGTTCTGAGGCAGCATCTTGGATGAGAAAAAAAAAATCCTCCATTGTTGAAAGCTTTTAAGAAGAGACTAAACAGCCATGTGTCTGAAATGATATAGATGTCAATGTTCCAAGTAATACCCCCATCGCAAACAGAATTCCAAGGCAAGTTGGCTCCTCAAAGAACATTTCTATTCGGAGATATCATCTTGGCACAAGCTGGTGGAAAGCCAACTCAGGATTCCCTCACTTTCCACCTCATTAAAAGTGAAATATTCCGTTTTCCCTAAACAATAAATCACATTGTCCGATCTGGGCATGTGCTTGTTGTCTGGTTATTCCTTTCCTCCTCCTCTGGCCAGCCAGCAATGGAACATCCTTGACTCATGAGAGAACTATTTTGTTTTGGCTACAAAACCCCATCTATCTCTACCCCTCTTCAGCTCCAAGCTGTGTAAGCCAGAAGCCATGTGAAAAGAAATCCAGATAGAAAAACTACAGAAAAGAAAATGGCCAGGTCAACTTCAGGGTTGACAATAGGTTCTTCTGCTCAAGCTGAGAGTTGGACTAGAAGACCTCCAAGGTCTCTTCCAACTCTGTTATTCTATATTCTATGAGAAGCAAAACATTTTCAAGGGGAAAAAAATCAAGAAAGTACAGCCTCCTTTTGAAAAGTATCTTTGGGACAGCCATGACCTGGACCGTTGAGAATATCCACAGACAAGCACTAAGTGGGTTCGTTTACAGTTTCTAAAACCTGAAGGATGGGGCATTTCATCTTATATCCCTATATCATTATCTCTGCCAGCCAAAGGTTTGTGATATTCTGAAAACCATGACTATAATGATCAGGAATGGGATTCTACCAGTTTGCACCTACTCGCTAGAACCGGTTGTTAACATTCTAAGCAGTTTGGAGAACCGGTTGTTAGAAGAAATTACTGGCCTAATCCTGTAAGGAAGGCAGGAAGGAAACATTCTGGTGTTGCTTACAGAATCTGCCTCTCCGTTAATCCTTATTACATTCTTAGCAGGACTAGACTTCCTGTCTCTGGAACCTCTCTAGAGTTTTCTTTCCCTCCTTTGTTGGTACTTTGCTTGGTGTGGAGTGACCATTCAAAGTTACAATGGTACTAAAAAAAGTGACTTATGACCATTTTTCACACTTACAACTGTTGCAGCATCTCCACAGTTATGAATGGCCAGGTGAAGAGATGCATGCCTCAATGTGAGTGATATTGAGTTGGCCATGCCCAGACAATAACATGACCACCAAGCCATGACCACCAACTAAGCCACACCCACAGAACCGGTTATTAAAAAATTTGAATCCCACCCCTGATAATGATTCTCTGTGATAGAATCATCATAAAATTGGAAGGAGTCGTTTAGACCTGAGAATCTACTCAGTGCATGAATACTGTTCATCCTTCACTTTCAAAGTTCCAATCATCTTTTCACATTTGACTTCAAGTGGTTGGATTAAAAAAGAAGAAGAATATATTTTTTGTCCTTTAAATTCATACACAGCAAAGTAGCTGTCAGCATTCCAGGAAAACAAACTCCAACAGCAAAACTCTGAGGCAGGCAATTTCTCAAAGTACCATTTTATTATGTCATGCTGGCACATCTGGGAAAACCTGAATCTGAAAGTTCTGGGGTTTTCCCCTAATAATTAAAAAATTACAAACCCACCCCCTGCACCCATCATTCCATCACATGCCCCAATCACCATGTGTTCCAACTTGAGACATCTCTTTAACCAGCTGCAGGAATAACACGATCTTCATTTTAAAGAAGAATTCTATATAGTTCCATTCACAAGGACAACATACACTCCATAAAATCCCCCCTCCCAAATTCCCAAGCTCAAGAATGTGGCAGCATGGAAGCTTCTGGTACTAATACGTCTTTCAAAGCTGACAGCAGCAAGTGGAATATTGTTATAAGCCATCCAGAGTTGATTATGTTGCTTGAGGCAGTCATATCAATAATAAATAAATAAGTAAATAAATTAAAATTTGTCTAGGATTTGAAGGCTAAAACATATGAAGAACTGTTGCATGTTAAAATTTAATGAAATGGATTGAGATGACATGATAGCAGTGTTCTAATATCAAAGGGGCTGCCACAAAAAAGAGAGGGCCAACCTATTCTCCAAAGCTGAAGGCAAGACAAGAAGCAATGGATGAAAACTAACCAAGGAAAGAACCAACCTAGAAATAACGAAATTTCCTGAAGTTAGAAGAATTAATCAATGGAAAGACTTGCCTTCAGAAGTTGTGAATGCTCCAATATTGGAGGTTTTTAAGAAGAGATTGGACAACCATTTGTCTGAAATGGTACAGGGTTTCCTGCCTAAGCAGGGGGTTGGACTAGAAGACCTCCAAGGTCCCTTCCAACTCTATTATTCTGTTATTTTCTGAGGTCTCCTTCTCTTTAAAGAAGAATTTCTGCTCAGGGAATCCCCCTAAAACAGAGGTCTCCAAACTTGGCAACTTTAAGACTTGTAGACTTCAACTCTCAGCCTAGCTGACTGAGGAATTCTGGGAGTTGAAGTCCACAAGTCTTAAAGTTGCCAAGTTTGGGGAGCCCTACTCTACAATTTTGCAACACAGGTGATGAACCGTAGAGATGATCATGCAGTGTGGACCACATAACTCTGGTTACCCATCTAGCAAAGCTATAAATAGCCCACAGATGCTCTTTTCTTTTTTCTTGTCTTTTCTTTTTTTAAACTCCTTAGCATAATACACAAATTTAGAAAATGTTCCCATTTTAGCAGTATTTTATCAGAGTCCCAAACCTTTGGAATGAACCACCCACCAAATTCTTTCATAATGTCATTGATGACCCTAAGTTGTTTCTTGCAGAATGTCAACTCATTTGCTCGTGCTTGACATACTTCTGCAAGGTACCAGGCTGAGAGGGAGAATGCCGCTTATTTTCAACATGTAGAAAGGGATGCAAGGGGGTGGGAGGAAGGCAAGGAGGGAAGGAAGGAAGACCAATCCATGGAAAGCTATAGAACCTAATCATCCTTAATGAATGATGCTTTTCCTCCAGTCCCTGTTAATACTTCAGGGTTGTGTTTAATTTAGATCCTATCATGTCAAGAATCATGCACCCCACAAAGGATGTCAGGGAGAAATTAAGCAATTTCCTTGCTCTTTGGAGTCCACATAGTTTAGGTCATAATTCCTCACCAAGTCATTTTTGTACAAAATTAAATAAATGCCTCTAATTAAAAAAACAAAAGGAAAACACACAAAGGCACAAACACATGTTATATATTCCTGATGTTTTGCAGAAGTTCTTCTTTTTTTTTTTTTAAAGGAAAAGAAAAATCCTTCATTTTCAACAGTTTTATCGAAAGCCCTTGCAGGGACAAAGGGATTACATAGATGAGGAATCCATTGTTATTAGTACCAGTCTGTGGAGTTCCATTTCTTAGATATCCTGGTACAATATGTCATATTTAATATTTCAGAGAGGGAAGGAGACACTTTTGAGACAAAAAGCAAGATGCTAACCTGCACATTGGCCATTAACTATTGTTGTTGTTTTAACCGCTTAGTCATGTCCGACTCTTGGTGACTTTATAGGATGTGATCTCCATGCTACCCTATCAAGCACAGCTTCTTTCAATTCTTAGATGTTCACCTTTGTAACAGATTTGATGTTATCAAGCCAACGAGATCTCTGTTTGCCCCTTCTTTTCCTTCTACCAACTATTTCTAGAATCACTTCGATGGAGATTCTCAGTCATCCAGGTCATGGTTGTCCCAAAGTTGCTTTTTCAAGAGGCAACGGGATTTTCTTGTTTTTCTTTGAAAATGTTTCATTCAGAGGTGATATTCAGCCAGTTCTGACAGATTCTGGAGAACCGGTAGCTGAAATTTTGAGTAGTTTGGAGAACTGGCAAATCCCACTTCTGACTGGCCCTGCCCCCATCTATTCTCTGCCTCCTGAGTCCCAGCTAATTGGCTGGGTCTTCTTTTGCTGCCTTGCACAGGAGAACAGAGCTGGAAAGCAGGTTAGTGTTGTGGTTAGCCGGCAGCAGGTGCAGATGGCTGAGGAGAGCGAGGACTCTGATGAGGGGCCAGGACCATTAGGGAGTGGACTACTGCCTTCAGAGATTGTGGGGGAGCAGTGATGAGGAGGTTCCCGAGGAGCCTGTGCCAAGTGCACATGCACACAGGATTGATCCTAGAAGAGAGCAGTTACAGCAACATAGGTGACTCGGGAGTAAGGCTGCAAGGTAGTGGCCCCTCCCTCTAGAGAATAAAAGGCAGGTTTGGAAAAGCCTTCTTTGCAGACAGCAAAGAAGCTCTGAAGCCCAACTTGTGAACATCTTAGTTTGTGTTTGGAGAATCTTGTAAATTAGTTCTTATCTCTGAGTTTTTGGCAGCATTGACAAATACCTTTCTTGTTGGAGCTAATTAGTGGAAAGCAGCCTTTTATCTGTAAAGGAACATAATTTGTTATTAAAGCTTAAAAGGTGGGGGCTGCTGCCTTTGTCTGTGTTTGCTCTTTGGGAACCCTGTTGGGTCAGAACAGTTAGTGGAGTGGGGAGGGAATGGGGATTTTGCAGTAACCTTCCCCCACGAGTGGGGTGGGAATGCAGATTTTACAGTATCCTTCCCCTGCCATGCCCAACAAGCCATGCCCACAGAAAAAAAATTGAATCTTATCACTGGTTTCAGAACTGAAGAAGCTTCTTGGATAAGAAGCAAAACGTCTTCAAAGAAAAACGAGAAAGTCCATTTGCCTCTTGAAAAAGCATCTCTGGGACATTTTTGGCATCGCTGCCTTCTCCAATGAGTTTGCATGCATGCCACGGCCAAAGTAAATCAGAGAAAGTTTTATGATTTTAGCTTCAAGTGAAGTGTCTGATTTTTATATGTTTTAACACTTCTCTGTTAGTTACTCAAGCTGTCCATGGTATATGCAATAATTTATGCCAGCATCACAGTTCAAAGGCACCAATTCTTCTTGGCTATTAACACTATTTTACTTTTAAGGGGAAAATAAAATAAATGGCAACCAATGTGACTCCAGATTCCCTTTCTCCAAACCATCACAAAACAGTTCATGGATCAGAATAGATTCCCCAAATCCTGGAGCCTCCTCACTTCCACAAGGAGTAAAACAATTTCCCTGGGGGAAAAAAAACCATAAAAATAAAATTAGACAGCCAAGATTATATCCTTAAAAAGAATGGCAGAATCACAATGGATATCATATTATAGGTATCCCACAACTTACAAACACAACTGGGCCCAAAATTTTCATTGCTAAGCAAGATAGTTGTCAAGTGAGTTTTGTCCCATTTTATGACCTTTCTTGCCAGAGTTATTAAGTGAATCAGTGCAGCTGTTAAGTGAACAATCTGGTTGTGAAGTGAATCTGGCTTCCCCCTTGACTTTTCTTGTCAGGAGGTCACAAAAGGGGATCATGTCACAGCAACGGTCTTAAATACATGTCAGTTGCCAAGTGTGTGAATGTTGATCACGTGACCACAGGGAATGCTATGACTGTCGTAAGTGAAAGACCAGCCTGAAATCCATTTTTTTTTCCCAGTGTTGTTGTAAC
This sequence comes from Laticauda colubrina, assembly GCA_015471245.1. NCBI lineage: Eukaryota > Metazoa > Chordata > Lepidosauria > Squamata > Elapidae > Laticauda > Laticauda colubrina. The sequence goes on along the minus strand of BLBF01000065.1, from coordinate 7,227,831 downwards.
TTCAAAACAGTGGTGCTATTCTACTGATTCAGCCTGTTTCTGCTGAGCTGGTAACACCAAAGATCAGCTGAGATTGAACCGGTTCTCTCCACTGCTCTGCTATTGGGCCCACCCGCCTGCCCAGGCTCCCATATTGACCTTTATTTCCTGCTTTTGAAGCTCAGCTGCTTTGCGCAGCACAGCAATTGCTGCACGGCAGCTGCTGAAGTGACCGGGAGAGTGCAGGATTGCAAGAGGAGAGTAGGAAAGCCTCTGTGCATGTGCAAAGTGTGTGTTTGGTGCATGCACACACACTTTGTGCGTGTGCACATGCCAAGCACATCCACCAAGCCATGCCTAACGAACAGGTAGTAAACCCCTTTGAAACCCACCACTGCTTCAAACAATCATTAAACAAATGGTTGTAAATCAACACCTCCCTGTATACTGAAGCACAAAGTCCAGTCATCCCAGATGACCATTCTGAGCCATACATCCAACTGTATCGGCTGAGGAATTGTAGTACGTTCCCTGGTTGTACAACCACAGACCCATCCATATAATTTCACAAAGTTGAGTGCAGTTCAAGAGTGAGGAAGCTCAGTTTGAATTCCGAATTAGAACATAAAGAGGTCAAATTCTCACTCAGCCACAAAGTTCTCTGGGTGATTTGGGGACAATCTGTGATGTTCAGTTCCGTCTCCCTCACGGCATTGCTAAGAGGATATAATAAGGGAAGAAAAACCATGTGGGTTGCTTTGAACTGCTCCAAGAAAGGCATTAATTGATTAACTATAAAAAGCAGGCATATCCTCACACAAATGGCGTACAGGAAGCACCTGGCCATACCAACAGCTTCTTCAAACCACAGACTAGGCTAAAAAAAAAAAAAAAAAAAGAGGCTGAGTAATCTGTGCACTTTTGGAATGCCAAGCATCGTAGAAGAAATGGCATTGTGATCAGCCAGAATTAAGGCTTCCTGCTTTTTGGTTGTGTGTGTTTTGGGAATCCAGATGTAAATCTTGCGTCCAAATTTGCAATGATTTCATAGTCTGTTCAGCCCATGGGGAAAAAATCTCAGCTTCCCACAAAGATAATAGCAGGGAGATCAGGCCGTCCAGATTCCTGTCTCCATCTGCTGGCCAACTTTGGCCACTTCGTTGAAGGACACTTTCCTTTTCGAGAGCTTCCCTCCTTTCGGGGGAATTTTAGGGGACGAAAATAAAGCAGGCACTGTTTTCTGTTTGCATCTCTATTATATTTTTCCTCTCCCCCCCCCCTCCCTCTCTCCCTCAATCAATCAATCCATCCATCTCCCTTCCTCCCTCTCCCTCCCTCCCTCTCTCTTTCTCTCCCTCCCCCCCTTTAGGGAAAAGAGGGAGAGATAGATCTAGTCAGAGGTGGGCTTCAAAAAATTTAGCAAAGGGTTCGCTGCGCAGTTGCTGGGTGGGCGTGGCCATGGTGGGCGTGGCCTAGTTGGCCTCCTGCATCATGGCCGGGGAGGTGTTTTTGGCCTCCCTGGCTCTGTAGGCTTTCTTCGAGCCTCCAGGAGGGCGAAAACGGCCTCCCCAGGCTCCAGGGACTCTCTGGGAAGCTGGAAACGTACCCATTTCCAGCCTTCCTGAACTTCTGGGAGGCCCATTTTTCACCCTCCCTGAGCCTCTGTGAGTGTCTTGCACTTACCTGCATTCAAAACAGGGCACGTGGGGACTCAGGAGAGGGAAGGGGTGGGCGGGGCCAGCCAAGAGTGGGATTTGGAGGTTCTCTGAATTGCACAGAATCTTAGCTATGGGCTCTCCTGAATCCCTGCAAAGCAGTTCTCCCAGTCAACAGCTTAAATCTTTGGATCAAGCAAGGGTTGCAAATGAGATCCATTATCATATTCAGGAGATAGCGTAGTACCTGCTAGATGTGGTCATAGCAATAGCAATCACACTTACACTTAGACTTATATACTGCTTTACAGTGCTTCACAGCCCTCACTAAGAGGTTTACAGAGTCAACCTCTTGCCCCCAACAATCTGGCTCCTCATTTTACCTACCTTGGAAGGATGAGTCAACCTTGAGCCAGTCAGGATCGAGTTCCTGGCTGTGGGCAGAGTTAGCCTGCAATATTGCATTCTAACCACTGTGTACCAAGGAAGGAAGGAAGGAAGGAAGGAAGGAAGGAAGGAAGGAAGGAAGGATAGCAATAGCACTTATATACCACTTCACAGTGCTTCACAGCCTTCTCTAACCAGTTTACAGAGTCAGCCTATTGCTCCCAACAGTCTGGATCCTCATTTTACCCACCTTGGAAGGATGGAAGGCTGAGTTAACCTTGAGCCGGTGAAATTTGAACTGTTGAACTGCAGCCAGCAGCCAGCAGAAGTAGCCTGCAGTACTGCACTCTAACCACTGCACCACCATGGCTCATGTCATGGATCTAATTCCTAACCTTCTGGTTAAGACACTAGGTTAGAAAGCAGGAGAGCATGAGTTCTAGTCCCATCTTAGCCAAGAAAACCAGCTGAGTGATCCTGGGCCAGTCAGTCTCAGCCCTACTCTCCTACCAGGCTCGTTGTTGTAGGAAAAAAGAAATGGAGGAAGGTGTGTTGGATATGTTCACCACCACTTTATTTGTAAAAAATAAAGGTGGGATACAAATCAATAAATAAAATCTTAGTTTGCCCATATGGGGTCAATCTTTGTGACAAGACAAAGCACCTCATTTGTACATCCTTGTACAAATGTTGTACATTTTCAGTCCCACCAACATGAACCAGAATGATGTTGAGTCTAATACACCCTTGGCATCCTTTCATTTTGACCAAATATATACCTGGACATAGACAGTGCATTTCACACAAAATTCTGGTGCTGATACACAAACTATTAAGCATAGTGTAAAATTCTGGATCCCGGCCATTCCAATGTTCTTAATCAATTGTAAGCGAAATGATGCAAGGTAGACAAGGATGGAGAAAAGCATATATCGCCAACTTGAAATATGTTGGTGGGTTTTTTTTAAATTTAGAATACAATGTATTTACTTATTGCAGACTTCCCGGCTTATCTGATTCTTATGCTGCCTCCCTGTTCAGAAAACCTGGCTAGCATATTCTTTCAAATGCAAATGAAATAAATGAACTATTCAATAAAATGTAGTGAAAAGAGACATGCCAAAGCTTTAAAGTGAAGGCTTTGTAGATCATCCAATAAACCTTCTTCAAAGCAATCTCTTCGTAAGACACCCACCCAGTGAAATTGAGAAGCAGAGTCACTTGGTTATGATGAGCTCTTCATCACTGGAGGTTTTCCAGAAGAAATTAGACAACTACTTATCTGAAATAGTATAAGTTCTCCTGCTTGAGCAGGGGGTTGGACAAGAAGATCTCCAAAGTCCCTTCCAGCTTTATCCTGTTCTATTCCGATTTGCTTTTTCCTCCAAACCCAGCAGTGTTTGAATTGTGCAGTTACCCACGTAGGCCACAAAGCGGCAAACTTGCAAAAAGAACAACAACATCCCTCTAAAAGTATTCATTCCGACTACTGCACCAGTATGTAGAGATGGTATCTGTATCCTGCCAACAGGGAAACTTGGGCTTTGTAAGCAGGAAAATTGAACTGTTTCATGGGAGAAATTCCATCTGTGAAAAACATAACAAAGCAAATCAGTACGCCAGTATTTCAGGAGCCGCACAAAGAAAGAGGCGGTCAGATTACTCTCCAAAGCACCAGAGGGCAGGACAAGAAAGAATGGATGGAAACTAATCAAGGAGAGAAGCAACCTGGAATTAAGGAGAACTTTCCTGACAGTGAGGACAATGAACCAGTGGAACAGCTTGCCACCAGAAATTGTGTGCGCTCCATCACTGGAGGTTTTTAAGAAGACATTGTACAGTAACTTATCTGTAGGATATCCTTCTTGAGCAGGGGGCTGGACAAGAAGACCTCCAAGGTCCGTTCCATATTCTGTTCTGTTCTATTCTATTCTTTCCTTCTATTCTATTCTATTGTGTTATTCTGTTCTATTCTATTATTCTGTTCTTTCCTTCTATTCTATATTGCATTCTATTCTATTCTGTTATTCTGTTCTATTCTATTCTATTCTTTCCTTCTATTCTATTCTATTCTATTCTATTCTATTCTTTCCTTCTATTCTATTCTATTATTCTGTTCTATTCTATTCTATTATTCTGTTCTATTCTATTCTTTCCTTCTATTCTACATTGCATTCTATTCTATTCTGTTATTCTGTTCTATTCTATTCTATTCTATTCTATTCTATTCTATTCTATTCTATTCTTTCCTTCTGTTCTGTTCTATTCTATTCTATTCTATTCTATTCTATTCTATTCTATTCTATTCTATTCATTGACTAACTACCATAATTGAGCCAACAAATTTCCATTACTGAACAAGACCATTGTTAAGTGAAGGTGTCAGCCTTCAAGATCTTCTACTATCGCTTTGCATCTTTCGGCTGCCATAAGAAACGGGGGGGGGGGGGG